>CM034155.1:61922308-62297793 GCA_019776745.2 Taxus chinensis | reverse complement strand
TCCATTATATCTTAATTGACTTTCTTTTAGTTCTTTTTCACATGTGCTACTCTATATTTTTAGAATTTCCACTTTTCTATACTTTTCAGAATGCATGCAATGGGTGTGAAATGATAACAGAATGATTTATTTTTGTATTTCATAATGGTGATATATGATAATGTGAACACAATGTGATGTTTGAATTTTAGCTTCTTTAAGCAATATTTGATACTTCATATTGTCTTTGGAAAAACGTGGTGATACAATGATATGCTAAGAAGATGTACTTTCCCCACTCCTGACCCCATGCAACCAATAGAATGTGAGGGCTCAACACCAAGAGCCAAAAAGGGCACAAGTTACGAAGAATTGTTGAATTTTAATGATGAGAGAAAGACAATAGTTTAACAAGACCAAATTGAGACACTACAACCTCACCCTACTCAAGTTACTTCATAGCTTAGAATGTGATTTACTTTCCATTTTATCTAGAATTAGATCCATAGAGGGATGCTTGGTTGAAAAAATATGGTTTTGAGGTTTTAAACTCTATTAGACTTATGGACATTATATGTACCAAAAATTGTAGGGTACTACAATGCCAGAACAACATTACACATGCCCTGATGATGATACAGGACTCCTCACAAGGTGTTCGAGAAAAGCTCTCAAAGTATGCATTAACATCCCACATGTCCCACTTAGCCCCTACGTGCTTTGTTTTCTCTTCTCCCCTCTTTTCCTTTATGTTTTGGTCTTCATTTAGTAAACCGATGCCCTACCTAGGAGGCGGTCTCGTGACCACCACCCAGGTAAGGTAGCGGTCCTGTAACCACCACCCTGCTCAAGGCGGTGGTCCTTCACGCATTTTTCAAGAAAGTTCTTTTTATCGCGACTCGCATAAAATTTCAACGTTTACTATCTTTTTTCACCACCTTTTCTCGTATTTATGATTCTGGTTCCCTGGAATAGTGTTTTTGCATTGTTTATGGTTAAAGAGTTCAAATTGGTTTCAACCTTTAGGTAAATGGGAATTCTATAAATCGCTGGTTCATCTTCAAGCAAATGGCCCCTCAAAAATTTTCTCTCATCTTCTCATTTCATAGTTTAGTCTTTCAATTCTTAGGAATTCATAGTTTCTATTTGTTGCATGCATAGTTAGTGTTGTTTTTCTTTTTAGAAGCCACATAATCATCTTGCGCTAGTGCTATTACTGTTTCACACAATCAATTGAGATAGGATAGTTTTACTTTTAGTCTAAATCCATTAGAATTGTAGGTTTTGTTCGTCAAAAAGAATAGCTTCAGGTTCTGGACGTTTTATGTCATATGACTCACAATAAATCCCACTAGGAATTACATAATCCAAGCTCTGTTCTCTTGCGCTATCCCTCTCCTACTCGCATTATATTTAGTATACATCAAAAAATGTCATTGTTCCAATACCTACTTCTGTTGATGCTAGCATTCCACACTTTTCTAGATTCACGTGAGCACGAAGGAACGAGGAGACCACACTAAAGGGAAAAAGCCACAAATAATCAGATTTGCCACTGTTCTACAAAATCTAGGTTCAAGCTTTCAAAGTTCTAGTTAAAGTATATCAAATAGAATAGTACAAGAATTTTATTTCAGTTAATCTCACTTTCGATATTGCCGGGAAAGTTGTGGGGATTGATAGTTTCTGAGAAACTATGATTCATTCCTCACTTCTGAGGTAGGATCGAGAGTCTTTCAAATAGATTAGATCAGTTATTTCATTATTTAGAATAGACTTACAACTGCACAGGAAAGTAGCTATACTCAGCTACCCTGTTTGTTTTAAATTTCATTATTAGTTTAGTTGTTAATTACTAGATATTTTAAATAATTTCTCTTTCAATTTCGTTCAAATAGTTCGTCAAAAACACAAAATTAGAGAAGTTACATATGCTGTAGATATACTTTACATAGTTAGTTTTACTTTGCTTCAGTTAGATTTACATTGTTTCATTTGTATGACAATCACGGGATCTAGGGAGCCCAGAGAATATGTATTCAAGCCAATCATGCCTCAACCCAAATTTGTTGCAGCAATAACTAATATAGACCAAAATATCAGAATTTAGGTCTTCCGAATGACAGTAGACCTACAAGAAATTAGCTCACAGTTAAGAGGATTAAACATAGAAGACGACAAAGCACATACATTTTGGTCAAACCAGCCAAACTACTGACTACCCTAGATAAATATCCACATGATTGTAGAAGGGCTTGAAAAAGATCAAACATTTGGGTGTGATCCTTTGGTCCCACAACCAAATGCAAGAGACATTCTAACTAACATAGACACTAGCTTAAGAATTCAAGCTACCAGAACGCCTATAAGATACTTTGAGAAGATTACACAACTGTTAGTTCTCAATATAGAGGCTGAAAAGGCATACGACTACTAGATACTAGGGATTAGGGATTGACTTTACATATGACCATAGGAGGCCCACAACAACCATGAACCTATGGTTGCGATCCACAGGTCTCACAACCTAACCAGCCCACAGGCCAATTAGACGTTGATGTTGGTCTATGTACACTAGCATTTAGAGCCTCTCCACTTCCACCAGATATAATTGCAAAGTTATCCTCATTAGATATAGTAGCTAACAAAGCTAAGGATTTATGGACTAGACCAGAGAATTGCCCATAGAATCCCCTATATATCCATCATCCATCTTATGACCCTGTCTGGAGACATACACGAAACTATCCCAGGTCATTTTCCACATATCCCACAACCCATAGATCAAATCATGCTAGATATTGATATTGATTAGAGCCTTCGAGCAATCATCCTCGCTGATCGATCTATCATACCAGTTCAGGTTAGGAGGGCCTTCCTTGCTTTAGATTTGTAGGTTCCATTATTACACGTCGAAGATATAAGATTGCCTAACTAGTTTTTCTGTACCCCACGTATATTCCATCCCCATCGGTTGTCTCGGCACGACCTTGGGAGGTCGGGTGTGAGGAAAGGTTACTTGTAGATTCCCACGCTCGTTTGTCACTTTTCCATCATACAAAATTGGTGAACCTGACGTGAAACAAACAATTGTTTCATCTTCTCTACCACATTATTCTTCACATCAGCTTCACCAACAAAATTGGTGAACCCGACGTGAAACAAACAATTGTTTCATCTTCTCTACCACATTAGTCTTCACATTAGTCACCAAAAAAATTGGTGAACCCAACGTGAAACAAATAATTCTTTCATCTTCTCTACCACATTAGTGTTCAATCAGCTTCAAACAAAATTGGTGAACAACGTTTGTTTCATCTTCTCTCCCACATTAGTCTTCACATCAGCTTCACCAACAAAATTGGTGAACCTGACGTGAACGAAACAGTTCTTCCTCTTTTATTTTTCACTTCTTCCATCCACCTTCACTCTTACCCATTATTCTGTGGGTATTCATATACCCCCCGAATATGTTAGGATTTGATGCATATGGCAGACCTCTCTTAGGTCTTGAAGCATACTACGATCAACTGAATAGATAGCCATCACCCTCACTCTTAGCATTGGGTGACAACTATTCAACTAACCGATTATCAACACAAACTCTACCTCCAAGGACTAGATATAGTTCTTCTTTCCAAATAGAGGAGTTGGACAAGCTCGCTCAAACGTAATAACCAGAGCCTTCAAGCTCAAACAACATGACATTTACAGGAGAATCTAGTTCATCTCCTCAGGTGTTACTTAGACCGCAAATTAGTAGACAATCAGATCCATATCTATTTTTAGATGATGAACATTCAGTGCATTATGTCAGGAGGTGAACAACACTCTCAGAGTATGTACCCACCTATAAGAAGTTTACAAACATGACCCAAGGTCTCATTTCAAAAAACACCTTCATGCCGCTACCTATAGGAAATGCCCTCGGTGAAACTTGGTAGGGAAACGATCAGTTCATAGTAGGGTACCACATGCCTATACAACCTCAGGATATACAACAAACACCACTAAGGAAAAATAATGTGACTTCACCAAAGGAAGTCATCTCCACTTTAGTAGAAAAAGTTAGAGGGTTAGAACTTGCTCAAGCAAGTCAAAATTCTTAATTCATGTAGGTAGGAAATTCCAATCCTCCACATCATCCTAGCCAAGGAGACCTCCTCACAGGAATAGGTACATTGGGCATGCCTCCTTAGTATTCACAACAAATGCCAACTAGAACTATGTTTTCTAACACCGTTCCGGTGGAAAATATGATACCTCCCAGTCTAGTACAAAATAATCCATTCCTGGGAAATACTTCATACTTAAACACATATTCCAAGTCACCATAAGGAGATATGTTCTCTTCTCCCATGGCATGTTTTCTCAAGCACAAGGATTTCCTTATGTCCCTGCAAACACATACACTACGCCATATCAACAAACCATCCGACCTCCACCCCCTTAGCAGGTGCCATTGATGGTCGAAACCTATGCGATAGTAACTTATTCAGAATACTTGAAAGGGCTCTTATATTTCACTATACGAAGCATCATGCTTCCAAGACCTCTTCCCAATTTTCCCAAATACAAAGGGGAAGGAGACCCGAATGCACATATCAAGGCCTATACCATATCCATTCAGGAATTTCTCCCCTGGGATGGAGTTGTTGCCAAAATATTCCCCAAAACTTTAGAGGGCATCGCCCTCAATTGGTATTACATAATACCTAAAGCTTCCATCCATTCATTTAAACAACTCATTTTAGAGTTCATCAAGGCGTTTGACATGAACAAACTGTTGAGAACAGGAATCAGGGAATTCTTACAAATTAAGCAAGAACACAATGAATCTGTCACTCATTTCATTCAAAGATGGCGTACAGTCCTCTATTCTTCAGCAAGCACTCCAAACATGGACCAGATGGAAATATGTGATTTATTCCTTCATTCTCTCAGTAGAGAGGTAAAGGAATAATTCTAGAAGTTCCCACTAAGGACTTACGATGAAGTACTTGAGAGCGCCCTCTGAATAGATCAAGTGGCAATAGATAGTGGTCGCAAGACATCTGGAACAAATGGGAGGTTAATCACCCCCAGCCAGAATACTAAGGCTTATCTTACTACCACAAATGTCAATCAAGGACCTAAAATCCTTAACAAAAATCACGGCATAACAACAGATGGAGTAACTGACCAAACAAAAAAAGCAAATGTTGTAAATGCTCCACCTCCAATTAACAATCAATGAAACAACAAATTTACCCCGACAATCAACTCGGTGGATTTTAATCATCCACAAAAACAACAAAAAAGGCATACCCAGACACAGGGTCCAAGTCAAAATTCAACTGGATATCAAAACCAAAACCAAAACCAAAGACAACAAACACAAAACTTTAATAGTCAACGGTTTAATCAGAGTTTTGGACCACAATACATGCCAAACCAACAACCTAGGAATTACAATCCCAACTCGTATTGTGGTTTCCACAAAATTCAAGGCCATGACACTAGGACTTGCCATGATTACAATAAGTTCATGCAACGTCTGCTAGAATAACAGTGACAAATTTTCATAGATATGTTCTTAGCAGATCCTGCATCACCTGCGCCAAATACTTTCACGAGAGAAATCTCCCCTCAAAATGCTTCCCTCAAGATTTTCAATGATCCGCTCCCAAATCATGAAAAGTTAAATCCAAAAGGGATGAACAAGGGTGTAATGATAGGAAACAATGATCATGAAGCCTTGACTTCACTAAATCCACTTGTCACACCACAATTAGGAAATCAGTTATGACCCAAGATAGTCAGTTTACTGGAGTTAGACACTGAACTACACGTGGAAGCGGTAACGAGGACACGAGAGTATTCCTCCCAGCCAAGTCCAAGTTACCCACTAGAGATAGATAACATTCAACATCCATTAGTAAAACCCGTAGGTGCCTATGATTTAATTAATGACCTAACAAAGACCTTCTCTCATATCTCCTTTTTGGACTTATTAAATAACTCTCCTACCCATAGGGCTTCTCTTTTAGAAGCATTAGGTTTAGGTCATTTAATTAACATCACTCCACCTCCTGAAACACAAGTAAACCATATAGACTTCGATATTCATCCTCTAGGGCAGCCTGGATAGGGATACCAAGTTTTATATTTGACATAAACAAAATGCCAATAGACACTGAGATTGCATGAAGAGGTGATCCGGCCTTACATTTACAAGTGTGGGTTTATAACAGTTATAATAAACGAGCAATGGTTGATGATGGGGCAGCAGTTAACATAGTTCCCTTCTCTTTCCTTCAAAAGCTAGGGTATGGAGAAACAAATTGTTCCACGACTCAGAATATGCTAAGAGGCTATGATAGCCTTAAATCCACTTCGATTGGAACTATAATACTACCAGTTACCTTAGGACCCAAAATAATCCTCACTGAGTTTTATATTATAGATCAGGAAACCAACTATAATGTGATCCTCAGCCGACCATGGATACACCGTATGAAGGCAATCCCTTCTACGTTATTTCAGGAAATAAGATTCCTACACTTGGGAAGGGTATTCGTAGCAAAAGGTGATCTGAAACCATTCGATATACACCTAGCAGACCTGAAGAAAAGACCAGTGTTCACTCTGAGTTTGAACTCCCAACAAACCAACTTAACAAGCCAACCGACTCGAAACCGGAAGAAAAGTTGGTACCTACAACATAACTAGAAGTTACGAACCTAATCAAGAATATCCCAGCCCTCAAGGATGAGGCTAACATTGTAGAAATAGTATCATTAGGAACTACTATGAAAATTGTTGAATTGCTAGAATAGGATCTACCAATTTTCCTGCCATTTGATTATGTAGGTATGGGATATTCCCTTGGAGTTGGTTCTCTCCCAGTAGAAGAAATCTTCATGGTAGAATTAATCGAAGTAGAAGAAGTGGGCATAGCAAACTTCCCAACATCCATCTTCCCAAGTAAATATTGGACTCTCCATTTTGATGGAGCTAGATGTCGCTATGGGGCTGGGGCAGGTGTGATCTTTACTTCTCCCGAGGGAAAGATCTTACCATTCACCTTTAAACTAAATTTCGAATGTACAAACAATGGCGCTGAGTACAAAGCCCTCCTCCTTGGCCTCATCATAGCTAAGAGGCTTGGTGTTAATGACATCAGGGTGTTAGGAGACTCTCAATTAGTAGCAAACCAAGTCTCTGAGGTGTATGAGACTAGAGCTGAACATTTACAACTCTACAAAACAACGGTATTAGATCTGAGCAAAGGATTTAACTTCATATCAATTGAAGCAATCCCATGAGAACAAAACCTTCTCGCAGATTCGATAGCAACCTCAGCTTCACGTTTTACTCGAAACAGTGAGTTGGAAGACACCCGTTTCATGGTATCCCTGCATAGTGAATCATTAATAAAGAAAATGTCAAACCCTCTTTTAAACATAGCTGAGAATACATCTACTATCTTAGATTGTGTTGACAGTGATAGAGCCACTCTTGATTACCTAAACACCTATGCAGAGTTACATCTCGCCCATCACATGGTGGATTTTTCCTTAATCCCACATTCGTCTTCTTACTTTGGAAACCCCATGGTAGAGCTCCCCCCACAAAAGGAGCTCGACATATATGCAATAGAGAATGGAGAAGATCTGGAACTACCTCCAGCCCCACCTGAGTTTGAAGAAGGTAACACTTCTTTAATCAAGGAAACAATTGATATTAACATCAGAAACAGAGGAAGAACCGAAGATCTTAAAACTAGGATCTTTGCTAACTCCAGAAGAGATAGAAATACACACTCGAATCCTTAGAGAACATCAAAAGGCTTTTGCATTTAATTATAAAGAAATGACAGGAATTGCACCACACATCACGTTACATAACCTCATCACCAAATCAGATGCAAAGCCAATTAAACAAAAATCAAGACCAATGAAACCCAAGGTAGCTCTCATGGTGAAGGAAGAGGTAATGAAGCTTCTCCAAGTAGGGTTCATCAAACTGGTTGATTACTCTCAGTGGGTATCTAATATCGTCCCCATTCTCAAAAAGAATGGGAAGATATGCATCTGCATAGACTTTCGAGACATTAACAAGGCATTTCCCAAGGATGACTTCCCGTTACCATCCATTGACATCATCGTTAGACGCAACAGCTAGATTTGAGCTTTTGTCTCTCATGGATGGATTCTCGGGATATAATCAAATCAGAATATCTAAACAAGACCAAGCCAAAACTACGTTTATAACTCCTTGGGGAACTTATTGCTACGTTGTTATGCCATTCGGTCTCAAGAATGCTGGTGCTACATACCAATGGGAAATGACATACATATTTCATGATCTTATTCATAAAATCATGGAATCCTATGTAGACGAATTGTTGGCCAAAGACAGAAAGTGCTGTGATCACCCAAAAGTGCTCCGTGTCATACTTT
This sequence comes from Taxus chinensis, assembly GCA_019776745.2. Taxonomy (NCBI): domain Eukaryota; kingdom Viridiplantae; phylum Streptophyta; class Pinopsida; order Cupressales; family Taxaceae; genus Taxus; species Taxus chinensis. The sequence continues at coordinate 62,289,370 of CM034155.1, read as the reverse complement.
CACATTTGATCGAATATAGAGTCACACTAAACCCAGAAAAATGTGTATTTGGTGTGACAGGAGGGAAACTCCTAGGTTACATTATATCATCATGAGGGATCGATGTAGACCCCAGCCAAAATCCAGGCTATTCTTGAAATGATCCCACCATCAGATGACTCTGGAATTAGATCATTTCTTGGAAAGCTCGGTGCAATCCGAAGATTCATCCCAGATTTAAGTTTTTCCATTACATCCAATCAATAATTTGTTCAAGAAAGGATTGCTAGTATCGATTTGGACAAGAATGCCATGAGGCTTTCGAAGCAGTTAAGATGTTTCTTGCTGTCTCCTCCCACTTAATGCCACCTAGACCAGATCATCCTTTGATCTTATATTCACGAGCTACAGATGTCTCACTAGCCTGCATGTTGGCTCAAGAAGACGATGATAAACGAGAACATTCAATCTATTTCATTAGCCAAACATTACTCGATTATGAAACACGTTATATGCAAGCAGAACGAGAATGCCTTGCCATAGTCTTTGCAACCAAACGCCTAAGACATTACATGCTAAATCAAGAAACAAGGGTCATTATAAAAACATACCATTTACAAACTTTCCTCACGCAAGGGTCCTTGTCTAAAAAGGTTGGATGCTTTATAACCTTAATGGGAGAATTCGAATTAACTTTTGTAAACCAAAAATCCATTAAGGGACAAATCATTGCGGATTGGTTAGCTGACAACCCGTTAGATAGAGGCGATCTAGTAGACCTATATTTTCCCGATGAATGCATACATTACATCAAAACCAAACCTCCTATCTTTAAATGTCCTTGGTATACTGATATTGTTAATTATATCATGGGCCATACATATCCAGAAGGTGGTTACGCATTATCATAGCTAAATACGTTATTATAGAACAAGTGCTCTATCGTAAGGCTTTTGATGGAATGCTTCTAAGGTGTGTTGACACAGAAGAATCCAAGAAGATTCTCTACGAATCTCACAGTGGAATATGTGGAGGTCACTTTGGTGGTCATAGCCACCGCTCACAAAAAACATCAGATGGGCTATTTCTGGCCCACTCTAGAACACGATGCAGTAGAGTTTGTACGCAAGTGTCATAAATGTCAAGAATTTTCCCACGAGATTCACATGCTGGCACAAGCTCTACAACCAATCACTGACTCCATGGCCCTTTTCTACATGGGGCCTAGATTTGATAGGGAAATTCTCTCCCTCATCAACAGATGGCCATAACTTCATAATCACGGCCACCGAGTATTTTACCAAATGGGTAGAGGCTATGCCTCTCACCACTGTACCAGGTTCTGTGATCGCCAAGTTCATTTTAAACCAGATCATTTGCAGGTACGGTGTCCCACAAATCATTATCTCAGATAATGGTACTTCCTTTAAGAATGACGAAGTCCATGAGCTATGCAGTAAATTTAAAATAAACCATCATACGGCCTCCCTATATTACCCTCAAGCCAACGGGCAGGCTGAAACAAAAAAATAAGACATTTAAAGCTATTCTCCTCAAAATGGTAAAAGAAAGCAAATGAGATTGGAATTTAAAGTTATATCCAGCCTTGTGGGCCCACTGGACCTCAATAAGAACACCAACAGGAGCAACTCCTTTCTCATTGGTATTCGGAGCAGAAGCAGTTCTCCCACTTGAGGTTGAAATACCCAGTCTCCGCATCTCACTACAAGGGATTCTGGATGAAGAAGCTTATAGAGAATCACGTCTCTCCCAACTAGAAATCCTAGATGAGGCCAGGCTAGATGCTGAACAATGGCATAGAGTCTATGCTGACCAGATGTGCTGACAGTATAATAAAAAGGTCTATGAAGGAGATATATATGAAGGAGATCTAGTTCTAAGGCTAGACAGCTGGATCGATAAGAAGACCGGTGAAGGAAGGAAATTCTGGCCCAAATGGTTGGGCCCATACCGAGTCATGAAAGACTATGGAAATGGTGTGTATCTCTTGTGCACACTAGAAGGTGAGGAATTTGGTGAAACTGTCAATTCCCTACACCTTAAACAATTTTACACATGAAGCGACCAGCACTACTTATATAGTTATATCTACATTGCATCTTCATGTAGTTAGGTTCATTTTGTCCATTCGTTTCGTAAAATTTTGTGATCAAGGAACTTATTCTCAAAGCAATTCATTACAAACTTCTGATGGTATTGGCATAAACCTTCCAATCATACTTCTTCATTTTCATAACATCATCAACCATTTCAAAATCATTTCATCAAATAAAGCTAGATATGACAAAGTCTTAACAGTAACCATACCAAGGTCTGCATGCTTCTTCTCACTTTTGGTTTCTTCCTAGGATAGGTGTCTTGCTTATGGTCTGTTCTAGAAGCTTCATAGTGTCACATATATCCCATATTTTTTATCTCTTTGGAAATAAGAACATGCTGACATTTTGCTCAAATAAATAAGTCAAACATAGATCAAACAGAAAATTTTATTTTTACACATTTCCTTGCCCTACCAACCTTCGGTGATGAGCTTGCATCTCTTAATCGTGACGTAGGGTTGGGAAAGGATGGGAATGCCCTTACTCGCCTATGTCTTATCCATGGTGATAAGCCCATGCTTCCTACTAGAAGCATGGGGCAAGGTGCAGGGGGTCCTCTTGACAATAAATGTTGAAGGTCGTAAACAAACATTTCAAATAAACCTTTGAAATCTTGAGTCAAAAACAAGTGAATCAGATGTCCAAAATTCCAAGAGAGCTCAAAACCCTGAAAACCAGATTTTGTCTACCATGTGGCCATCTACGGATCTAAGTCTAGATAAACCGCAAAGCAAGTCACATTCTAAACTATGGAGTCACTTGAGTAGAGTAGGTTTGTAGCATCCTAATTTGGTTCCACCAAATCTTTGTCTATCTCTCATCACTACCATTCAACAAATTTCATAGCTTGTGCCATTTCTAGCTCTCGGTGGTGAGCCCTCGCATCTTACTAGTTGCGTGGAGTTAGGAGTGGGGCAAGTGCATCTTCTCATCATACCAGCTTGTCATCACGTTCTGTCAAAACTATACGAAGTACCGGAAAATTGCTTATAGAAGCTAAAGTTCAAAATCACATTGTGTTTGCATTATCATATATCAGCATCACGAAATACAAAAAGAAAGAAAGCATTCATATCATTTGTTATCCATTGCATACATTCTGAAAAGCATATAAAAGAAACATTATAATATACATGTGGAAATGAATCACAAAAACCTAGATACCAAGGGTCTGATCCAAAAGGAATATATATATATATATATATATATATATATTATCAAGTTTCCTGTACAATGCCATCATGTGCTAGGCATGGTCAAAACACTCAATGAGCCCAGGAAGTAAAAAATAAATCGTATAAACAATATACGAGAGCCAAGTGGCCTCTCAACCCCTATAAGACCCCTCTGAAGGTGCACGAACACGTCTAGGACTACAGCTACATCGACACTCTGAATGCACTAAGGGCTCACGGTCCCGAGGAGCAACTGTGGTCTCGCTATGAGAGTGAATCCTCATCAGGCGCTCTACTGTCCTATACCTAGCCAACTCTGTATGGAGGGTAGTCACCATCTTGGCCACATGCCAGATAGGGGAAAAAACATCGGTATGCCTACCAGCTGCTGAAGGCTCCCCTACATCCATGGATAACTTGGCGTGAGTCCTCTCCATGGGGATCATCATGGTATTAGTGCATACCTGGCGAATCAGGTCTCACCACTCATCAGCAGTCTCTGCAAGAAAAGGAGAAAACAAATTAGAAATAGTCAAAAGTTAAAAACAAAAATGAAGAAGAGGAGAGATAACAACTAAGGCAATCCTAACTAAAAACAAATCTTAAAAGAAGGGTGACAACTCACTTGGATCTTCGGGCCTCCAAGAGGGATCCCTAGAATCAACACCTACCACAAATACTGCGACTAACTGATGTGCTCCTCCTATGTCTGGGGCAACATAGCATCCTGATACAGACTCATCCTCCCCGCCCAAGTCCTGAGAAGGCGGCTCCTCTGAAACTAGAGTCACCCTCTCCGCACTCTGCTCTTCCCTCTCAGCCTATAAGATATCCTGAGTGTCATGCCACTTGGGATTGTTTTCCTCCTCTCCACTCGACTTGCTGACCTCAGCCTCGGTCACCTCCTTCATCTCTCCCCCTATGAACTCCTTAAACTCATAGTCTATATCAATGGGGTCATCACTGCTGTGGGCAGGACTGGCGGCAATATGAAGTAAGGGTGCCTGAGGAGCACTGGCTCTCCGTCGAGCACGTATTACCCACCTAGCTGCAATAGGGACACCATGAGTAACAATGGTCCAACCCCGGCGTCTAGGACCTCCCCTAGCCTCCCGAACTGATCTGAATACTGGCACCACTGGGGGGAGCATACCGATGTAAGGAAGGCCAAATTTTTGAGGCACTCGATCAAAGGGGTGTGTCTCCACCTTCCCCGTCCTGTCCACAAGCTTCCCTGTGGTAGAGCAAGAGATCAAAGTGAGGGTCTCCTCGCCCCACAACCCTGCCATGGCTTGATAAGGCATGGCCTCCATATCATCAGTAGTCAGGGAGGCGACTGGCTGGTGGGGTGCTCTAAGCACCGACACATCTGTCCATCTGGCTACCCTCGCGGCTCCAGGATATGCCACCTCTATGCCTCTCCCATAAGGGATGATACACTCATAGACCCAGCTCATAACTAGGGTCAGATGGCTCAATGACTGCCCTTGTAAGTGAACCACCTAGTACAAATCATGATAAGTGGTCCCAAGTATGTCGCCCCCCCAAGCATAAATCCGGCCATGTGCCTCAATCTATGCAATAATGGGGGACCAGCAGTAGAGTAAGGTATCCCCTCCCTTATCCCCAATCAATCTCGAGGCAAGGATCCCCATAATAGCCTAACGATTCAAGGGGATAGGCAAGATAGGAATGGACCGGACCCTCACACCCTTTTTCGAACCAGTGGAGATAATTGCGTCTCCTATGTATGAAGCCCACTATGTTGTCTAAGCCCGTGACCCTGCTGTCTCAAGTGTAAGTCGTCTCCCGATGATCGGGACCCCCAAGATACGGTAGAAATCATCCAGGGTGATAGTCCACTCACCCTTGACTCTTGGAAATCAGAAAGTGTTCTGATCAACATCCCAATATGAAAACAAGTCACAAAGTATGTGACTAGAAGGTGCAACATGCGGGACACGTGATATAAGCAATATGCCAGCCCTCTGAAGAGTGTCCTACTCATCCTGAGAAAGTGCATCCAACACTGCTGGAAGCCAATCACACACACTCTCTCTCGGCTCCATCTGATATATTCCTCCTTCATCTGCATACACCCAAAAACATGCAAAAAGGAGTAAGTTAGTATTCAAATTGCATTAAAAAAATCATTAAAACATACAAGAATACTAAAAATGCAAAATTTGGCTCAAAACACTGAGTTTTTGGCGTTCTGTAAGGGACCACCATGTTGAGCAGGGTGGCGGTTCCGTAACTGCCGCCTTAAAGGGCGGCGGTCCTGTAACCACCGCCCTGCTCAGGGCGGTGGTCGTGTCCCAAATTTTCAAACGGGTCACGTGCCCTATAAAAATCCTAAAAACATGAAAAATGACTATTTTTGACCAAAACAAAGCCTACCCATTAAGCGCCCCCCCCCTAAGTGACCCTATTAACACTAATATTTTCAAAAATAACCCCCCCATGACAAAGATTTCATCATTTTAACATTTTGGGGATAAAAACGTTAAATCAAGAAAAACTAACCTATGATCTCGCGGGTCGATGTTCCGCTCGTAGAGGCATGATCACTATCTTGTCACGAACATTTTGACTATACTCTCGTCAAAAACCGTCAACATGGGTCCCAAAGCTCAAAATCAATCAAATCGACACGTGCAAATGAATAGGAAAATGGGCCCATTTTTACATATATAGCATCTTGACTCGTTTCGAATGCCCCCTTTTGCAGGTTTGGAGCACCGACGGAGGTAAGTTTTTATCCCCACACAAATGGTAAGTCCTCAATTCATATTCTTTTAGTCTTTATTTTTTTAAATTATTTTATCTATCTACACTTGAGTCCTCTTTTCATTTTACAGGTAGCGGGAATTTTGGATGGCATCATTTCAACAGACAGACATGTCAGATATAATTTCTAACCTCCCATTTCAGTACCGCCATACTCGGACCCACCGTTTTACGCCTCTTCATGGCTAAAATGCTTCTCTGAGGGGGAAATATGCACGTACAAAAAATTTTAGGGTACCACACTACCGGAACAACATTACACATGCCCCAATGATGATACAAGTCTCCTCGCAAGGTGCTTAGGATTAATAAAAACCCTCCAAGTGTACATTAACATCCCACATGCCCCACTTAGCCTCTACGTGCTTTTTTTTTGCTCTCCCCCCTTATTTTCTTTGTGTTTTGGTCTTCAGTGATGAAACTGCCACCCTACATGGGCAGCGGTCTTGTGACCGGTGCCCAGGCAGGGCAGCGGTCCTGTAAATGCCACCCTACTCAGGGCGGCGGTCCTTCACATGTTTTTCTAAAACATTCTTTTTATCACAACTTGTGTAAAATTTCAATGTTTACTAGCTTTTTTCACCACCTTTGCTCGTATTTATGATTCTAGTTCCCTAGAATAGTGTTTTTGCATTGTTTATGGTTAAAGAGTTCAAATTGGTTTTCACCTTTGGGTAAATGGGGATTCTATAAATAGCTGGTTGATCTTCAAGAAAATGGCCCCTCAAAAATTACCTCTCATCTTCTCATTTCATAGTTTAGTCTTTCATTTCTTAGAAATTCATAGTTTCCATTTATTGCATGCATAGTTAGTGTTGTTTTGCTATTTAGAAGCCACATAATATTCTTGTGCTAGTGCTGTTACTATTTCACATAATCAATTGAGATAGGATAGTTTTATTTTTCAGTTTGAAGCCATTAGAGTTGTAGGTTTTGTTCCTCAAAAATAATACCTTCAGGTTCTAAACGTTTTGTGTCGTATGACTCGCAATAAATCCCACTAGGAATTGCATAATCCAAGCTCTGTTCTCTTGCGCTATCCCTCTTGTACTCGCATTGTATTCAGTCTACATCCAAAACTGCCATTGTTCCAATACCTACTTTTATTGATTCTAGCATTACACGCTTTTCTGGATTCATGTGAGCATGAAGGAACGAGGAGATCACACTGAGGGGACAAAGCCACACACAACCGGATACGCCACTGTTCTGTAAAATCCAAGTTCAAGATGTCAAAATTTCTAGTTAAATTATATCAAATAGAATAGTGAAATAATTTCATTTCAGTTAATCTCACTTTTGATATTGCTGGGGAAGCTATGGGGATTGATAGTTTCTAAAAAACTATGATTCATTCCTCACTTCTGAGGTAGGATCAAGAGTCTTTCAAATAGATTAGATCAATTATTTCGTTATTTAGAATAGACTTACAACTGCACAGGAAAGTAGTTATACTCGGCTGCCTTGTTTGTTTTAAATTTCATTATTAGTTTAGTTGTTAATAGCTAGATATTTTAAATAATTGCTATTTCAATTTTCGTTCAAATAGTTCATCAAAAACACAAAAATAGAGAAGTTATATATGTTGTATATATACTTTACATAGTTAGTTTTACTTTGCTTCAGTTAGATTTACATTGTTTTGTTTGTATGACAATCACGGGACCTAGGGAGCCCAGAGAATACATATTCGAGCCAATCATGCCTCAACCCAACTTTTTTACAGCAATAGCTGACATAGTCCAAAATATCAAAATTCAGGTCTTCCGAACGTCAGGAGACCTACAAGAAATTAGCTCACAGTTAAGAGGATTAAACATAGAAGACGATAAAACACATACGTTTTGGTCAAATCAGCCAAACTACAAATTTCCCTAGATAAATGTCCACATGATTGTAGAAGGGTTTGAAAAAGAGAAAACATTCAGTTGTGATCCTTTTGTCCCACAACTAGATGCAGGAGACATTCTAACTGACATAGACACTAGCTTAAGAATTCAAGTTGCTAGAATGCCTATAAAATACTCTGAGAAGATTGCACAACTGTTAGTTCTCAATATAGACGTTGAAAATGCGTAGGACTACTGGATACTAGGGATTAGAGATTGATTCTACATATGACCATAGAAGGTCTACAACAACCACAAACTTATGGCTGTGATTCACATGTCTCACAACCCAATGGGCCCACAAGCCAATCAGACATTGATGTTGGTTTACCCACCTTGATATTTAGGTCCTCTCCACTTCCACCAGATATTATCACACAATTATCATTGTTAGATATAACAGATAACGAAGCCAAAGATTTATGGACTAGACCATAAAATATCCCTTAGAATCCACTATATATCCATCATCCATCTTATGACCCTATCTGGAGACATACACGAAATAATCCCAGGTCATTTTCCACATATTCCACAACCTATAGATCGGATCATGCCAGAGCTCGATATTTATTGGAGCCTTCGAGCAATCATCCTCTCCAACTGATCTATCACGCCAGTTTAGGTTAGGAGGGCCTTCTTTTCCTTAGATTCACAGATTCCATTAGTGTGTGTTGAGGACATAAGATTGCCCAATTAGTTTGTCCATATCCCATGTATATTGCATCCCCACTGGCTATCTCGGCACGACCTCGGGAGTTCAGGTGTGAGGAAGAGTTACTTGTATATTCCCATGCTCACTTGTCACTTTTCCATTGTATAGACATCTAACTCACTTTTCTTTTGACTTATGATTTCACAATAATTGAGCGAATTATTTGTAACTTTCATGTTTTTCAAAGAGACCACCTATTGTTTTCCCTATGCCACTAGAAGGAAGCATGGGCTCATCATCACGTATAAGGAATATGTGAGTAAATTAATTTCTTTCCTTTCCCAACCCTACATCACCAGTAAGAAATGCAGGCTCAACACTGAAGGCTGGCATGGAAAAGAAATGTGTAAAATAAAAAATTTCTGTTGATTTGCATTTAACTTACTTATTTGGGAAAAAATTTAGAACATTCCTATTTCCAAATATATTTTTATGGGATAGATGTGACATCATAAATCTTATAGAACAAACTATGGGCAAAGACACCTAACCCATAAGGAGGTTATAAACAGAACCAAGTATGCATCCCTTGGTATGATCACGGTCAAAAGTTTGTCTTATCCTGCTTGAATAGATTAAATGATTCAGAAATAATTGATGATACTATGAATTTTTGAAGAGATATGATTTGAATGTTTTTCCAATGTTTTCAAAAGTATTAGGAATTGTTATAATAATAAGTTCCTTTATCACAATTTTTTAAAAAAGAACAGGTGGATGAAAATGCAATGCAAATGTAGTAATGTACATATGAAGATGTTAGTGGATCATGCGTAATAGCTTTTTACGTGAAGATAGTTCATAGATTCATTAAAATCCTCACCCTCTAGTGTACTTAGGTGAAATGCCCAATTTTTGTATTCTTCTATCACTCGATATGGACCTAACCACCTGGGTATGAATTTTCTTCCCTCGTCGGTATTCTTGTGTATCTAGATGTTGAGTCTTAATACTAAATTTCCCTCATATATTTCAATTTCGTAAACCTTCTTTTGTATTTCTAAGCCATCCAGTCAGCGTAAACGTTGTGCCATTGTTCAGCATTAATTCTAGCCTTATCGATACTTTATAACTAAGAGAGTCATGATTATCGATAACCCTCTTCTCCCAGGATCCCGTGTAGTGAAATACAGAGACTAGGTATTTTGAATTCAAGTGATAGAACTGCCTCAACACCAAACACTAAAGAAAAGGGGGTTTCCCCCATTGGTGTTCTAACTAATGTTTGATAGGCCCACAAGGTTGAAAAAAGCTTTAAGTGCCAATCCCATTTGTTCTCCTTAACAGTCTTAAGGAGGATGGAATTTAATGTTTTATTCGTAGCCTTAGCCTATCCATTGGCCTGAGGATAATAAAGAGAAGTAGTGTGATGAATTATCTTGAACTTTGCACACAATTCACACACCTTGTCATTTTTGAAAGACATGCCATTATCCAAGATAATGACTTGTGGGACACTGTACCTACAAATGATCTGGTTTAAGATGAACTTAGCGATCATAGACCTGGGTACAGTGGTAAGAGGCATGGCTTCTACCCACTTAGTAAAGTATTCTGTGGCCGTGATTATGAAGTTATGGCCATCCATTGATGAGGGAGATAATTTCCCTATCAAATCCAGGCCCCACATGGAAAAGGGCCATGGGGTTGCGATTGGTTGCAAAGCTTGTGCCAATATGTGGATCTCATGGGAGAAATCTTGGCATTTGTGGCATCTGTGCACAAACTCTATTGTGTCATGTTCTAGAGTGGGCCAGAAATATCCCATCTATTGTATCTTCTGAGAAGTGGTGTGGTGACCGAAGTGACCTCCACATACTCCACTATGTGACTCATAAAGAATATTTTTGGATTCTTTGGCATCAACACATCTTAACAACATTCTGTCAAAGGATATGTGGTAGATAACTTGTTCCAAAATAATGTACTTAGTGGAAATGACGCATAACCATCTTCTTTGTTGTGATGTTTCCCCTTCTGGGTATGTATGGTCCATGATGAAATTGACAATGTCAGTATACCAAGGACATACAAAGATAGGGATCCTGGTTTTGAAAAAGTACACACACTCATTGGGAAAGTCTAAATCTACCAGATCACCTCCATCCAATGGATTGTTAGCCAACCAGTATGCAATGATTTGTCCCTTTATGGATTTCTGATTGAAAAATGTTAGTTCAAACTCTCCCATTAGGGTTATTAAATTCACCTGACCTTCAGAGATAAAGATCCTTGTGTGAGGAATGTCTGCAAGTGATCTGACTTAACAATAACCCTTGTTTCTTGATTCAACATATAATGCCTTAAGCACTTTGTTGCAAAGACTATGGCAAGGCATTCTTTTTCTACCTGGGTGTAACGTGTCTCATAATCAAGCAACATCTAACTAATGAAATAAATTTCATGCTCTCATTTATCATCATCCTCTTGAGCCAACATGCAGGCTAGCAAAACATATGTAGCTCATGAATACAAGATCAAAGGGAGATTTGATCTAGGTGGTCTTAGTGTGGGAAGGGATAACAATAATCATTTAACTGCCTTGAAATCCTCATTGCATTCTTCTGTCCAATCAATGCAGCAATCCTTTTTCAAAAAATTGTTGATTGGATGAATAATAAAGGTTAAGTCAGGGATGAACCTTCATATGGCACCAAGTTTCCCAAGAAAATATCTGATACCAGATTTGTCTCATGGTCGAACCATTTCTAGCATAGCCTTGATTTTGGCTGGGTTGACATCAATTCCTCGTGAAGAGATAATGTAACCCATAAGCTTTCCTCCCATTACACCGAATACACATTTCTCTAGATTCAATGGGACACCATACTCGATTAAGTGAGAAAGGATGACACGAAGAACCTTTAGGTAATCACAACGCTTCCTAGCCTTAGCCAAAAGGCCGTCCACATAGGATTCCACAATCTTATGAATAAGGTCATGGAATATATATGTCATTTCTCATTGGTATGTGGCGCTAGAACATTCTTAAGACTGAATGGCATAACAACATAACAGTAGGTCCCCCAAGGAGTTATAAACGTAGTCTTGGCTTGATCCTCCTCAGAGATTTTGATTTGATTGTACCCAGAAAACCCATCCATGAGAGACAACAATTCAAATCCAGTTGTTGCATCAACAATAACATCGATGGATGGTAATGGGAAATCATCTTTGGGGAAAGCCTTATTGATGTCCCAGAAGTCTATGCAAATACAGATCTTTCCATTCTTTTTGAGAATGAGGACGATATTAGATACCCATTGTGAATAATCGATTGGCTTGATGAATCCTACTTAGAGAATTTTCATTACTTCTTCTTTCACCATGAGGACCACTTTTGGCTTTATAGGCCTATAATTTTTCTTAATCAGCTTTACATCTAGTTTGGTGACAAGATTGTGCATTGTGATATGTGGTGCAGTTCCCATAATTTCGATGTAATTAAATGTAAAGGATTTTTGGTGTTCCTTGAGGATTCGGGTATGTATTTCCAACTCCTTTGGAGTTAAGGAGGATCCCAACTTTAATATTTTTAGTTCCTCCTCTATTTCAATATTTATATCGATCATTCCCTTGATTAAGGAGGTGTTTCCCTCCTCAAACTTAGGCAGGGTTGGAGGTAACTCTAAATCCCCTTCTTCTTCTACCTCATAAATTTCAAGATATTTTCCGAGGGAGGATTCGACCATGGGATTCCCAAAATAGGAAGAGGAACATGCAGAATTAAGGAAAGGTCTATCTCGTGATAAGTAAGATGTAGCTTTGAAAAAGTGTTTAAATATCTTAGAGTCTTTTCCTCACTATCAATGTGGTCTAAACAATTAGGATAATTCTCAACTTCTACATACATCAACATTGGGGTCATCGGTGCTTTACGAATCAAGGGCTTGGTGCGGACTGAGAATGTGAAGTTGGTATCCTCCAGGTCACTACTTGGGGTGAAGTGCAAAGAAAAAGTTACTATAGTCTATGAGAAGGTTCTATTTGCATGGAGCTACTTTGATTGATATGAAGTTGAATCCTTTTGTCAGACCTAGTACTATTGTTTTGTAAAGTTGTAGATGTTTAGCTCTAGTCTCATATACTTCAGATATCTGATTTGTGACTAGTTGTGAATCACCCAACACCCTAATATTGAGGATTCCCATTCTCTTAGCTACAATGAGACCTAATAGGAGAGCCTCATATTCAGCCCCATTATTTGTGCATTCAAAATTTAACTTGAAAGAAAAAGGTAGAATCCTTCCTTCAAGAAAAGTAAGGATCATGCCTACCCCAACACCAAAATGACACCTGGCTCCATCAAAATGGAGATTCCAACAACTACTCAAGAAGATGGACATTGGTTCATCCTTTGTACCTTCTCCCTTTACCTCGGTCACTTCAACCATGCAAACCTCATCTTCTGGAAGAGAACTGAGTCCCAGAGTATGTCCTATACCCATAGAATCAAATGGGAGGAGAATGGGAAAATCCTTCTCCAATAGCTCAAAAATATTTGTTGTGGTTCATAGCTACATTGTCTCTATAATAATGGTTTCATCCTTGACCGCTGGAATGCCCTCAATCAACCTCATGACTTCTTACTCTGTCATAGGGACTAGATTTTCTTCTGGTGTCATGCTTACAGGGTTTTTTAACTGATTTGTGAGAAGCTCAAACTCATAGTGGACCCCTGGCCTATTCTTTAAGTTATCCAAATGTATGTCAAAGGGTTTTGGATCACCTTGTGCCATAAAGACCTTCCCTAAATGCAAGAATATAACCTCCCGGAATAGAGTGGAATGGATTTCCTTCATGCATTGGATTAAAGGACAACTAAGGATTATATTATAGTTGGTTTCCCAGTCTATAATATAAAAATCAGTTAGTACCATCTTAGGCATGAGAGTAACCGATAATACTATGGTTTCGATCGATGTTTCCTTGAGGATATCATAGCCTCTGAGTGTGTTTTGTGTCAAGGAGAAATTGGTCTCCCCATACCCTAACTTCTAAAGAAAAGAGAAGGGAACTATGTTAAATGCTGCCCCATCATTGATCATTGCATGATTTACATAGTTATTGTAAATCCAAACTTGTAGAAACAAATCTGATTCATCCTAATGAGCTATCTCAGCATTTTTGGGCATCTTACTGATGTCAAACACAAACACAATATCTCTCTCAGACTACCCTGAAGGAATAACGTCAAAGTCTATGTGATTTATCTATGCCTCTATTGGAGGGGTAAAATTAATCAAATGGCCTAGACCTAGCGTTTCTAATAGAGCAACTCTATGAGCAGGGGAATTCTTTAGTAGATCCAAGAAGGAAATGTGTGAAAAGGTCTTGGTTAGATCAATGATCAGGTCATAAGCCCCTACTAGCTTACTTAGCATATCATGAAGGTTTTCTGACATAGCCAGATAAATATAGATAGGATGTGAATAATAATCCTTGGTTCTTATGGCAGTGTTAATTTGGGGTTCAGTGTCTAACTCTACCAACCCCATAATTTTTGTTTGTTGGTGACCATCCAAAGGAGGTGCCACCTATGGGTTTGATGAAGTTGAGGCTTTGTGATCATGAGTCCCTATTACAATACCTTTTATTCAAACCATTGGGATCTAATCTACCATTCTTTGGATCTGTGGGGAGAGGATCGCTAAAGATCCCCAACGGTGTGTTTTATAGAGACACTGGTCCCATGTAGGCGTTTTGAGTGGGTGCTATTGGGTTTGCCAAAAACATGTCAACAAATAACTATCTTTGGTCCTCTAATGCTATAAAAACTTATTACAATCCTATAATGTTCTTACGTCATGCTCGCAAAACCCTATAGAAACCACGGTATAAGTCAGGATCGTAATCTCGAGGAGTTTGGTTTGTTCCTTGTTGTGGTTTGAAACTATGGTTATTGTTTGGTTTTTGGTTGTTATAATTAAAATTTTAGAACCCTTGACCTTGGTTTTGGAATTGGTTGGGATACCCACCTAGGTATTGACTAGGGCTTGGGATCAGTGTTTGTCTCTATTGCTGAGGTTGTTGTTTTTTTTTGAGGATGATTAAAATCCACAACATTTACCGAGGGTGAGAAATTATTATTTCTATGATTATTTCCATTATTGTTGTTGTTATTTATAGCACCTGTACTTGTAGGATTAACAACATTAGGATTTTTGGGTTGGTCATTCACACCATCAGTCATGGCTCCATGATTCTTATTAAGGATCTTTGGTCCTTGATTATTGTTTGTGTTGTTGGAGTAACCAGGATTATTTTGATTTGGAGTTACTAACTTCCCATTTTCTCCATAAGTCTTAGAACCACTGTCAATGGCCACTTGGTCAATCTGAAGAGCACCCTCAAGCACCTCTTCATAGCTCCTTAGTTTAAACTTTTGAATCTCTTCCTTTGTCTCTTTATTGAGGGAGTGAAGGAACAAATCACAAAGTTCTGTTTATCCATACTTGGAGCACTTGCAGATGAGTAGAGAAATTTTCACCACCTTTAAATAAAGTGGGATGTAGACTCATCATGTTCCTTCTTGATATGAAGGAATTCCCTGATTCTTGTTCTCAAAAGCTTGTTCATATCAAAAGCTTTGATAAACTTGAATGCAATTTGTTTTAACGAGTGTATTGAAGTCTCTGGTATCCTATAGTACCAGTCAAGAGAAATATCTTCTAGCGTCTTAGGGAAAATTTTCACAACGAATGCATCCCATGGGAGTAGTTCTTGAATGGCCACTACATAAGCCTTGATGTGGGCATTAGGATCACCCTCCCCTTTGAATTTAGGAAGATCAGGCAAGGGTCTCGAAAGCATGACTGTCTAAATGGAGAAGTCTAGGGGTTCCTTGAGATATTCAGAATAGGTCCTCATTGCATATGTTTCCACTATTGAAGATCCTTGTTGGGGAGGTGGGGCCTACATCGGTTGCTAAAATGGGATAGCATAGAAATTTTTTGGGGTGTATGGCATCCCCTACTATTTTCCATATGGTCTTAGGTAGGTATGCATGTCCCCCTGCAGAGATTTAGAATACATGTGCACATAGGGAGGTTCATTACCTTGATATGGAATAGAAGGCACGAAGCCAGGGAACATTGCATTTCTATATGGTATGGCATTTGAGAATACACTTTTGGATGGTTCTTATTGCATATATCCATACATGGCTTGGGGGCATACCTAAGGTGCTCGTCCCCGTAAGAAGATCTCTAGGGTTTTGATTATTCATATAAACTGGAGGATTCTATGATGTACGCATTTTTCCATAATTTTGCCGGTAGGGAGAAGTTTACACTTTCCCTACATATGAATTCTGAGTATTTTGAGAAATACCTACCTCCTTGAATTTTTCTACCAATTCTAAAATTACATTTCCCGTTGATAGGGAATTGCTTTGCTTAGGTATTCTTTATTGAATCATCAGAGGTTGTTGAGGAGTATGGTATCCTGTTATGAATTTTTCACTATGTTGCCACCCCTCATGGGTAGTATTTTTTGGTGTGTGAAGGGGTAGAATTATTATTTTGGATCAGGACATCACCTTGTCCTTGCAACCTATCAAAATTTTGGTTCATTTTCTGGAATTCTTATTCACTCATAGCATATCTTGCTAAATATTCCTCATCTAGATGCAAGAGTTGATCTGATTTCATGTTAATGGGCTATTAAAACAATACCCAAGGAGAAGAACTTGCTTCACCATTGAAATTATTGTTTTTGGAACTTGATTGTTCATGAGAATAGGTCTGAGTGACCTGGTCAAGTTCCTCAATATGTATAGAGGAACCAACATTGGTTCCCTGAAGTAGAGGGTTTTGAGCGGATGAGTGGTTATCTTCCCATGTTGAAAGTGAAGGTGATTGTTGTGGTATAATTGATTGGTAGTGGTACATGTCAAAACCTGGGATGGGCTGACTGTACTCATTGTATCTTGACATATTTAGGGGGTATAAGAATACCCACAGAATAAAGCATAGATAAAGAAAGTGTAAACATTTAGAGGATAGCTCTTCACTTTGGGTTCACTAATTTGTACAATATAAAATCAACAAGTGACCTTCTTCACACCTGACCTCTTGAGGTCATGCCAAGACAGCCAGTGTAGAATGAATGTGAATGTGAGTGTGGTGGTGGGGATCAACCTAATTGGGAAATATTATATCTTCAACATGCAATATCAGGATCTGCGAGTCTAAGGCAAATAATGCTCTCCTAACTTGAAGTGGTGTGATGGCTCGGTTTGAGATAATAGCTACTCATAGATTCCAATCAATATTGAACTCGACCAATATTCTATTTTTTAGTTGTTGAATATGCAGAAAATGAACTGTGTGTGCCTAGTATAGATTTCCTGACAAGGTCATGGAAGTAAGAACGAGAGGCACGATGGAGCCACATGTATTTATGGGTGATTATCTAGTCTAGTCTTGAAATTCTTAGCCTAATCGGCTTCTATGTTCAGTAATGAAATTTGTGCAATAATATCTCATGGAAGTGGTGAAGATTTGAATACTAATATACACAAACCATTGTCAATGTATAACTGACTAGTAGGCCTATTGGGTTGTGGGACCTGAGGATCACAACCAAAGACTCATGGAGGCTATGGCCCTTGAATGGTCATGTGTGTAATCAAAACATGTTACCAGGAGCATTCTAATAGTCGTAGGCTTGATTAGCAACGATATTTAGAGTATTGAGTTGGTATGTTTTCTCAGTAAAAGTTGCATGTGTGCATAAGACTATCAAATGTAAACTGGTATCAATGTTAGTTATCAATTCTAGCCTGTTGGGTTATGGGACCAAGGGATCACAATTATGTCTTTTCATTTTTTAGACCATTGATGGTCATACAAAATGAAATAAAATTATTTTTTATAAGAAAACTAATTATAGAAGGAAATATAATCTATGTTTTTGGACTTTTCACAATATTTTGGATCAAAGCAATAAAATCAAACTAATCTATCAAAGGAAATATTTTTGTTCTTTTCTAATTTTTAAGCAATGCGTTCTAATCTAATAAATAAACTAAAGACAAGTAATCAGCTGGATGTAGCTGGTTACTTGTGCAAATGTATGGATCTGATCTAAAGAAAATAACCTAATCTAATCAAAACCCTTCAAACTCTACCTTAAAGGTGAAGAAAAAATCATGACCCTGAAATGGGCTATTGTTCCTCACAACTTCCCTAGTAATGTTAAAGAGGAATGCTTAATAATGACTTGATCTACTTGTGATTTGACAAATTCTATTGAAATGAATTATTTTCGACTCTATTTGATATGAATTATTCTCTACTCTATTTAATATGAAATGATTGAAACTAGTGATTTGAAATTGAAAATTCAACAAACAAGGAAAGTAAACACATAATTCTAACCTAGGCAAGCAAGAGATTTGAAAAATCTGGTTGTGTCTATATTTTTCCCCTTAGTATGTTCATTTCTTTCAACGAGCATTCACATAAGTCCAATGGATTGGGAATGCAAGAACAACAGCAGGACAATGACACTTGAGAAATGGTAGCTTGATGACATTCTGGATGCAATGTAGGTAGAAGAGAGATAGCACAAGAGATCATAACTTGGCTATGGAATTCCTAGCAAGATCGTAACAGTAATACAGTGCAAGATACATAAAAATTCTCAAGCCTTTTTCTTGAATACAAGTATGGAATATATAGGAATGAAGGATGGGAGGTACCTTCATGCACAAGGAAAGAAGGAGTAGTTCCAACCAATTAAATATATTTAAAAATAGAACGAGGAAGGAGAACCAAGCAATCAAAGCTAATTTTAGACAATTTGGCTCACGGATGCATGTAAAAAGTGAAATTAAGTGAATTGTTGCATGTTAAAACACACGTGAGGGATTATGGAAAAAGTGAGCAGGAACACCGCCCTACACAGGGTGGTGGTTTCAAGACCTCCGCCCTTTTTTGAGTAGCGGTTTCAGAACCACCGCCCACGCAGGGTGGTGGTCCTAGTACTAAAGGTGAAAATATGCATAGAAAGAGATGGGGGGATGGAAAAAGTGTGGGAAGGCTAAGTAAAGACGTATAGGCAACAAATATACACTAGGAATGGAAATTGGAGCTCTAACACCTTCTTGAAAGGGCCTGAATCATCATTGAGGACTTTTGTAACTATTTTCTGACAATGTAGCACATGCAATTTTGGGTGCGTACAGTGATAGCTTAACAAATGTCCTTAATCCTTTAAATCGGGAGTAATCGAAAAGTTGATCAAGGTATTATTTGTTTGATTATAATCAGTCCATGTGAATGGTTGTATGCAGCTGAGTTTGTGTCATTATTTTAGTTTTGATGTTGACTCTACCAGAGCTCTCAAGATTTTAAAACAAAAAAAGGGAAAAGAGTTTAATCAGCCCTGAGTTGTGACTTTGGTCACCTTGAATCTTTGTTTCATTGATTTATCTAGCTCGGTAGAACCTATTTCATTTTCAACCATGGCTGTGTAAGTGAGTGGTATTTGAATTTTTTTTGGTTAAATGGTTTGTCTTACCATGTAACTTCCCAGAGTTGGATAGTTATGTGGCTCTTTCCCCCCTTTTGATAGTGTTACCTGGAAAGATTAAAATTCTTGGTAATGATGGTCTTTAATTGGCATGTATAAAGAGAATGGTGCTAGAGAGTTATCCTCTGAGTAATTTGAGCTCATGTCATTGAATGTTTTTCACTCGGATGTTTAGTTCTTGTATGCCATTTCACTCATGAGTGTGCTTGATGGTATTATGTGAAAATTGGTAAATTCCTGAGTCTTTCGGTTGTAGTGAACCTAATTTAAGTATGTGTGTGATAAGTACTTATGGTAAATGATAAACAACATTCTTATCTAGGTGCAAATGTTAGTTGTGTTTTGTATTGGTTAACATTATGACTTCTCTTCTAAATAAAAGATAGTATGAATCTTTCTGGAAATATGGAAATTAAAGGAATTATGTATTGACTAGGAAGTAGTTTATAGATGATAGTAAAATAATAAATGATAGAAGTAGTTCTTTTTATTTTCCTAATTTCTAAAGGTAATCAAATGAAATGATGGGAAATTTTTTAAGGAATATACCATTTATTTAAAAAGGGTAAAGTGAAGGAGAGGAATGAATATTTAATGAGATGTAATTTTTAGGCTCTAATTAACGTAATTTAGATTTAAGTTTTAGCATGGAAAAAGGGTAGGGTAGAACTTGTTGGAATTCTTGAGAATATTTCTGAAATATGTAAATGTTGTGACGTCTAAATTATGATGTAAATTTTTGAAAGCAATCGGTTTATAAACAATTATTTCTTAGGAAAATAACTAGGATCAAAGGTCTTGAATCATGTCAGTTCAAATTGGACTGACCATGTTGGAAATATCATTTTCAAAATTACAGGTTTTTGATAAAGTATGATGAAATATAAAGATTGGATTAAGAATTATTGTGATTATTTCTATATTATCTTGTATAAATGTAATAAATGCTCACTTACAGGTTTTCAGGAAGAAGTATTTTCTCTGCATGATGTATCAAGGAAATTTAAATTTTCTTATAATTATAATTGTTTTTATTGACATTATGTAATGTAAATGAGGTTTTATATAATACTTGAATATATATTGTTGTTTTACAACATGCTTGTTTCATAAAAAAGTGTTATAATGCCAAATTTGTGACAGTATGTGAATATGTAATAATTCAAGTATTGTTTGATAATTACTTCATTATGATTTGATTATTATTGTATATTAAGACAATACATTAATATTATGAAAACCATAATGAGATTGTTATGATGCATTTTCATATTTACTTGATATAAAAACATGTCTAATTATACAATAAGTGATATGTGTTCATAAATTAATCCTATAATTAATGATTAATCTCATAAGTATGACACACTATATAATGCTACATAAATATAAAAGAGATATTCATGACAGATGATATCTCACTACTACATGATGATCTCTTCCTATGACTCTTAAGTATTAATTGTACTTTCATGTCATGGATATGTAATTAATTAACTAATTAAGTTGTAATTTTTGAGTCGCAAGGCATTGTGACAATATCCTGACCAAGTCAACTTGGAATGGGTATGGGGAGGGTGGTGATATTTTATGATGCAAGACATCACGCATCTGTAACCTTTCCCATATGCATTCCAAGAGGGTTCAATCATATTATTGTCATAGGGTCTCATGAAACTTAATTACTGCAAGATGAAACCAAACTTTATAACTTAACAAATGATAATATATATCTTTGGATTCATGTGTGAACCTTAATAATTAAATATATGATCTCGTGTGATGAATAACTTAACTCAATAACTTAATAAATGGAAAATAACCCAGATAATTGAATAAAGTGATGTGGTTAAAGACAAGTTCCTAATAACAAATGTGTCATCATAGAATCGAGCATATAAAACATGTCTCTGAAACTTTGGCCGAAGTAATGTAAGTTTTTGATTACATTGTTCTTATTTCAACAAGATCTAATTAAAGGTGTAGGATACCAGATGGGATTCGATTGACTCAATTCTAGGTATATAGTTAGAAAACATCACTTCATTATCAATGCCTATAAAATGAAACCAATAGTATACCTTGTATAGACACTCGTAAAGAGTGATCTATAGGGAATCGAAAACTAACCGAATCATACAGTTGTACATGGCTTTTGACTATTATCAGGTGGATTGAATTTGAGATTCATGCTTTATTTAAATGTTGTGTATTTAAATCAGTGAAGCATGAATTTAACGTAAAAAGAAATTCCCTGGTTGAGAAGCATAATAAAGAGGTGTTACATGTTTCATGCTTGATACAATTTTGTATACCATGTTTCCTCTTTCATTAGTGTGTGTTTAAACTAAAAAACACCATAAACATTCAAAGATGTTCAAAACATCAAAAAAATTCAAATATGTTCAAAACACTAAAAACATTCAAATATGTTTCAAAAATCTAAAATAAATTCAAATTGTTCAGAAATAGACAAACATTCAAATATGTTCAAAAACCAAAAACAATATAAAATTGGCATAAACCAATTTTTTTTATAAAATATTCAAAAATAAAAAAATTGATAAAAATATAAGCAACTGAATAACACAGTTCAATAATATCACCATTTGACAGAAATCCTACTTATGATTCCATATCATCTTCCGATAATTACATTTCTTTCTTGTGGTGTATATCTATGCTCGAAGAAAAACAATCAATTGCTCTTTCACAATATAACTTTTCTTGTGTCATGCTTGGATTACATCCAATATAGATCAAAATACAATGGGATATGAAAATAGTTTCATGAGGAGAATCTAAAATCACTCCTCTCTTTGGCCTAATCCAATCATCTTTCATTTCTAAGATATCACTTGGGGGAATTCATATTTGTTTGTTCTTCACTGTGGAATACATAGGGGTGTTTTTGAACATTTATTTTGCACATTATGTTGTATTTTTGTTATTTATTAGCCTTGTGTAGATGTTTTTTGTTAGAATGTTAGTTTCTGGCTAACCTCGTATGTTACAGGTGTTTGTAAGACTTGTTTTACACATTTTAAAATCAATCACATGTAAGAAGATAACTAGGCTCATTGTCAATTTTAGTTTTCTTCCTTCTTTGGTTATTTTACCATGTCTAATGGGTTTGTGTGTTAGTCCCTTGAAATTTTCATTCAATTGTCTAGTGGCCTGTTGTTCTCTTGGTCCATGTTATTTTTTAATTTGGGATTTATTTCAACTCTTTTGTTTTTTGATCTATGGAAAAAAAATTGTAAGCATTTTGAATTATTTATACTCAATGTGTTTATCATATTTCTATGTATATATGATTTTTGTTGGGTTTTTTAATCATGGACCAATTGTAAGATAATTATTAGCACTTTATTCATATATAAATTTGGTGTAGTTAATTCATGTTCATATTGGGTTTGTTAGACATACTTGTTTTTAAGAATTATGTTTTCATCATAGTTTTTTAAATACACCATGGTGTGTTTTACTTTTTTAATGTGTGTAACTTAGATTTTTGACATTTCTTTGTATTTGTGTCAATTCCCTGTAATTATTTATCATCACATATTTACCATCATTACATATGTATCACATCATCATGTATCCATATATAATCATATATCATTAATTAAAGCTAAGATATGAACATCAAATCTAAGCTACATGTAACATCATCGTTAATATGTACTATCAAGGTAAAACCATCATCCATTCTAAAATCATGACATCCTATGATATAACAACTACATCATATGGAAATAAAACATCTCATCATAATATGTGAGTTCAAAATTCCATACTATATACATCAAGGCACGTCAATCTCACAACGTCATATACATCAAAATAAAGTGTCCATGTATACTTTATATCTCAAAAATATCATATACATCTCATTATGCCATCATGGGAATAGATCTAAAAAAATATCATATACACACAATATCTCATCAAGAATCATTCATCCCTTACTCTCTCCTATGTCAAGACTTCTTGTTCTATCTCTAAGAGAGGGAATATACAATTATCTCAATGATCTTGATGGTTGTTATGACTTGGTAGAGTGGCTTCCTGATCTCTAACTATTACATCAGCTACATGATCTTATTTTTCTTGTGTTGTATCTATGTTACATGAGATATATGAGGATGTGCTACCTACACCTACACCTATGTATCTTGTACTATATGTATATGTGGTGCCTCTTCCACCTGCACCTATGCTCCTAAAACTATGACACTTGTATATTTGGCCCATGTACCACATGAAACTACAGACCCTGAGAAATCCCTACATGTGTCTCAACATATTCTTGACCAAGTATACCCTATCACTCCTTTGTTGTGGTCCACCCACATCCACTGCTGTTATACCTGCATCTATGGTTTCATGTGGAATACTAATCTGCCTAGGCATTATCACTATATACCATGGAGCATACTCTAGAGTAGTTCCTAGATCCATAATATGACCACAAGCATACCACACCTCTGGAATGACACCAAATAACCTTATTCTGGTAGCTCACACTCTAATCCACCACCTGAAGTATAATGTCTCTCGTGCCACTCGCATGTACCACTGATCACCACATGGGGTATCCTGTCAAATCTTATGTTGTCTTTGTACCCTATCAACCATTTATATCTCAATGATGTGACTATTTTTTCCATTAAAAAAATTATCCACCTCAAGTATACAAATATGTATACCATCTATTACCCACTAATATAATATTTATGGTATCCAAGTCACCATACGCATTTGTAGGTCATCAAATCTCCACTAATAAAAAGTAATTTCCCCTATATGAACTATCTAACCCACACATACTATCTCCCATCCAAAGGATGAGGGCTCATTAGGCTACCTAAATCAAAAAACACCCATTGGCCACCTAATTTCAATATGGTCCCATGCCCATAGCTGCAATCATGTCATTGGAATCAGACTCTACATGCCTCTATACACAATCCAGTGTAAATCTGTGTACAGGTGTGCTAATATGTACTGAACTCATGAGAATACCTTTCCCTCCATCAATTTTGTCTCTACATGTATCAACCCCAACTGAAAATGTGTCCCAGTCTTATCAAGAAGAAAATATCCACTGATAATATCGATTAAATATATAATTATTCTAGCTACCATACTATCATTCATACACTCATATAGGTGCACCTCCATCCCTTATCTAGGTAGTCCTCCAAACCTAATAAGTCCCATAAATTCCCAATAATCCATGTGGAATCCCCATAAAACTCCACCATTCTACCCTATATCAACACCCACAGGATCCGATGCACATATTCTAAAATAATTATCATCTCTCCAGTTGACAACCTAAATGTATGACTCTCATTATGCCACCTCCCAGCTAGTGTAATCAGTAAACAATAGTCTAGTATGATGTGTGGAAGTTATGTAATGTATTTCAGCCCCATTACCTCTAATAATGCAAAAAAATATCACTGCTAGCTACGTGTGAATCTCCTCTCAAAATTCCACAGGTGTCTGTAACACTCCTACATGTCTAAAGCAAGTGGTATCTCCTGAAAATATTTCAAAAACATAGTTAAAATTAATTTTATTCTATCCAAACCTTTGATACATCTTCTTAAAATTGCCTAATGACACTATCTCGCCCTCTTCTACATTAGCACACCTTTTTTATGCTAGAAGATGCACTTTCACCCTAGTGCATACAATTTAATGTTAGCGCATTCATGTTACTGCACCCAGTTGACCACTAGCACACTCACGTTAGCACACTCCTCCACCTAACATTCCGGGCCCAGCTGGTGTGAGGACATGTGGGAGGTCTTCATTGGTCGGCGGGCCTGGGGGCCAAGAATTTCCTTTGCACTAACCTTTTGGGAAAATTCCCAACCTCTCCTACCTGTCGAAGCTCCGTGACCCCTCGGACATGTGGCACAATTCTATTGGATCGGACCTGGGTCCTGAAAAAATTGCTTGTGCCAATCCTTGGGAAATTTTTTCAACTCTTCCCCACCTGGACACGTGGCAGCATCTTATTTACCGGTGGGCCCTCGGGCCAAAAAATTCCTTTTGAACCCTGCCAAACACTTGGTAAAAAATTCAAGTTTACCTCCACCTCTGCCCTTTCGAGGACACGTGGCCTCCTCCCATTCGCTCGGGATTTTCATGGGAAAAAATTCCCATTGTGTCAAAACTTAGTAAAATTTTCCTAAAATTCTCCTCCACCCTCTGCCACTCCTATGCTGACGTGGCAGCTTCTAATTGCCCGGCGGGACTGTCTAGGGAAAATTTCCCACAAAAACCCCACCAAGCCATAACTTCAAAAATACATGGAGTTAGGAGGAAAAATTTACCTTTCTAGAAAGATGAGAAAGAGCTCTATGCAATGGTGCCATTTCCAGAAGGTTTTGAGTGCCCTAAAAGTGAAAAATTCTGACTGAGGCACAAGGGAGGAAGAAAATGAAGGGATTTAGCCAAAACAAGCAAGGGGCTTATTTTGGATAACAATACTTTTATGATGTATATTGTTTTTTTTCCTTTATATCTTTTCTTTGTTGCGTGTGTGTTTTTTTATGCACATAATAGGTTAGAAATAAAAATTCTTGTATAATCCTAGTGAAAACTCTATTGTGCAATAGAAAAATAAGGTTTTTCTAAATTTCATTCTCTAAATGACGCTCATGCTATGAGAACAATCCCTCCCATCCTCCTTCAACATCCTTATCTTCTTCTTATCAAGCGGCTAACCACCTCTTTGTTTCATCGCCCATCTATTTGAATGGTAATTCCCTTAACATCCACACTCATTTGGGCATCTCAATTTTCCATCACGTCCACATTCGTTGGGGCATCTCAATTTTTTTATCTCGTCTACATTTGTTGGGGCATCTAATTGCTTCACCAAATTTCCTACATTCTTCTCATTGATCTACATGCATCTAATATCTTTAAAATGTTATTATTTTGTAATAAAAATTGAAAGAGGGGAAAATGTAGACACCCTAAAAATACATGTTTTTTCCTAGTTATTCACATCCCCTTTACAAATAATTAATTTAATTAATTAATTCAATTAAATCTATCATATTCCTTTAGAATTAATCAAATTAATTCTATTCTCTTTACATCCCTTTTGGAATTAATCAAATTAATTCTAAATACACTTAATTTATACTCCTACCCCTTTAGCTAGTTTAATTAAACATTTATTTAATTAAATGGTTAATTATCCCCTCACAAATCATAACTAATTAAATTAATTATTTAAATTATCATATTTATCTACTCACACTCCACTCCACTCAACTCTACTTCTAGAACTCCACGAAGGTGGGAGAATAAAATATGCATGTAAAACTATCTTCATGAATAAAATCCAAACATTCATTACCTTTGCAAAGATGCAACTGCACAAACCAACTCCAATGGATATTTTAGGAAATTATAATTATGAACCTATAACCCATTCAAACCTTAATCCAATATTTATGTCCTCACCCTCAGCTATAAAAAGTAGGCCAATCCCTTGTAAATAATCCCTAAAAGCTTTATGTCATTACATCTAACTTCTGCCAAAATTACCGTCTGCATCCTTGTGTCTAAAATATGCTCGTAGAATTTCCATTTCTAC
Source organism: Taxus chinensis (assembly GCA_019776745.2). Lineage (NCBI taxonomy): Eukaryota > Viridiplantae > Streptophyta > Pinopsida > Cupressales > Taxaceae > Taxus > Taxus chinensis. The sequence continues at coordinate 62,262,533 of CM034155.1, read as the reverse complement.
ATTTGGATATCAATTCAAGAGCATCCACAATCCAACAACTAAAACATTATAAAATTTCAATACTTCAATAAATCTTATCATTGATGTTTTCAAGGAAGATCTTGGAGAAAGGTTTATTTTCTTTATTTTTTATCTTTCACTTATGCTAAGTTTTTCACTACTTATAAGGTCCGACCCATATATAAATATCTATCATCCCTCCCTCTCCATATATATAAAACTCCAACTATAACTACAACTACAACTACAACTATAGGGTGGGGTATATAGAATATCTACTATCCCCCTGATCAAGTATATATAGGTTGGTTATCATGTATATATCACCTCTGATATAACGTAACACCAAGGAGCATAGTGCATTTCCGATGGTATTGAATGGTATGGTAGGGGTAACGTACGAAACAATTATTATCAAATGAAATGAAAGGATAGGGTTTTGTTGGTTATCCACTAGCCAAGGCTAGTCAACCCATCCTGCTAATCCATAGGTGAGGTGTGATGGTTTGTCATCCCAAATTGCCCCTATATTTATATCTCCCTATATATTGTTTTAGAAAGTGTAGAAAGAACTACCAGTATATAGATATAGATCTACCGTATATCAAAATTCCTACCTTGACCCATATAGAGAGTGAGGACTTGTCCATATTTGCTGGTCATATATATATATAAAGGATATGGGTAAGGCCATAACATATATACACAGCTAGTCACCATATAGAAATATAGTAGTGGTTGGGATGGGTTTAATGGCGAGTCAAATAAACCCAATATTTAATTCCCCACCCTATATCTAGAGTATCTATAGTTTCAACCATCACATAAAAACCAACACATCATCTAGTTCAAACCCCCCATCCATGTCAGATTAGAAAATTGAGTCTAGATAGGGATAATTTACTATTATATATTTAGATAGGGCCTAACTAGATATTCAATGGGGATATATATAAATATATCTACCCCAGATCCATATCTATAGAGGGGGAGATTCCCACATCCATTTAATTATATAGGTCTTTGATCATATCTTATCTTATATTATCTTGGGGAATGGGGATATATAGGCATACAGAACTATAACTATCCATAGTTGAGCGGTGTTGGGATATTTAGAAGAATTGGCCCAATCTTGAGATATATACTATATATCCATTATGAATGGTGAGATATATAGATAAGGGTGAAGATTTCCCATATAATCTATATGGAATGAACCATATATTTTTATCGGTCGACACATACCTTAGATATCTAGAGGGGTGTGCATGAGCCTCCTCCAGTGCCCTATCTATATCTATTTGTTTAGGTATTTATCCAAGGCAACCAGAACAGGTATAGGGTGGGGAGGGAAATGTCTCTTCTTAACCAACCTTTTAAATAGTCCTATTCTCTCTATAGAGATAGGATGAAACCCCTATCTATATATCTCCCTTTTTTATATACGACATATAGAATAATGGGTATAGGTGTGTTTCACCTTCTATATGTCAATCTAATAGTCTATATGGGTCTTCCCACCCTATATTATCTATATTGTGTCCCAATCCCATATCTATAGATAGGTCCTATCAATTTAAGATAGATATGGGGAGGCAACATATAATGATCTATTCTAAAATCTTCAACAAAATTTATGTATTATACTATACAAGATAGAGGTATATTTTTTATAATCCCTATATGTGAAAATCTCTTCTTCTCATAACCAACCAACTATTGGACCAACTATCCAACTATCATTCTCAACCAACAAACTATTATGTTATGTTGACCCCCTATCTATATATATCTCCTTTCTTCTTCTATAGTGAACATAGAATCATTAGATATATCCCCTAAAGCCTATATTTATGTGGCCCTATATATAGCCATGAGATGGGGAGGCTTATGGGCATAGGAGGATTCCCAAGGGTGGGGGAGTCCCTCCCCCATATAGATTAGGTCACCCTCTAGAGCACCTATATAGATCTAGATATAGATACCCCCCACTCCATATAGAGTAAGATAAGATAGTGTGACTACCATCTATAGACACAAACCCATAGGCCTCATCTGTATATATGGGGGTGGGGGAAACTAGTAGTTATATTTTGTGTTTGTTTACCAAAAAGAATGTTAAAAATCCTTTTTCCCCCTATTTATCCATAATCTATAGGGATATGGAGTGATCCTGGAAGGAAAATCTATTGGGGGTCGATTGTCCCAGTAGAGTGGAGTCCCTATCTATTCAATAGATGAAAGTGATGCCACCATATTTTCCATAAGTGATACAATGGTCCATATCTATTCTATGTAATCCTACCTCCCCTTAGATTCAAGATGGGATAGATAGGGATTACTCAAAGAAGGAACCATAAAAAGTTACATTTATTCTTTACCTGAGAATGGAAAATGGAGTCTCACCCACCCCCTTATATAATTAAGAGTAGGGGAGTAGGGAATAGAGAGAAATAAAACCCCAAACTACTAGATATTCCCTTATATTCATAGATATTGAAATAGGAGATTGGCTAGTTGATAGACATTTAGAGGCCGCCTACTACTCTATAAATAGGGTATGATCCTAGAGTGAGATAGGGTAAATAGGCCCCCTCCATACTTTATTTTATAATTTCCTTTCCACTAGCGCCATAAAAGAAGAACTGGGGTAAAAAATGATAAAATAAGAGCCAGAAACAGAAGATGAAGAAGATCCACAGTTCGAGATAAGATAGAGAGGAAAAAATATAACTAGAACTATAGGCCCATACTAATCAAGTGGGATCATTATCATAGGGCCTCTTATCCCTTATGGCCTTCTTCCTAGACCTAGAACTAGATCCCCTGTATATAAATCTTCCCCTACCTCTTAATCAGATTTGGCCCTTTATAATGATGACTAAGTATCATAGGAACATATTCTAGTGGTGTAAAAAAATATGGCACATGGATAGGCACTGATTGTTTCCAAATTTGTGCCCTAAGGATTCATGCACAGTAAGATAGAGTTTGATACTTATTCATTTTTCCTAGCACGGGCTAGGAATAGGAAAAGGCATGAAGACGTCAAAGGATAAACAAGGGATATTTTGAGAACAAGTGGAAGATCAAGAGACATGTAGAGTTATAACTAATAATAGGATTAGATCATGGTTTATTTATATATAATATATTATTATCAAATCTTTCATGGTTTATATTTATCTTTTTATGAACACAAGGCTATTTTGAGCATGCAACCTATTTTGAGAGTGCATGGGAAGTGAAGGGAAAGTCCCAACCCCTATAATTATGTAATGTATTTCACCATTTTGAGACACTATGTGATATGATTTTGAGTGGTAACAGAGTTATGTTTTTGGTATTTTTTTGTGTATGACTTTATGAAATTTTGGTAATGTATTCAACTACTAATGATGATGAGATAAGATAATGGATATTTGTGGATGGATTTTGTTCATTGATATCTTTGTTCATGGTTATTATATGGTAAATCTTGTAGCAATCCTTATGTGACCTATATGATTTCCTTATTATGTGTGTTTCCAAATTGAGCTTATGGATCTGGTTATTATGATGGAATATATCCATTGAGTATGATTATTATAAACATGTGTATGAACAACTTGGCAAGTAAGTAATTAAGAGGTACCTAGTAGGCTTCGCATTCTTTAGGTGAGCACTCATATGTTTCTGAGTGAAGTATTAATGCACCTAGGAATCTGAGTATTAAACTAAAGTATACATTTTGGTTTTATTGGCACCTAGATTTAATCTCCTTCATAACTTGAGCAGCATCATGGATTTCACAAGACACTCAGAGGCAGATAAATGGTTTATAAGTCATTTTGTATCTGGGGGAGCAATTTATCTGACTTGTTAGCATTCAGTCTTTGAAGAAGTGGGTAGCACCTTGAAAGGATTTTGATCTGATCCTCACTATTTTAGCTTGTGCCTTTCAACCAAGGTAAGAGAACCTATATTGCAACCTTTGTTTGGTGAAGGAGGTGGAGATATCCTTATAATATGCATATTATATGGAGATGGCCTTGGGAAAATATGATCAATTTTCCATTATTCAAACTTAGCAGAGTTGTCACTACTAAATGATGGAAATGCTTTCAAGACAAGGCTAAGGCTACTAGAAACATGGTATGATCCCAATTTTCTTTGTGCATTGTCGTAAATGGATTGTATTATTTTGTTAACACATGATGCAATGCAGGGGTAGTATGGGGTAGGATTAGTTATTCTAAATGAAATTTTGGTGGGAGATTTTAGATAATACTAATAAGAAACTGCCAAATTCTTTGAGGACCTTTGCAACAAATTTGTAACACCTAAACAACAGAATGCTTCAAAGGGGTTAATGTACTCCAACTGGGATATGTGCACCAAATGGAGGCTCAGATCTACACTCTTCCACACAATATTTGACAACCTACCACAAAATCTTGAAGCAGATGAACTAAAAAAGTATCCAAAAATCTCTATTTTATCATGACCTAAGTTGCACACAAAGGTTTACAAACCATCTCAAAATTCAAGGAAGGTAAAGTGATTTTAAATTTGTTTATCTCTTTATTAGATGAAAGCTCTTCTAAATGTGAGATTGCAGATGCCACTAAACTATCAACAAGAAATGAGACCATGTATGATCAAGAGAGATTTTAAACACAAGATGAAAACATTCTCAAACATAAGTATATGCAAATTTTGCCAAGAGACAACACAAAATAATCCAGGAATGATCAAATTTATCAGAAGGGGAATGTTATAAGCACAATCTCAGAGCTTGTTGATGTCTTTACAACTGAAAGCAACTCAACATGATAAAAATATGATGCAAAAAGGGAATTAGAAATGGTTCTCAGGAAATTTCTCAAAGAATGGGCTTCTTCAAAGATTTTCTTGTGAAATTATAAGTTTTTCTCCCTTCTCTACAATTTCCCCAAAATGCATTATATACCTCATGCCACATTGGAGCCTTCTTTCCCAAGAAAATAATATGCCATGGAATCAAGTTTGTTACAAAACAATCCTCATGATTCAATGAAAATGACATCAAATAGAAAAGCATTCATAGGTTGCCAGGTGTGCCCAAAAATATTAAATCATTACAAATATCTAGATCATTATCCATCCTAGAGGCATGTTTTTCATCATTGAGGCATGCAAACACCTTTTACTCATCATTTTCACCTTTTTACTTTTTCAAATTACCTCTACAACTTTTTATTTTGTCATTTCACACTTTTAGATGGATTAGGGAAAATTTATTTCAAAACCACCTCAGATCAAAGAATTAAGCCATGAGAAGTGATGCCAATGATCCTGGAAGGCCAAGACGACATAAAAGCATTATAAATTTGATGAATTTTGATGCAAAAATTGTGATTCAAAGCTTCCTGGAGCTCCCATGGCGGTCAAAACAAATGGATGCAAAGAAACTGTCAATCTTATCCATCTTTTAATCTTGGCCCTCCATGTGGAAGATACGGACTTAGAAATAAGCTTGAGTTACCTTTTTAATATTTTGGATAAGGCCAGACATGTGGCAAAAAATGATTGGATTAGGCCCAATTTTAAAACATTTACTTTATGACCTTTTGAAAATTTGAAAAAAATTTAATTTTGTCCCCGCCTCCTTTGACTTTGAATTTTGGAGCTGAAACATGGCACATGGTGGGTCCCATTGGGATTGCGCTTCAATTCTGTGCATTTTGAACTTTTTTGGAAAATTGGAAAATTTTCACTTTTTGCCCCATGGGTCCACACCTCTGATTTCTCCCTCGACACGTGTCTCCTTGTGATTCATTACGGGCCAGTGCTCCAAATTTTGATTCTGAGCCCTTATTACAAAAGGGAAAAAATTCTATCCTACCTCTGCCAACCCGCCAACCCACCTTCTCTACTTTACCTGCCACGTGTCACTCATTGATTTACTTGCGGCCCCACATCTTAAATTTTTTCCTTAACTCCTTTTTCCAAAAAGGAGAAAAAATACCCATTTCCTTCTGTGGCCTACACTTCCCTTTGACCCTTTATGGACACATGTCCACATGTGATTTGTTCGCGGGGGCACGCTAAAATTTTTTCATTCTGAACTCTTCTGTAAAAAAGGGGAAAAATTCCCCATTTCCCTCCGTGGCCCGCACTTCCCTTTATGCTTTCTTGGACATATTTCCTTTCCTAATTTTTTGTAGAGCTTTGGCCCAAAATTTGACTTCTATCCATTTGAAGTTAAAAAATTCAAAGTCACCAAAACCTCCGCTCCCTTATATTGACTTTTATTGGACACGTGTCCCCTTCTGGTTGGATGTGGGGATTTGGGAAAAATTTTGACTTAGGAAATTTTACAAAATAAAGCCAAAATTTTCAAAGGAGATCCAACTCCCCACCTCTCCTTGGCCAATAAGAAAATTCCACGTAGGAAACTTTGAAAAAGGCAGAGCCGTGGAGCTAAATTTTCCACTTGGCCAAAAAATCAAAAAATGACAAGTTAGAAACATTTCCCAACACACCTCGGCTAATGAAAACCTGCCACGTTGCCAATACCTTATGAGGATGAATTTGACAGGAAAATGATGCCCGTATGACTATCAAAACACGAAAAATTCAAAGGATGCCCTAGAATTCAATTTTTCACCAAGGATGGAATTTTTTTTGATATTAAATCAACTGAACCAAGTTTTTTACAACATTCCCGATGTAGGATTTGGATTTTCAAATACAAACCAGTATGATTTGATCAATTTTTTGTTTTTTTATGATCTAACAAAGGGAAAAATGACATAGCCCACAATATTAGAAAAAATAGGGCATAGTAAAGGGAAAACTTAGATTATTCTTTCAAATTAGGGCAAAACAAGGAGTTTGTGAGCATTTTTAAAGTATTTAAACTAGAGGGGAAGAATTACAAACCATCAAATCAAAGGATAAAACATTTTTTTAGCAAATACAGATTTGGAAATTTTGGGCAACATGGTGCAAGCTCAAAAATGACACCAACATGAGCTCTTGCTTGGGGATGGGCACTCTCAGTGAGTGCCACATGGACAAAACGTAGACCAAGTGCCACAATATCCATTGGTCAAAGGATTCAATACGCAAGGCAGTCAAAAAACTAGAACCATCCTTCAAAAATGAGCTGAGAAACCGACCAGAATGGATGCCAAGAACAAGGGCAAACCACACACCAACAAAACAACAAAAAAAAAGACTATACAACTGTACAATTGGTGCATACCTTAGATTTGGGGATTAATCCAATAAATGCTTCAAATGTATGCCATTAATAGGTAGCTTCAGGAATTCCCCATCTAAGTCCTTGAGAAAGAAGTTATGTTCACCAATTTTGATATCAATGGCATAAGGGCCCATCCATAATGCATCAAAATTTCCATGCTTTCCCTTGTCTTCATGCCTAATATCCCACAACAAAACCAGATCTCCAACATTGAAGGCTTTAGGAGTGACCTTCTTGTCAAACAATCTCTTCAATTTTTCCCTAAATCTGACATGCCTTTGATTGGATGCTCTTCTCTCCTCATCAAGCTCAATAATCTGATTGATCCTTGATTCATATGGGCCAAGCTCTTGATCTTCCAACTTTGGGAAAACTGAAATGAAGATAATTGCAGGTGTAAGGGAAGCAAAGCCTGAGTTCCATACACCAATTCAAATGGGCTTTTACCAGTAGCTCTTTTAGGAGTTATCCTATAAGCCCAAACTACAAATTTCAATTGTTAACCCCATTTCTTCTTGTTTTTCTCCAAGTTTCTTCTAATGATCTTCAAAAAATTCTTATTGTTGGACTCAACTTGTCCATTCCCTCAGGGGTTATAGTTTGAAGAATAAGTTAGATTGATTCCATATTCATTACACATTGCCATTAAAGGTTTGGCTCTAAAGCACATGGCATTATCAGCTACAATCTTGACTAGGACTCCAAATCTGCATAGGATTTGATTCAACAAGAAGTCCATAACTATTTGGTGTGTTTCTTTCTTGGTGGGGATTACCTCTACCCACTTTGTAAAATAATCAATGGCTAGAAGGATCCACTTATGGCCAGCACTAGAAGGATCTGAAATCTCACCAATAAATTCCATCCCCCATTGCTTGAAAGGAGCTTCAATTAATATAGGCTGCAAAGGGAGGGAGCCTGAGGCTTTCAGTCTTCCAAAGAAAAGTTTTTAACTATCACATTTTCTAACCAGTTGGACTACATCTTTAAAGAGAGTGAGCCACCAATAACCATATCTCAAAATCTTATGTGTTGTTACTCTTCCAGCAAAGTTTCCTCCACAAATTCCCCCATGGAAATCAGAAACTATCTGGGGAGATTCATCTTCAATTATGCATTTCAAGAGGACACCTTCACGGTTCTTCTAAGCCAGCCCAAGGTCTTTGATGATATATTTTTGAAAATCTAGCTTGAGGGGTCTTTTCTAATTTTTATTTAAGTGGCTAGGGAAGCACAAGTGTCTGAGGTAGAAGATCACATCTTTGTACCACTCAGAACTTACCAACTTTGCAAGCACATCTACCCTTTCTTCCTCTAGCTGATTCACTTCCACATTCTGCAAGTTACTCTTAGCCATGAGCTTAGCAAGGACCAAACCATGTACCAACTTTGTGGTTTGGATGTCCATATCATACTCTTATAGCTTGTTCACCCACCTACATATTTTGCTTGAGATCTCCATCTCTAATAAGATGTCTTTCACCATGGTGTGGGCAACATAATCAACAACTTTTGAACTCGATATACAAGGAGTGAAAACTTTTGTTGATTTCACCAAGGAAAATGCTTATTTCTCCATGATTGTATACTTCAGCTCAGCTACTTGTAAAGCCTTACTAAAGAAGGAAATAGGCCTCTCAGCCCCATTTGCATCCTTTTGCAGCAAAACAGAAGCAATGGTATACTCAGAGGTAAAGGAAAATATTTGGAAAGGCCTCTTATAGTTTAGAGCTGCTAAAATAGGTGCATGTTTAAGTGCATCCTTAATTCCTTCAAAATCTTAAATGGAAGCCTCCTCCCACCTGATAACTTGGTCCTTGTTTAGCATGCTTTTGATTGGAAGAGTCAACTTAGCAAAGTTGGAAACAAACCTTCTAATAAAATTAATTTGACCAAAGAAAGATTGGATGCCTTTCCTGGTTCTAGGGATAGGTACTTTGTTGATTGCTTCCGCTCTCTGAGGGTCTATCATAACACCATATTTTGACATAATGTGACCAAGCAGCTTGGCCTTTTGCATGCCAAAACAAAAATTATTTGGATTAAGAGAAATTCCATACTCCCTACATCTGATCAGCATCTTCTCCAAGTGCTACAAATGATCACCTCTCTGCCTTGAAAACATAGTCACATCATCTTGGTAAACTGCAATGAACTCGTTGATGTAACCAACAAAAGCAACATCCATTTCTCTTTGAAAATTGGCACCAACATTCATCAAACCAAAGGGGTATCCAAATAAAAACATATGTTCCCCAAGGAGTGGTAAAGGTGGTTATCTTAAGTCTCTCTGACTCCTTGACAATAACCTTGATTGTAGCCAGAGAAACTATCCAAGGTGGATAGTAATTCAGATCCTAGTTACTAAGCTGCAGCATGTTCTCCATGTTTAGCAAAGGATAATTTTTCTTTTAATGAATGCTTCTATTCAGAGTTTCTGAAATCTACACAAGTTCTGATATCACCATTATTCTTTCTGACTGGCACAAGGTTTGCAACCCAAGATGAATACCTTGTGGGCAGAATGATACCTCCATCCCTCAACTTTTGTTTCTTCAATTCACTCTTGCATTTTCAAGGAGAGGAGTGGATTGATTGGCCTTTTATTTTGTCTAAATGGCTTATGGCATTTGTTTCAAGAGGAATCTCATGTTAAAATAAATTCTTCTCTATATGCTTTCAGCTGCTGAATATGACCAGGCAAGGAAATCTTGATATTGTTTCAACAATTGGAGCATAGGACTGTTTTTCCTCTTTACTTAAATTGATGCCAAACAAAATCTTCCTTGGTTTACCATTAGTGCCCAAGTTATGCTCTTCCACATCCCTTGAGGTAGACATGTTTCTATTTATGATGCAATCAACATTGTTAAAATTTGTCTCAAGTGGAACAAGACCTATAGGAATGTTGTTTGTTTTCAATTGGATGATGTCTTTCTCAAACAAAGTTTCTCTTCCTTCAGTCATGCATACCATTGGCTCCCAATAAATATTCTGATTTGTAAACTCACCTTGGTTTTGCAATAACCTTAGCACTTGAGCATCATCATTAAAAACCAACCAATGTTTCACATTATTAGGGACAGATGGCCTAGTTAGCACTTCAATGTTGTATTCACAATAAGGTGAATGGTGAAATTTCCAAATCTAGAACCCAGTACTACCAACTTATCAGTAGAAATATTGAGACCTCTGTCATGATACAAAATGTTAAAGGAATCAAACATTTATATTAAATCCCAAACTGCATGCTTGTACTGTTTCATATGCTGATTTTTTGTAGCATGCAATTTTCTTATTTGTTTGACAACCAGCTCTGAATCTCCTTTTACAACAATGTCTTTGACTCCATATTTCCATGTAATTCTTAACCCTAACAACAATGCCTCATACTTAGCAATGTTTCTAGTGAATTCAAAATTAATTTTGAAGGAAAAAGAAAACTCTTCCAGACTAGGAGAAAGCAGAAGTATACCAGCACCATTCCCAAATTTGGAGCAAGCTCCATCAAATAGAAATGTCCATGGAGAACCTACCATATCAAGGCACTTTGATTTTTCCATCTTATTTTCTTTTCCATCAGCAAAACCAATGAAATTCTCAGCATCTACATTAGAAAATAACACTTCATAGGAAGCATTGTTGGGATCTTCAATTAGGTGCAACATTTTCTTCTCACCATAAAGTTTAACAAGGCTGCCTCAATTGGAATGGTAGTAAAAGACATGTCCATTTGAACATTGCCACCAACACTTGTAGCCCATTTTCTTGGATAAAAATACCCCATTTGGTAGGGGAGTCAACAATTACAACATCAAGTTTCAAATTCTTACCTTGATAGGCTGCAAGTTGCACTACCAAACCCATCACACAACCAACCACTGGCGCTTCCCTTGAGTCCATGGCAGTACACTTCCCATAGGAAGCTGTCACTTTGATATCCAACTCATTCATGACTTCTAAAGGCATGACATTACATGATGCACCAGAATCAAACATATAATTGTGAAGTAGCCTATATTTTATGACAAAATTTGTAAATAATGTATCAACATTCAATTAGGTATCAACCAAGGATGTTCCCAAATACACCTCAAGAGCTTCCCCAAGATCCCCCAATGTTGGTGGTGTTCTAAGGTCTGCAATGATTGGAGGAGGGGTTTCAACAACGTTCACATTTCTGTTTGGGGTACTCTTTTCTTCCTTTAATCCTAAGTATTCAAATTCTCTCTTCTTGTGCTCAGGTATTCTAAGTAACTCAATGATTGGAACACTCACTTTGATTTAGATCAATACTTAGGCTATTTCATAGGGAACACTCTTTGGTATGACAGCATTGAAAGGGAGACAAGTAGATTCACTAGATGGCATGGGACTCTTGGTAGCTTGGGCATGAGGAGGACTATAATTTTTGCATGGGACAACAAAATTCTTGGCAAGAGTTTCCCTTCTAGGAGTTTCTTTAGGAATTCTTGTGAGAAAGGGTGTCTTAGGCTTGGCTTGAGAACCATCTCCTTTAACAAATTTTCTTCTAGTATTATACTCTTTCTCTTTACCAACAACAACATTCATTAACAACTGTCTATCTTTCTCCGAAGGAATACCACCATCATATTTCTTAATCATCAATGCTTTTAGGTATTTAAAGTCATTGTTAGGAATTTCAAATGCTTGAAATACATCTACATCATGAGTATGAGAAAGAGAAAGAAGTGGTACCCACTTTATGCAATCCCAAAAGGTTGCAGCAGTCCTTGCACTTATTACCTCTGTTGATGTTGCTGCTTGTTGTGAATTTGAAGAGCTACCCAGCATGTAAATGTCATCATCAGTTCCATCCTCATTATCATCCTCACCAACTTGCTCCACTTCACATGGAGGATGAGAAAGAAAACAGAAAAACTGTAACCAGTTAGAGGGTCAAGAACCAATCTACAACATCCCCCTCCCATAACCTCTATCATTTGATCAACCCTTGATTTCCAAATATATCATGGTTTTGTGTTCTTTACTGAATTTGTGAACTTTGGCTAATTCCTTTCTCAACCTGGGCTTTTGTATGAAATTTCTTTGACAGCCCCTGCCATAGTTTTGACACATCCTCTAAATCAGCACCCTTGCTAGCTTGAGGTTTTTCAGGGTTTATCAAATTCACACCATCCCTCTTGAGAGGTTTACCAATGGCTTTAATATTGTTTTCAATCTATAGTGCCATGGTAAAATCTTGCCTTAAATTTGTGGGGTTTTTGTCTCTCAAGTAATAGGGTGCCTTCGTATAGGGTGCCTTGATTAGAAAAGATTCATCACAAGGTCTCAAATTAATAGGCAACTTTCTCAAAGTTTTGTTAAACCTTGTGTTGAATTCATGGACTAATTCATTAGGGTTAATCTTGATATTCTCAAACTCAGATAAAAGAAATCTAGGATCAGTCTTGTCACCATATTGCAACCTAAATGAATTTTTCCTTTCAGTCCATGAATCAATAGAATTATCAGGCAGGGCCTTGTACCAATCCCTAGCATCTTCCTCTAAGGTGTGGATGAACAAGTTTACATAAAAATCTTCAAACTCTATCTCAAATTCTTCCATTATGTTAACAAAAAGTTTGAGGTGTTGATCTCCAGTCATAACATTGTTACCTTGAAACTTTGGTAACCTATTTCTCACATCTTATGGGATAGCATTTGGATACCCAACCATTCCTCTAAAATTGATGGGACCAAAGGTGTTAACAACAAATGGGGTTCTATGTGGAGGATGAGCCATGTTATTTTGTGGTGGTGATCTTGGAGGAGAAACAAAATGATGAGGAGTGAGAGGTATTTGGGGAATGGGAATGAAATATTCAAAAAAGATCTCTCTTAAGGGCTCTCTTTCTTGATGATCTCTACAAAATTTAGAAAATATAGAAGCAGATTTAGGAGAAAGCCTTTCAAGTGCACAAGAAGGTCCCTCACCTGATGGGGAATTCAAATCAGCAATAGGATTTTCTGAATTAGATCTATTTGAAGAAGAATTGCAGTCCTTAATAACAGGTTGCTCACTTTCAAACTCAACAATAGGGATCTCCTTTCCTACAGTCAAGTCTCCAAAAACCTTCCACAACTTTCTCCCCTCTAGCTCTGAGTTTATTGAATATGTAAACAACTTCTTAGTAGAGTCTGTGATGAAGAGATATCTTCTTCCTTCCATTTTTGCAAATTTGAGCAACAAATTATAAATGACAGAAATGTAAGACAACTGGTATTTTCAAGATCAAATCAGATATGGAGTCACCACTAAGAAATTTCACCTTAGTTGTGAAAGAATGCACTAAAATAATCTGTCAAATGTTTGCTAGTACTGAAACCTTTGCAAGGCTTTATAAATCATCCCTTCTTCTTCTTAAATAAATCAATCACAATGCACCCAAAGTGTATGAACTGCTAGGAAACGGAAAAAGGGCAGACAAATCTTGAAACCTTGTTTAAAACTTACATATCTGAATCATAGAATGATATTTTAACAATGTAGCAGCTCAAATACTTGAATACACAAATTCTCAACCTCTTCAAACACTTCATAAACACTAAGAAATTCCAATAAGTCCCCGACAGTGGCGCCACTTCGGTGTTGGTACCCAGATTTAATCTCCTTCAAAAATTAAGCAGCATCATGGATTTCACAAGACACTCAGAGGCAGATAAATGGTTTATATGTCCTTTTGTAGCTGGGGGAGAAATTTATTTGACTTGTTAGCATTCAGGATTTGAAGAAGTGGGTAGCACCTTGAAAGGATTTTGATATGATCCTCACTATTTTAGGTTGTACCTTTCAACCAAGGTAAGAGAACCTATATTGCAACCTCTGTTTGGTGAAGGAGGTGGAGATATCCTTATACTATGCATATTATATGGAGATGGCCTTGGGAAAACATGATCAATTTTTCATTATTCAAACTCAACAGAGCTGTCACTACTAAATTATGGAAATGATTTTAAGACAAGGCTAAGGCTACTAGAGACATGGTATGATCCTGATTTTCTTTGTGCATTTTTGTAAATGGATTGTATTCTTTTGTTGACACACAATGCAATACAGGGGTAGTATGGGGTAGGATTAGTTATTCTAAATGAAATTTTGGTGGGATATTTTAGATAAGACTAACCAAAAATTGCCAAATTCTTTGAGGACCTTTGCAAGAAATTTGTAACACCTAAACGACAGAATGCTTCAAAGGGGTTAAGGTACTCCTTCAACCAAGATATGTGCACTAAATGGAGGCCCATATATGTACCCTTCCACACAATATTTGACAACCTGCCACAAAATATTAAAGTAAATGAACCAACAAATTATCCAAAAATCTCTATTTTATCATGATCTAAGGTGCACCCAAAGGTTTACAAACCATCTAAGAATTCAAGGAAGGTAAAGTGATTTTAAATCTAATTATCTCTTTATCAGATGAAAGATCTTCTGAATGTGAGATTGTATATGCCACTAAACTATCAACAAGAAATGAGACCATGTATGATCAAGAGATATTTTAAACACAAGACTGCAAAAGGAGCAAGAAACACAAACTGAAACATTCTGAAACATAAGTATATGCAAATTTTTCCAAGAGACAACACAAAATAATCTAGGAATGATCAAATCTATTAGCAGGGGAATGTTATAAGAACAATCTAAAAAAATTTTGATAGCTTTACAACAGAAACCAACTCAACATGATAAAAATATGATGCAAAAAGGGAATTAGAAATGGTTCTCAGGAGGTTTCTCAGAGAATGGTCTTCTTCGTAGATTTTCCTGTGAAATTCTAAGTTTTTATCCCTTCTCTACATTTTCTCCAAAATGCATTATATACCTCATGCCACATTGGAGCCTTCTTTCCCAAGAAAAGAATATGCCATGGGATCAAGTTTGTTACAAAACAATCCTCATGATTTAATGAAAATGATATCAAATAGAAAAATATTCGCAAGCTGCCAGGTGTGCCCAAAAATATTAAATCATTACAAATATCTAGATCATTATCCATCCTGGAGGCATGTTTTTCATCATTGAGGTATGTAAACACATTTTACTCATCATTTTCACCTTTTTACTTTTTCAAATTACCTCTGCAACTTTTGATTTTGTCATTTCACATTTTTAGATGGATTAGGGAAAAAATTATTTCAAAACCACCTTAGATCAAAGAATTAAGCCATGAAAGTGATGTCAATGATCCTGGAAGGCAAAGATGACACAAAATCACTATAAATTTGATGAATTTTGATGCAAAAATCTTGATTCCAAGCATCCTGGAGCTCCCATGGTGGTAAAAAAAATGGATACACAACTGTTGATCTTATCCACCTTTTAATCCTGGCCCTCCATATGGAAGATGCGGACTTAGAAATAAGCTTGAGTTACCTTTTTAATTTTTTGGATAAGGCCGGACATGTGGCAAAAAATGATTGGATCGGGCCCAATTTTAAAACATTTACTTTATGACCTTTGGAAAGAATTTAATTTTTTCCCCACCTCCTTTGCCTTTGAATTTTGGAGCTAACACATGGCACATGGTGGGTCCCATTGGGATCGCGCTTCAATTCTGTGCATTTTGATCCTTTTTAGAAAATTGGAAATTTTTCACTTTTTTCCCCATGGGCCCACACCTCTGATTTCTCCCTCGCCATGTGTCTCCTTATGATTCGTCGCGGGTCAATGCTCCAAATTTTGATTCCAAGCCCTTTTTACAAAAAGGAAAAAATTCTCTCCTACCTCTGCCGACCCACCTTTTCCGCTCTGCCCACCACGTGTCGCTCATTTATTTTCTTATGAACCCGCGGCTTAAATTTTTGCCTTAACTCCTTTTGTCAAAAAGGGGAAAAAATCCCCATTTCCCTCCACAGCCCGCACTTCCCTATGACCCTTTATGGACACGTTTCCACTTATGATTCATTCGCGGGGGCACACTAGAAAATTTTCATTCTAAACTCTTTTGTTAAAAAGGGGAAAATTTCCCCATTTCCCTTCGTGGCCTGCACTTCCCTTTTTTCCTTCTTAGACATGTGTCTTTTCCTGATTTGTTACGGAGGTTCGGCCCAAAATTTGAATTCTATCCATTTGTAGTTAAAAACTTCAAAGTCACCAAAACCTCTGCTCCCTTATATTGACTTTTCCTGGACATGTGTCCCCTTCTGGTTGGTTGTGGGGATTCGAGAAAAATTTTGAATTAGGAAATTTTGCAAAATAAAGCCAAAATTTTAAAAGGTGATTTGACTCCCTGCCTCTCCTTGGCAAATAAGAAAATGCCACATAGGCAACTTTGAAAAAGGTGGAGCTGTGGAGCTAAATTTTCCACTTTGCCAAAAAATCAAAAAATGACAAGTTAGAAACATTTTCCGCCACACCTCAGCCAATGAAAACCTGCCACATTGTCAATGCCTTTTGAGGATGAATTTGATGCGAAAATGACGCCCGTATGACTGTCAAAATGTAAAAAATTCAAAGGATGCCCTAGAATTTAACTTTTTCACCAAGGATGGCAAATTTTTTTATTTTAAATCAACTAAACCATGTTTTTTACAACATTCCTGATCTAGGATTTGGATTTTCAAATACAAACAAGTATGATTTGATCAATTTTGATTTTTCCACAATCTGGCAAAGGGAAAAATGACATAGCCCACAAAATTAGAAAAACTAGGGCACAAAAAAGGGAAAACTTGGATTATTCTTTCAAATTAGGGCAAAAAAAGGAGTTTGTGAGCATTTTTAAAGCATTTCAACTGGAGGGGAAGAATTACAGACCATCAAATCAAAGGATAAAATGTTTTTTGAGTAGATATAAATTTGAAAATTTAGGGCAACATGGTGTAAGCTCAAAAATGGCACCAATTGGTTCCATTATCGGGACCTCGTTTCAAATTATTTTTAAAGATGTTACATGTTAAGGGTGTATCGATTCAATCTTATGGCCATTGAATATTAGGTATATGATGGGAAAGATTAGTTTGCATAAAGATATGGTTCTGGACTTGATTTCAATGTGCACAAGTGGGTGGAAGATAATCTATATCATGAAATCTATGAGACTTTCTTATGTTTCTTTACAATAGAGTTATACCAGTAGTTGTCATCCTATGCATCAAAGAAGATTTGGAGACACAGATCAAGGGTTTAGATGTAGGAAGATACTAGGTTTTGTTTTATGTAGATGAACCTTGGACGCATGTTGTACATCATAGATGGGTTGGTGTTATGCACAGTTATACTTTGGAATATGTTGTGTCTACGTATTCGTGTCAGGAATTTTTTGAGTTTGAATTCTTGCACAATCCCAAAGGATCTTACATATGCATTATTCCATTGTCAATTAATATCTTGATGGTGGTGCTTGGTTTAGAGTGCCTACCTATGACTAGCTAAACATACCACCACAGACGGGTGTAGGATCAAGTGTGGTTAAAGATAGCATACCTTATGGTTGAAAGGAAGAGAGAAGAAAGGAAGCTTAAGTATAATGAAGTGCGGGAGAAGGAATTAGCAAAGTAATGTGATATTGAGGAGTCTATGGAGTTGTGGAGGATGATGTCTCAAGAAGGATTTGAGGCTCATGTGGAAGATGTGGAGCTGGAGTGTCAGAATTTCCCCCACTTAGGAAACTGCATTAGAGAATCCCCTTTGGCCTCTGATGAGAGCACATCAAAGGAGGAAAGATTAAGCACCGTAGTCATGCATCTGATCCCACCTAGCAACCTAGCCCTTCCATCTAGTGTTCCAATTCTAGAAGTAATCATTAATAAATAGACGAGTCTAGGTAATCCAGTAGCTTAAACTAGATATCATTTTCCTTTAAATACATAAGTATAGCAGCCAACACATTCATCTATGATATCACAAACATCATATTTGTTGTTCGGGGGCCTGATTAGAGGAATATTTTTTGGTGCATCATTAAGACAGAGTGTGGGGACATAAAACATTGGGAACACATATGGAATTACTACACCTTTGTATACTTTGGGAATTAATTTTAGTACTACTGTTTGAAGGAAAGGAAGTACAACCACTCACCTAGCACCCACCGCTAGAGGACTAGGTAGATCATGAGTGTTAGGATCAAGTGGATCAGGTGGTTATTATGGTGGAGGAAATATTGGTGGTAGTTCTAGTTCTGGATCTAGAGGACAAGGCCAACATCCCTAGTAACCCCCACATCAACATTATTAAGTGTATTATGATATGTCCCTCCAATGGCTAGAATATAGAGGTATTGAGGATATTGTAGATCATGCGCACAAGTGTGAGCTACTATGACATGCTAAGGAAATCAAAACTTTAGATAGAAAGGATATTCAATTTTCTACTAATCTTCAAGGGCGTGCACATAGATGTTATAGAAAGTATGACCTAAATCAGACCGTAATGGATTATGATGTTTTGCGCTCATCATTTTGGATAATTTCTGTATTCCATAATTTTAATAGAAAATTATTAGTGCGCTTAAGGATATTAAGTAGGGATTATTAGAAAGTGTTCAAGAATATGACACATATTTTACAAAAAAAAATTCAAACATGTCTTATGACATACATACAATTCAACATTCACAATGATTTTTTGGTGGGTTTTTGAATTCATATAGAAGGATGCTATCTCATAATACCTTTGTGGATATTTTCGATGCTTTGAAGGAATATCTATGCGCTGAGGTAGTTGGGAGTATAGATACCATAGTGAGTCTGTTTCTAGAGGCGCATATTAAAGAATTGGTGAAACAGTTGGAAAAGATCTCTATTAATTTATCCCATGAGACACATAGTGTAATATGGTGTACAAATTGTGAGGTTGAAGGACATACTAAGGATAGTTATCCTTGAAACTTGGTGTGCACCATGTTATTGGATTGCATGATTATTATTTTTTGGACCATGATGTGAGTAGATTTCCCCTCTTGCACTGTTTGATCTAGAAGAATGTATCTATGTATTGTAAAATTTGTAAAACTCATACTCAAGATATTGTTAACTACAAAGTGATTAATCATATTCAGGAGGCTATTGAGATGGGTTTGCACTAGACTAGTGTATTAAGTGCATCTAAGGAGAATTGTGAATAACATAAAAAAGAACGTAATAATGGGGATAACCAGAATAGAGGGTTCCATGGAGGATATAGAGGTTGAGGTAACAGTGGTGGATGAGTAGGACTTACTAGAGGAACTTGTTGTACTTTTGGATCTTGTGATTGATATTAGTGCAAATTCCCTCATAATTTGGTTTGCTCATGGTGTGGAAAGCAACACAAATTTGAATAATGTCTAGACTTGTATGAGCATATGAGTAAGTAGCTTAATCAATACAAGGAAGCAATTATGATTAAGATGCAACACACAAATGGAGATCAATGGATGTAAAATGTTAGACTTAGTTCTAAATTACAACCCATTTTAGTCACTACACGTACTAAGTCTACACTTGATCGTGAGCCTCTAAATTATAAGCGAACTATAACAAAAAAATAAGTGATAAATCCAAAGTACCCTAATGCCGCACATCAGAAAGATGTATACTAATAAAATATGGACATTATCAAGGATCTACAAGGAGATATTCATATTTTGAAAGAGAAGGTGTCCATGATGGAGTGAGCAACAAAATTTGAACTCCCACATAAGACGTAGATTAATTGAAGGAGGTGTGTTGAATGTTGTGCCAAGAGAACATAATCATCTTGTTAGGAGAGTGGTTGAGATAAAAAGTACCACACACAGGTAATGAGCATGAGAGGTAGATACTTCATGTAAATCTTCCTCCCCATAATCACGAGTATGATAAGGATATTACATTTTATATGGTCATAGATAGATGGATTTTGAGAAACATTCTGATAGATACATCTATAGAAGATAATGTACTCATGTTGGATGCTTTGAATCAAAAGGGAATACCACCATTGTAGCCTTCTTTGAATGTGTTGTATGTGGAAAAAATAACTATGGCTAATCCTATTTGGGTATTAAAATATGTGACTATTATGATTCAGGGAGCCAAGTATACTGGGGACATTGAAGTATTGGAGCTCATGGAGGAAGATAGTTTCTAAGAATTACCTGGGCACCCCTGGTGTTATGTGAATAATACATATTTACACTTCAACAAGGGGTGCATTAGCTTTGAGAATAAAGAAGAGCATGTAATTATACCATTGAAGGATGTAAATGTTACTGTATATGTTGAGCCTTTGAGTGAAGAAAACTTAAACAGGATATACTCACACACAATCAGAGACCATGAGGAAAATTGAGACATCTAAGGAAGGAGTAATACAGTGGGATGATGCTCATTAAATTAGTGACACTAAAAGTATTACTTGTGACAACTAGGTGCATGGAACATATGAAGTAGTTGGGAGAGAGATCAAGAATAATGTTACTCATGTGGTCAGGCCACACATCATTCAGCACTTGAGTCATAACCAGGTACCTCGGTACACTAGTGAAGGGAACCCTAATGTATTTTTGTGTGCCATTAAATCCCAGTTGAAGGATGAGGGCGACACTATAAATATATTGGTTTATACTCTATGTGGGACAGCAACACATTGGTTGATTACACACAAAAGCAACCTATTGGAATGGTGAGAGGTGATAATCACCTTTTCTACTAGGTTTCTAAGGATCAATGTACCTTCTCAGATATGTGAATACCATGAGAATTCCCTACTTTGCAACACATTCAAAATTGTGAGAGACTTTGGATGGAGGGGAATGAGGCCTTACCACTATCACTTTGGGTACATAATTTCTTGCCACCCTAGGTGGTTACGTGTGCGTATGGTATGTTCATGCAAAATTTACAGGATAAGTATTTAATTGGTGAGATATGACCTCATCTATGATTCATACTTTTGATTACTTTTCTACTAAACCTCTGGTCAATAAAGCACTGCAGATTATGAATCACCTTTCTTTGAGAGATAATGCAAAGGATGAGGAAATCATGTTAGAGATGTTTTGAGAGATGGATTTAGAGACACACCCTGACCTTGAAGAGACTGAGGAAGAAGAAATGGTCCACACCTAGAAAACGAAGGAAAAAGGTAAGCTGGTATGCATGATAGATGGTGAGGATGATGATGACAACAACATGAATGTTAACCACACTAAATGTACACGTGAGGTAATGGACACAATAGATGAGAAGTCATGAGCGTATCATGAGCCTATTAAAACAAAGAAGGTTACTATTAGAATAGATGCAAAATCTAATGATTCCATTATTAGCGATTACTGGTCGGAGCAGAAAGTGGCCAAGATTATTAAACTCCTGTGTGAATTTTAGAGCTTTTTTTCTGATGGGCTATGATGAATTGAAAGGATTACACAATTATTTAGGTGAGATAAGGATAAATATTAAATAAGGCATGCTCCTGATTAGTAACAGGCCTTACATGATGAATCCTAATCTACACATTTAGGTAAAGGAAGAAATCAATAAAATGCTCAAGTCTGGTACAATTGATCCCATTGAGGAATTTGAGTGGGTTAGTCCCATGGTCATCGATATTAAAAAGTATAGGAGGATAAGAATATGTGTGGACTATATAGAATTAAATGTTTCATGTGTTATTGATCCTTTTCCCACCCCATTTACAAAGGATATCCTTAAAGGAGTTGCAGGTCAAGAGATCTACTCTTTTACTGATGGATTTTTAGGTTATCAACAATTACGCACAGTAAAGGAAGATTAGGAAAACAAAACTTTCACCATTGAGGGGGGATTTTTGCATACAAACTGATTCCATTTGGGCTAAATAATGTGACTATAGTGTTCTCACGCATTTTGGTACATGCATTTCAGGAATTCATTCATGAGTTTTTACAGGTACATCTAGATGACTAGACAATGTATGGTTTGGTTAAGTATCATTGTGACAATTTAAGGCTTATATTTAAGATGTGAAGGTAGTTGAGAATCTCTCTGAATATTAATAAATTTATCTTTGTGATAACTTTTGGCACTATTTTGGGGCATATTATATATAAGGAAGGGTTGTAGGTAAATCCAACCAAGGTCGTTATGATCTTGGGATTGGAAGAACCTAACAATAAAAGTGAATTGTGTGTATTTATTGGACATACAGGGTATTACATGAAATAAATTAAAGGATATACAAATGTTTTTGCGCCCCTAGAGGAATTATTGAAGAAAAAGGAAAATTTTACTGGTATGATGTGCAACAACAGGGTTTTGAAACACTAAAGGAAAGGATGACCACCGCAATTATTTTTTTATTTCCTTGGTGGTACAAACCATTTCATGTTCATGTTGATGCTTCAGGGGTGGAAATTTTCATAGTGTTGGTGCAACCAAGAGAAGTAATTATAGACTAGCCCATTTTTTTACAAGCTAGAATTTGACAGTAGCTAAATATAATTATACAACTACTGAGCACAAATCTTTGTCCATGATCTACGTGTTACACAAGTTTAGAAAATAATTATTGGCTACACCTTTTATTTTCTTCACATATCATATGACACTTAATAATTTGGTTAACAAGCTTGTTTTACAAGGGTGTATTTACATGTGGATACTACTATTTTAAGAGTTTTAGTTTACAGTTGGTGTGAAGCTAGGGAAGAGTAATTCAAGGCCCAACCATTTGTCAAGAATAAATTCTAGTGAGGATTCATAGAGAATTGAGGGAATAATTCCAAATGCATAGCTCTTTAGATTAAACAGTGCACCCACGGAATTAAAGGACATTTCCATATTCTTGCACACTGGATAGGTACCTAAGGGAATGAAGACGTTAGAGAAGAAATAACTTGGAATACACACAACACATGTCAATTTTTAGGAGGATATATATACAAGATAGGTCATGATGAAGTTTTACGCCAGTGCATACTATAGCATGAGTGTGAGGAAATAATGTAAGAAGATCATGGAATAATTGCAGGAGGTCATTATCTAGGAGATGCCACCATGCACAAGATTCTGATGGCTAGAATTTAGTGGGAAAATATACATACGGATACTAAAGAGTATGTCAAGGTGTTTGAACATTGTCAACACCTTGGAAAACCTAGAACTAGAAATCAAATGCCTTTAAGGCCAATTGCAAGTGCTAAAACGTGTGAGAAATGGGTGATTGACTTTGTAGGTCCTATTTCCCCACCTGCGTGTAGGACTGGCGCGTGCTACATTATAACTTGTATAGACTATCTGACAAGGTGGGTAGAAATAACACCTACAAATTATTTCATAGCATCTACAGTAGTGATATTTTTATGGCAGAACATTATCATTTAGTATGGATTTCCATTGAGTCTAACAAGTGATAGGGGAAGACAGTTTTTGAATTATACCATCAAGATTTTATTGGCATATTTTATGGTGGCACACCATAAGATAACATCCTATCAACCATGAGCCAATGGGACTGCTCAATCCTTCAATAAAATTTTGGGAAAAACATTGACAAAAATATATGATGTTGGAAGAAAACATTGGGATGATAAATTTTATGTTGTACTTTAGGAATATAAGACTACCTATAATAGGTTGAATAATGTTTCACCCTTTCAGTTGTTGTTTGGTGCAGAGGGTATAGTTCCTATGGAATTTATGTTTCCATCCTTGCGTATAAAACATGTAGGAGGACTCAATGGTGAGAAATCCATTGAGTTGTGCATAGACAAACTGATGAAGTTATATGAGTGATGTGTTATTTCCTGATAAAGCCAAAAGATAGAAAAGGACAAATAGAAAGCATGGCATGGTAGCCATATCAGGAATAAAGAATTTTAGGTGGGAAATAGGGTTATTTTTTATGATTCAACATTTGTGTACCACCCTAGGAAGTTGAAATTTTATAGGTTGGGACCCTTTGTAGTAACAAAGATACTTGATCTAGGTGATTTTCAACTATAGGAATTGGATGACATTCTATTGTCTGGTTACTTCAATGGGAGTAGGCTTAAGCCCTACTATAAATAAGTCTTCTTTGTGCTTGTAAAAAGGAAATGTTACCACTCAGATTAGATTTCCATTTCATGCATTTTTCCTTTCATATGTTTCCCTTCATTGTTGTTATGTTTTGTCAATTTAGTTCAGTGTTTTGTTGTAATAAGTGCACTTGCATGCCCATAGCTGATTATGATCTATTGGATTCATGCGTAGAGTACCGCACATATTTTAAATGTGGGGTGGAGTAGATACAAGTGGTATATAGCTACATATATGGGTTGAAACTTGAATCTCATTTGAAATATTGGTGCACATAGAAGAAATATTTTATAGGTGCTCGGATTGAAGGTTATTTTATAGAAATTTTCTCAGATAAAATACAACATGTAGATGGAAAGACACATAATATAACATGAAGTAGGAAGAATCATAGGAAACTATTTGGTATGTGGCACAGTGGATAGGTACTTTGACATAGGGAAGCATGAGAAAGGAGGTATGTGGCTAAGAAGTATTGGGTGCACCAAAAGGTTACGACTAGGGCATAGAAGAATACAACGCGAAGGGAAGAAGAGCGAAAGAGTGGAGTTAATGTTGCATATGGTGGTAGTTTAGGATAAATTAATGCAAAAATATTTGAAATTTCTATAAAGGGAATGATTGCAAACCTATTCCTTACCTTTCTTATTTTGAGTCCTTTAGTTTTGGAGAGTGAATGAAGGTGCAATGAAGTGCAAAGTGCAAATACAAATTTATCGAGCAACAAGCCAAGTGATTTCAGGACACAACATTACTAGAGCTCCGTGTGGAAATTTTTTTGAGCTATTTGGGAATGTGTGTAAGGAATTTTTTTGAGGTTGATGCTTCAGGGATGGAAATTTACATAGTGTTGGTGCAACCAAGAGAAGTAATTATAGACTACCCCATTTTTTTTGCAAGCTAGAATTTGACAGTAGCTGAATATAATTGTACAACTACTGAGCACAAATCTTTGTCCATGATCTATGTGTTACACAAGTTCAGACAATACTTATTGGCTACACCTTTTATTTTCTTCACATATCATATGACACTTAATTATTTGGTTAACAAGCTTGTTTTACAAGGGTGTATTTGTAGGTGGATACTACTATTTTAAGAGTTTTAGTTTATAGTTGTTGTCAAGCCAGGGAAGAGTAATTCAAGGCCCAACCATTTATCAAGAATAAATTCTTATGAGGATGCATAGAGAATTGAGGACTAAATGCCAAATGCATAGCTCGTTAGATTGAATAGTGCACCCACTAAATTAAAGGACATTTCCATATTCTTACACATAGGACAGGTAGTTAAAGGGATGAAGACCTTAGAGAAGAAATAAATTGTAATACACACGACACATTGTAAATATTTAGGAGGATATATATACAAGATAGGTCGTGATGAATATTTATGCCAGTGCATACTATAGCATGAGCGCAAGGCAATAATGTAAGAATATCATGGAAGAATTGCAGGAGGTCATTATCTAGGAGATGCCACCATGCACAAGATTCTGATGGCTCGAATTTAGTGGGAAACTATATATAAGGATACTAAAGAGTATGTCAAGGTGTTTGAACATTGTCAGCACCTTGGAAAACCTATAACTAGAGATCAAATGCCTTTAAGGCCAATTGCAAGTGCTGAAACTTGTGAGAAATGGGTGATTGACTTTGTAGGTCCTATTTCCCCACCTGCGTGTAGGACTGGCGCATGCTACATTATAACTTGTATAGACTATATGAAATGGTGGGTAGAAACAACACCTACAAAGGATTTCACAGCATCTTCAGTAGTGATATTTTTATGGGAGAACATTCTCATTCAGTATGGATGTCCATTGAGTTTAACAAGTGATAGGGGCACACATTTTTTGAATGATACCATCAAGATTTTATTGGTATATTTTATGGTGGCACACCATAAGATAACATCCTATCAACCATGAGAAAATGGGACTACTCAATCCTTCAATAAAATTTTGGGAAAAACATTGACAAAAATATATGATGTTGGAAGAAAACATTGGGATGATAAATTTTATGTTGTACTTTATGAATATAAAACTGCCTACAATACTTTGAATAATGTTTCACCCTTTCAGTTGTTGTTTAGTGCAGAGGCTATATTTCTTATGGAATTTATGTTTCCATCCCTACATATAACACATGTAGGAGGACTCAATGGTGAGAAATCCATTGAGTTGTGCATAGAAAAACTGATGAAGTTAGATGAGTGATGTGTTATTTCTTGATAAAGCCAAAAGATAGCAAAGGACAAATAGAAAGCATGGCATGGTAGCCATATCAGGAATAAAGAATTTTAGGTGGGAAATAGGGTTATTTTGTATGAATTTTGTATGATTTAACATTTGTACACCACCCTGAGAATTTGAAATTTTATTGGTTGGGACCCTTTATAGTAACAAAGATACTTGATTTGGGTGCTTGTCAACTACAAGCATTGGATGACACTCTATTGTCTGGTTACTTCAATGGGATTAGGCTTAAGCCCTAATATAAATAAGTCTTCTTGGTGCTTGTAAAAATGAAATATTACCACTCAGATTAGATTTCCATTTCATGCATTTTTCCTTTCATATGTTTCCTTTCATTGTTGTTATGTTTTGTCAATTCAGTTCAGTGTTTTGTTGTAATAAGTGCAATTTCATGCCCATAGCTGATTATGATCTATTGGATTCATGCATAGAGTACCTCACATATTTTAAATGTGGGGCGGAATAGATATAAGTGGTATGTAGGTACATATATGGGTTGAAATTTGAATCTCATTTGAAATATTGGTACACATAGAAGAAATATTTTATAGGTGCTCAGATTGAAGGTTCTTTTACAGAAATTTTCTCAAATCAAATACAACATGTAGATGGAAAGACGTACAATATAATGTTAAGTAGGAAGAATCATAGGAAACTACTTGGTATGAGGCTTAGTGGATAGGTAATTTGACATAGGGAAGCATGAGAAAGGAGGTATGTGGCTAAGAAGTATTGGGTGTGCCAAAAGGTTACGACTAGGGCATAGAAGAATATGACGCAAAGGGAAGAAGAGTGAAAGAGTGGAGTTAATGTTGCATATGGTGGTAGTTTAGGATAAATTAATGCAGAAATATTTAAAATTTCTATAAAGAGAGTGATTGCAAACCTATTCCTTACCTTTCTTATTTTGAGTCCTTTAGTTGTGGAGTGTGAACAAAGGTGTAATGAAGTGCAAAGTTCAAATACAAACTTATCGAGCAACAAGCTAGGTGATTTCAGGACACGATGTTACTAGAGCTCCATGTGGAAATGTGTTTGAGCTATTTGGGAATGTGTGCAAGGAATTTTTTTTATTTTAAACACTTATAACCAACACAGAAAATTGGTACACAAGGATGCATAATGCATTTGAAGGAGAGTGGTTTATCCGGTGGGAGTTTCCTGATGTATTTGAGGGGAAAGTAGAGTTTGTAGTATATCAACATTTTTGTTTGGTCCATTTTTACATGAACACCAAAAAGAAAATCCCTTGGTGTAAGTTTACCTTCACCTTTACTACTTGTTACTTTAAAGATTCAATGAATCGGCCACATAACATGTGAAATTTGTAGTCTGATGTTTATAAAGCATACGCAGACATCCACATTCTATGAAAAATGTATGGCTACCCTAATAAGGAGGCATATGTGGAGATAATGGATTCTGATAATATTATTAATACTCCACAGGTCATTGTTGTTAGGTAAGATATATCCTGCATGTGTGTATTTGTAACTAAGCCCGAGGTTCAAATATGGGAAGTACATTATTGGTGTGGACATATCGCTTCCAATTCCTCCAAAAAACAAACAAATATTGGGAATAAAAAGAAAGCTTGAGGATACACCACCAAGGTAGGAAAAGTAGGACTTAGAGAATGTCCTCAAGTGAGTAGAGGAAGGATAAGAGGAAAATGCTATGCTTGATCATGGCAAGAGACAACTTCAAAAGAAGCAAAAGAATGCAGATGAGGGCTCCGGGACCTCACAACCAGTGAGGAGGTCACTATGTGTGATGCCTGTGAAGAAGAGTGAGGAGGAGAAAAATAAAATGCACAAGTATGTGCCTATCAAAGATAATGATGAGTATAAGTCATTAGATGGGGCTGTGCTCAATGATGTTTCTATACCTAGCCTTGAAGTTTGATAAGAAGATGGGATCGATGGCGAGCAACTACGTTTTGATGTATGAGTCCCCAATGAGAGTATACATGAGAATGAAGTAGAAAGCTACACTCGAGGAGATACAGAAAAGGAAGATAGTGTTGAGCAACCAACCGATGGACTGGAAGGTGGAATGGTAAAGGAGAATCTAGAAGGAACTGATATATAAGGAAATACAGGTGGACACGCTAGTAAACAGGGAAGAAGAGATATTGTAGACACCAGGCATTGGGTACATAAATGACCCAAAGAAGATTATACATGTCAAGTTCTAGAACACTCTTTCCCTAGAATAACTATATGGATGAGAGCTAATGGACCCTGAGATGTAAAACATGCACATAAGGAAAACAAATTCATGGAGTATGCAATCTCACATGGAAGAGCTCAAGTTCAATGTGTGTGAGGATTCATGTGCCACCAAATGAATGAAGAAGGATCTACATTCCAAGCATGTGACAATCAAACCCAT
Organism: Taxus chinensis; assembly: GCA_019776745.2. NCBI lineage: Eukaryota > Viridiplantae > Streptophyta > Pinopsida > Cupressales > Taxaceae > Taxus > Taxus chinensis. The sequence goes on along the minus strand of CM034155.1, from coordinate 62,233,650 downwards.
GGAGTTCTCTGATGAGCAGGTGAGAAATGTATTAACAAAGATAGATGAAGAGGTAACATGCCAAAATGTTGATAAAGAGGATACCTTGAGAACTTTTCTTGAGGATAAAAAATGAAAATGAAGAGGAAATAGAGGACTTGAATAAAGTAAAGGAGAAAGAAGAAAATAGAGCGGTGACTTGCCTTGAGATGGCTGAGGAGATTGGAGAGGAAATTTTAAAGGAACAACCACAACATGAAGAAAAGGTAACTGGAAAATTTCCATCACCCCTACATTATTTACAGACCTTAGTGTATTTTATGTTAGATGAGGGAACTAACGTGCATGGCTCAAGTGTAGAAAAGATAGTTTCTCAGAAGGAAAAATAATTTGCAGCTGAAAAGGAGAGAACTAAGAATCATATCACATGCAATATAGTTGAGTATGACTTATTATTCCAAAATTTAAAGGATGAATTAGATAAATAAAACTTAGCATTGAACATGTGTGAAGACCTAGCACCAATAATAAAAATAAGGACATTGATTGAAGAAAATGAGGTCCTTGTCATAAAAAAGAATGATACTTTCGGATGTGAGGAGAGTCTGAAGTTACTATCAAAGAAGTGTGATGTGCTTAAGGTATCCCAAAACCATCATGATGACAAAATAAAGGAGTTAGGAAGGTTAATAGCATGGAAAATGGAAGTAATGGATGCCATGGTATTAGGGTTAGCAAATGTAGTATTGGATTTGAAGCACAATGAAAATATGACCCTGGAATAAATGGATGTAGTACTTGGTGACATTCCCGTGAAGGAAAAAAAGGAACTCAACAACTATAATGATTTGGAATGAAACATCAATAATGAGTACCCTGAGTTATTGTTACTTATAGAAGAATAGTGGGCTAATTGTTAAGTCATTATTATATTATTTCATTCTTCCTGTAAATTCATTATTTATTCTTTATTACATGGATATATAAGGTAGGAATACTCATTTCTGAGGGTGGCAATGAAATTAGTGTGGGGTAATTTTAGCCCTATGAAATGATGACTAAGTATCAGAGGAACATAGGATAGTGGCATGAAATAATAGGGCATGTGGATAGGTGCAGAAGGTCGATAGATTTGTGCCCTAAGGATTCATGCCTAGTAAGATATAGTTTGAGACTTATCCATTTTCCTAGCATGAGCTAGTAATAAGAAAAGGCATAAAGACCTCAAAGGATAAAAAAGGGCTATTTTGAGAACAAGTGGAAGGTCAAGAGACAGTTATAGTTTGAGATAATATTCGGATTAGATCTAGGTTTATTTATAGATAATCTATTATTAGTGAAGCTTTCATGTTTCAAAGTTATCTTTGTATGCATTAAAGGCTATTTTGAGCTTGCGACCTATTTTGAGAGTGCATGGGTGGTGAAGGGAAATTCCCTACCCCTATAATTATGTAATGTATTTCAATATTTTGAGACACCATGTGATACTCTTTTCAGCGGAAACAGAGTTATGTTGTTGGTATTTTTTTTTGTGCATGACTTTATGATAGTTTGGAAATTTATTCAACTATGAATGATGATGATATAATATAATGGATCTTTGTGGATGGGTTTTTTTCATTGATATATTTATTCATGGTTATTTTAAGGTAAATTTGATAGTAATCCTTATGTGATCTATATGCTTTCCTTATCATGTGTGCTTCCAAATTGAGCTCATGGATTTGGTTATTATGATGGAATATATTCTTAGAGTTTGGTTATTATAAACTGTTGTCACCAAATCACTGCACCCTCCGAATGGCCAAAATGTGAATAGGAAATTTGGTGTGATTGGGACATATGGGATCACCTCTCAAGCTGTGGGAATTTTTCTCGAGGTGAACCTCCGGAGAAGGCCAGCTTCCTCTTCCTAAACTAAGTGTTGTACTACTCCTAGTGTGATAAAAAGGCTATCTAGTCATATGCTAACATTTTCATGGAGTTTTAGGGAAAGAGATTTGTAGAAATGAAACTATACTAGGGATGGTGATACACCAAATAAAGGGTGTTTCCAGACTCAGGAAGGGTTAATTTGAAGAGGGTGTGAGCACCACAGATCAACTTCACCTACTCTAACTTAGCGAGGTTACAGAATACCACAGACTAAGAAATATGTGTTACCTTTGTTAAAATTGATCAGACAAAGCAATATATCAGTTTCCCGATGGAGAAAGATAAAATTAAGAAGGGTAAATGGACACCACAACTCAACTGCATGCAATACTCCACCACTTGATAAGAACATAACTCTGAGAACCTACAATAGAAATGTGAACTTGCACAGTGTACCTGCAAGCATGAGAAAATGCACAAGGAAGTATAGAAGGATGAAAGGACTGAGATTAGTAAAAAAACACACACTTTTATTACTTTAATAATGTGCATAATGTATCATACATTCATAAGAGGTAATAGTTTCCATTACAGTCTTGAAGAGGAGGCTTGAAAGTTCTCTCAACACACATGAACAACTTGCAGAAGAGAGAGGACTCCTGAAATTTGCACTTTCCTAAGATGTCTAACTTTCCAACTTATTTGACCTGTTAGAACCCCTTGGAATGAGATTCCAACTTACATTTATAGAAGAATATGTGAGAGAGAAGAGGAAAGTTCATAATTACATTCCTAAATTGAAGGCACATGATGGTTCATTTATTACAGCTGGTTGAACCACTTTAGAAGGTTTCATCATGTGTCATTAATTCCTGGTTTGACTTATTCTTCACAATTAATTAAAATAATATTTAAATAAAAAATTTAAATAATAATAATAAATATTATTATTAAAATACTTAAATAAAAATATTAATTTAATTGAATTCAGGTGGGACCCCCGTTGACTAGTTTGAATTGAAGAGGGAGGGGTCCATGTGAATTGTTTGAAAAAGAACCAACTTGGTGGTTAGCTCACCAAGCCCACTCGGTGGTTGGATCGTCAAGCCAACTTGGTGGCTGGCTCACTGATCCAACTCACCAAGTCGGTCTCAAGATATTTCATCTCTACTGCAACCGAGCTCTCCTTCTTTATCAAACTCTTCTTGTCTACACAGACTCACCGCCGTGTAATGTTTCTTGAATACATTGAACGAGGTATTTTCTATCCACCAAGATGGTAAAGACTTGACTTCTATGTGTTGCATTCCGGTTCCCAAAACCTGATCCAAGCTATTCCCTTATAATCTCTCTAACCTTCTGGTTCTACAAACTCATCTTAATGCATGGCTCAACTATGAGAGTTCAACTCCTTTCAATTTGTTTCCCCGAGTCCTTTGCAACTACCCTAAAACACCTCATATAACTTGTGCGTATAGCTAAGTGAGTTATGGATCACTCCTCACATCCATTTTTGCATCGGTGGGCTTACGGGTTCCTCACTAGACTCATGTCTTGCATTATATCGGCTCAAATTCATCACTTCTGGGTAACTCGTCCTAAAACTCTCCATCTGCCTACATAGCTCAGCCTTCCGAGCTCCTTCCATGAATCATTCCATTCTCATGCGTGAATCAGCTCTTCCATGTCAAATCCATCATTGGAAGCTCCCGGTATCCAACACATATTTCTCCATAAATAATACTTGCCATCCTCAGAAATTAAATAGATATTCCTTCTATTCCACTATTAACAGCTTAACCAAGCCAGCAACTCAGGTGAGTAGTTTTCCATCCCCTCGCATGACTCGATACCATGAGCTCTCCATTTTTCCATTTCCTGACATTTAAATAATATTCCTTCATTTCTCAAGCCTTGCAATGTCGAGCTATATGTTTATCTATTCACTTAGCTCGATGACGAGCTTTTCTCTATCCATTCCCCATGAATCTAATGCATTTCATTATCCCGCTACCCAGTTTGGCTTGGGAACTCTATCCTTTGTAATTCTTGTGTATATTGGGTCAACGAACTAATTATTTCCTTCATGATCAAGCTCTCTCTAGGCTTATATCTTGATGCTAAGCTAGTTGGATTCTTCGTGTAGCTGACGGTATGATACTGAGCTCCCTTCCATGTCTCGAATTAACACGGGTGACTTGCTTAAATTCTATACTGAGCTCTCACCTGAATTCTGACCAAGATTTTTTCCCACTTGTTTGGCTTGGGCACTCTTCTTTAGTGGGATTTTACCAACCTGAGATCCTTTAGCTTTCACTACAACCAGGCTTCTGGTGTCGAGCTCCAAAAATGAGCTCCTCACCATATCTGTGTTGAGCTTGTTTGCATCGTCACCGATCTGCGAGCTCCAAAATTTGCTCTGTATTTTTCTCCATGGTTAAATTGAGCTCCATCTTCACCTCACACATGTGCTGAATTGATGATCCAATCTTTCATCCATGTCAATCAACGAGTCAATCACCATCATCCCGTCTCACATCGATCTCTTCTTCTCTGGTGAGCTTATCTTGGTATTTACATTACCAAGTCCTATGTGAGCTCGTTCTACTAAGTTATTTCCATAATGAACTCCCCACATTTGAGTCTGTTGATTGAGTTCATCTAATTAAAACACCCTCTAATTTACCTTCCAATTTCTTCTGAGATATACATCCAACTTCTCAACTAAGCTCAGCATGAGCCCACTACACTAATCTTTCAAGCTCTCTCCATGAGTCTTGTGAGCTCTACATGTGAATGATGAGAATGACAATATTATCTACTTCTTTCCTCAACTCTTGAGCTCTGTTGAATACTATAAGCAATGGCTCGACTATCTCGATTGCGTTCATGCCATACTTTACAGACATAACTTGGCCTCTCGAGCTCACTCGATGCCATGATCATCCAAGGCTAGTTCTTTGATATACTTAAATGTTCAAGATCGATCCTTGGTTTCTATTTACTCTCCCATCGAGGACACATTATGATTTTTTCACAACAATACCTTCTAACTATTCCCTAGCCTTTTCATGGTACAAGGAATCGAGTCCTTTCTTCTAGCAGAGTTTTTTATGTTTCAACCGATTCATTTTTCTAACAAATCCCACCTAGCTAGCTCGGTGACAAACTCATTTTTCACTTCCCATCACATTGGGTTCATATCAACACCTCATACTATATTGAGGATCACTCAATGTGTCACCTTTCCTTGATGGGCCTGACACCTGACCTGGCCTAACCACTCTAGTTTTACCATGGCTGCGTACATCAAATTCCCCGAGCATGGAGAATGTTATAATGATTTTTCATATGATCATTTCCATTGGCATATTCTCATCCTATTTTCCATGTATAGGATTACTGGCTTTGTTTTCCATCACTGAACCCTGAAACTTGGTTTTCATCTTGGAAAGTCCCCACGGGTTCCATTCATCCTTCTAGCATTAGAACTCCAAAAACTTTGGCCAGAATGACTCAAATCCCCACATCTTAGAAATATTGGGTATCAGGACTCGAATACCATTTTATCAACCCAGCGAGCTCATTCAATCACTTTTCAACCTTCCCCCTATGACAAAACAATCCCGTTGAGCTATATACAGAGTGACTTGCCGATGTATCCCATTCTATTGACCAATCCATTCTTCTCCTAGCCAAGCTCTCCTCTGAGCTACTAACAAGTTGGAACTAAGATGACATCTAATTTATTTACTATCATGGTTAAGACTCATTGAGCTCAACCTTAAGGTTTAGCTTGATATAGCTATCCCTAGAGTTTTGCATCGAGTTGATGACTGAGTTCCTACTTGTGTACTCAACACTACTCATGAAGCCATAGTGAGTGTCATGTTCTATTCTCCCCATTCTCGATGAGATTTTTTTGTATCATGACGTTGACTCTCTTGGATGGTTGAGTCATTTCCCTATTGAGTCAGCCAACTCCTTATCTCAGCCCAAAATGTCGAGCTCTTCAATCAAACTACAGTTTCACGTTCTCGAGATCTCTCCTTCCTTAACACCAAGCTACAAGATCTTATTCCAACCACCTAAAGTATTTAGCATGCTTTATTGACCTGAATCAAACCCTAGCTCAAACCTTTTGCAAATATTCTAAGGTCCATACATGTCAACTTCATTTAGCGCAATTGAGATAATTTGGAGTAAAATATTCGATGTATTATAATCTCATCGAGCTATCAACATAACCCATATCATGTCCATTTATCTCAACCGAGTTATGTTTGAAGATCCTTCTAAGGCATCCTGAAGGTATAGAAGAACTTCAGAAAATTTTATACACTAACTTTGACAATTTTAGCCTGTAGACCTTCTTTGTTCATTTTTACTTAGGGGGGAAAAATGAACAACATAAACATGTGTGCTAACACCTTGCCAAGTCATTAATAAAGAGGGACTTGGTAGGCCTCTCACACTTTGTGTGAGTGCTCATATTTGTGTGAGTGAAGTGCCAACATGCCTAGGAATTTGAGTATAAAAAAAGAGTACAATCCGCTCTTAACCTTATAGATCATTGTGGCTAGGTCTACCCTATATATATACATACATACATATATATATATATATATATATATATATCTTCCATATAACATAGTTTTCAATGTGACTCAGAGAACCCAGACCATGTTTGGGTTTCATATCTTCTTATTCTATTGTTCCCCTTCTATAATTCTCTATATGGAGGGGGTACATATACAGTGAATTTGGGCCATATCCCATATCTATATATACCATACCTATAACCAAATAGGAGTGATAGGGACAAAATTCTAGATATCTAGATAAGGTCAAAGAAATAACCAAACAAGATTTATATATAAGGGTGAGTGGGCCCCTATCTATACATCTTGTATGGTCCCTACTCTAACTATAAGCTTGTGGGTCTTGATGTATGGGCCATACCTCTCCCCTACCTTTCCTATAGATTTCAAACACCACTATCAATGTATGGAAAAGACAGAGAGGGAGAGAATAATCCAATGATTCTCCCCTACATATATAGGGTAGGGTTCATATCTTGTTCTTGAGTTGCCCCAAGATAAGATAAGATATTTCTCTTTAAAATATAGATGGCCTTAATTGAATAGATAGATAAGTTTCATTTCACCTATTTCCTTATCTTTAGACTTCCCTATCTATCTTGTCTTTCCTAGAGCAATCTCTTTCCTAGAAACTGGGGCATATAGAGTTTAATTAGGATCCTTGAACTCAAGGACCGGGTCATGAAGGAACCCTATTTATTTACTATATGGTACAGATAGATAGGGATCTTTTTACTCTAGGCCCCTATGATTAATAAGGTGTTTCATTTAGTCTAGCCTCCTTATTGATTCTAGGGGTTGAATCTCACCCTCTCTATATCTTTGTCTAGTCTATTTAGTGAGATTATCTTTGTCCTTTTCCTAGTTCTTATTTCCCATATTGACTTACTCAATTCCTTGAGATTGAAGATAGGTACCTCTCAAAAGATCCATCTATTATAATAGTGAGACAACTTAGTGATTCATATAGGGGATTCGAGATCAGATAGATATGGTCAAAGGATAGGGTAAATAGGCTTCATATAACTTATAGAACTACTGATATTTGTAATCTACCACCAAATATGGGATAGATAGGGCCCCCATACCATATATTATCTACATCCAACATAAAACAACCCTCTATATAAATATTTCCCAAGAGCAGCCCTATCCTCCACCCACAAAAAACATAACCCCCATTAATTGATTCTATAGGCTATCCTAATATATGAATAGGAGCTCCATGGCCCGCTACATTTCTTCAACAAATCAAGTGGGGGAATATATATTCAAGGTATACCTCCCCTTCACTACCTAAGTGAGATAAGGCCCCATATATCTAATATCTCTACCTAGGTAAAGGAATGAAGGGCTCTCAAGATATGATAGATAGGGACTAAGGTAGGAGATAGTGTCCATATCTCTCTATATAGATGGAAACTAAACCAACCCATGAACCATATATAGATGGGGAATATATAATTATTCTATATATAGGGTGTTAACCTACTCTAATCTACTATAAATATCTAGAGCAGGTAGGGCGTCTTGATCGGTAGATCGAGGGTAAACATGTGACTCTTAATTAGATAATTGAGCCTAATCTATGATATATATGGCTTAGATAGCTTGGCTCAACCATCTAAGAAGAATTATCTCTCTAATCTATGTAGGGGACCACTCACTTTCCCACCCAACCCCATCCCACCTATATATCTCTCTTGGATTGAGTGATATATATGGGATTGGCAGGCCCTAGACCTATATAGGTAGACTGCGGGGCACCCTGATGACCCCAACCCTCCCGAGGTTGGTCCCTATATAGATATTGATATTAGACCTCCCTAATAAGAGAAGGGGTATAGGGGGAGGATCTTGTATATATATATTGGACCCTCTCTATTTTTATTAGGTTCCCAAGCACACTTAGTCACCCCATCCCCCCAATCCCATCGGTATGGGCACCTTATATTTCTATCTAAGGGGTTCGAGTACCCATATCTAGATAGGTTAGTTGTTAGGGCCCTCCTCGCTTGCCCCAGATATGAGATATGGCCTACCCTATAGATCTTAAATATTGGACCCCCTATCTATATATGGATATAATCTTAGGGGACCCCTATATATCTATCTCACCTCGAGGTCAGCCCCAAGGGGCCTATAGGAAGTATTCCTATATATGTCTAGGGCCCCCACCCCGATATAGAGAATTGAATTACACCTCCACCATCCCCTCTATCTATATAAAGGGTGGGCTTGGGAAAATTAAATTCAAGTTATCCTTGATAGTCCTCAACATAGATAATAGTAGGAAATTGGAGGTTTGTGGGTCCTTAACTACCCTATCTATACAACTCTATCTTTCCCATATATATCAAGAATAGAAAAAAGAAGGGGGTAAGGGTTACCATATCTAAATGTAGGACCCTTATATAGATAGGGCCCATATCTAGATAGGGGGAATACCTATATCTATATGGGGGTCATTTGGAAATTAAGGTTGAAAATGGGGAAGAATCCCATATAGTTAGGAAAGAATACATTATATATCTATTTAGGCCCCTATAATTATACAGATCTATATTGGGTAAGCGATAGTATATATAGTTTTGAGTGAAACTCGACAGTCCACTCCCTCCTACAACTATATATTAGGGGCCAAAGACCCTATATATCTATCTATCCCTAGGGTTATTAATTAATTTAGGGCCACCTTTGGTGCTAAGGCCCTCTTATAGATATCCATCTATCTATTTATTTATCTATATGGGTCAAGGTTATTTTTAAATTAATTTCAAGATCATTAATTGATATGCACCCCAACCGATAGGTTGAGATTGCCCCTATATTACCCCTAATATGCCTCATGGTTCGAGAGTAGGGGGTCACACTCTTATATCTAGAGGATCCCCTCTATAGATATGGCTTTAGATATATGGGGGTCAAGGAACTCAACTGATAGGTTGAAGGAATCCCCACCCCTATATCTCTACTTGTGTTAGAGAACTTATATCTCTATAGGCTAATGGTCCAATAGGGAGCCTATTTATCTAGAGGGAATACCCCTAGATAGATATAAAGGATGGGGGATTGGGCGATTGAGGATGGACCTTATCTAATATCTATATGCAAAATATGAACCCTTATCTCTATAGGTATAGGCCCCTATCTCCCCCATAAATTCTATAGGCTATATGATATGCTCAAAAGGATCTATATTATGGGAGGAGGGAGGGGAACTCTTTTTATATATGCCTATATATCCCTTATATCCCCCTCCATATATATCGAGTATCAATATGAGCCCTCACCCCCTAGATATCTTATCTCGCTCTATATGGCCCTTGATCTCCCCCCTCTATATGTAGATATGGATTTAAATCCCATTATTTCATAAGATATAGAGGCCCCTCACCCTATTATATATTATCTTATTCTATCTACACCTTATATATTAAATTCCATTGGCCATATAATATATAGGTAGGATGCCCTACTAACTCGACCCCCCCAGGAGCCCCCATATCTATATCTAGGGTCGATCCAAATATATAGATCTTGGGGGAAGCCATTTTTTGTCAGAAGAAAAAAGTTAAGTATCATATTAGAATAATGTAAATGTGCATGAGACCACATACAAAAGGATGATGCATAGAATGGTGTGTAATTTTGGAAACAGGGTTGCATATGGGACTGTCAATATAGACAACAAGGTTGATGACTTAGCCATTTCTCAAGAACAGGCTAAAAATAGACTTGGAGTGTTGATCACACAAAGAAGAAAAGCAGGTAGACTTGGTGATTAAATAAAGTCTATTTTGGGGGAAATCACATGTATATTTTGGATTAAATCAAATGCATGGATATGGCTAATATTAGGATTACATCAAGTCTTATTTATAGGATGAGCTATTATTATTTACTTGTAAAAGCGTGCATGTAGTCTATTTTTTAGCCACACCTATTATAGGGAGGGTGCATTCATGGTGAAGGGAAAGTCCCCACCCCTATAAATACTTGATGAATGGATTGTTATTTGGTACCAAATATGTTTTTAGGTTATGCTACTCTCTAGGGTTTGAAGCTTGTGCACCTGGGGCTACACATCTCTGTAATGACTTGTCTTGTATTCAGTTTCCTTATTAGGTCATGAATTTCTTTTGTAATGGATCATTTTGGTTGGATACAGATTGTTAATGGATTTGAGAATGGTAGTATAACAGTGCAATTGGTATTATTAATGGTTTACATGGATTGATTGTTTCCTTATTAGATGTTTTTCTAAGTAAGTTGAATACAATGAAGTTTGAATGAATACTTGGTTAATTATCATGATAACTATGCATTCTTACATATTGATAAGAAAAAACAAAGGAGGGACATGGTAGCTACACGTGCTTCATGTGAGTGTTCATTTATGGCTTAATGAGGTGTCAATGCGCATAATGCTCTAGTGGAATAAAAGGCTACATTTTTGTTCCATTTCCAGATCCTCTTTTTTGAATTTTCTTCTATGATGTTGCATAAAAATGGCATACTGACTATCTTTGGAGTTTATTCAAAGAAGGGTGGAAGAAGGACATGATAAATTTACACAGAGGTATAGCACTAGACTTGTATTTAACATGCGCAAATGGGTAGCAGATAATATTTATCATGAGTTATATGAGACATTATTCATCTTCTTTCCAGTAGAATTGTATGAGTGGTTGGTAGTGTACACATAAAATAAATAATAGTATCCTAGGCTGAGGATTTAGAGGAAAAAGTATTATCAAACAATTTTTAATGCAAATAAAGAATGGACTAAAGTTGTATATTACTGGTGGGATATTGTTTTATGCACTTATGCTTTAGAGTACATAATTACCATGTATTATTTTCCAGAGGAGGAGGATTTTAGGGTCTTGCACAATCCCAAAGGATCCTTTTTGTGCGCTCTCCATTTATCTATCAATATCTTGATAGTAGAAGTGGGATTGAAAATATTACCTATGGCTAGCTAAATCCCCACCATGCACATCGGCAAGATAAGGTGTGGAGAATGATAGCGAAAGCTCAAGAAAAAGATAGGAAAAGAGAGGAAATATGGCTCAAGTTTAATGAAGCACAAGAGAGGGAAATTTAACCATCATTGGAGTTGAGGAGAATGATGGCTTGCGAAGGTTTTGAAGTTATAGTAGATGGTGAGGAACCACAACATCATTCCCTCCTTAATGTGGGAAAGCATAGTAGAGAGTCCCCATCAGCTTTAGATATGAGAAATTGTAGATATCAAGTAGATACATGTAGATATAATTTTGTGTTTAATCAAGAAGATGCATTTTAAAGGAAAGAGTAGTGAAGGTAATCAAGTAGATACATGTAGATATCATTTTTTGTTTAATCAATAAGTACATCAGAATAGTAACATGCCCACAATAGCATAACAAGTACTAGTGTTTAGGAGTAATCTTGCAATACATTTTTAAGAATCATTGACTAGGAAAACGTATAGGTGCGTAGACTGTTGGGAGAAATTTTGTGGGTGTTGTGACAATGCAGACAGTGGGTGTGTAGTTTAGTACTACAATTGGGACACAAGGAAGTTCATCAACTAGGTTGTATCCCACAACATGGAGTACAAGAGGATCATGAGGGTCAGGATAGCCACCACATGGAGGGAACCCATGTGGAAGTTCAAGTTTTAGATGTGTTTTCATGTAAATGTGCAATAAGGAAATTGACAATTTCCAAGCTTGACAACTATACCCTTGTGTTATTTTTTTCAAGTTTTACCCTTCCAAGGCACATAAGGTATGCCCAGTAATATAGAATGACCTCCTCATTTATTTTATCTCACCCCCTAGGTGATTTAGGAAATTTGGATCATTCCCTCGAGGTGAGTTTAGGAGTTCATTGAAAAATGCAAACTTCAGGGCGGTTGTGGGAAGGGCTATCAATGGTCCTTCCTAAAGGACTGGAGCAAACCCATGGAGTGGAACAGAAAATACAAATTAGACACAGAGGTCAATTGAATTCCTAGGAAAATCATGTAATTTATTTAGGAAGATTTAGGAAGGATCCATAGAAGTTGGGACAGTTTCACTAAAATCAGGGTTCACAGGCCTAGGCAGTGCACAAGCCAAAACAATTGTTGAGCTTCCAAAGGTGATTTCAGGAGATCTAGATGGAGTTAGGAGAAAAAAAAACTCTTATTAAAGAGAATTACAAGCCTTACAAGATGTTGAAATTAGGTTTTTCACAGCACTTTGGCGTAATGGGTCTGCAAGTAGTTTTTCTCATGCATATGTGGAGTACCAAATAAAAAATCTTATTTTTCAAGGGATAAAATGGAGTATATTAAAGACGTGAGGACCCACATACCATTGAATTTATAAGGCCATTTACAGTCAATATCATATAAAATTTCATCAAAACATTCCATCGGGAGCTCAAGTTATCGTCGTTTCAAGTTGCCCTCTTGGAGCGAGTTCGGGAGTTAGTCAAATTTTGATGAGGACACATGTCAGCTCCATGAGCCTGGAGGAATTTTGTGTCCCTAACATACCTCAAGGTCATGGAAATAAATGTTGGAAAAATGCACCCAACCCCCATAAGGATACTTTTGGTCACCCATGTGACCACTTCCAGCACCTCATTACTTTAAAGCTATTTTTTTGGATTTAATCCCTTGTTGTTGGATCTCTGCCACGTGTCAAGCTAAGGTACACTGTGAAAATTGATGTCCCTCAAGTCCATTTGAGGTGTGTATATGTCATGGTACATGAAAATGGGCCCAAATGAAACTAAAAAACCTTGAATCTAACAATTTCTAACTGTGCTTGCCGCTTCTTGTGCTTCTCACTACTAGAAGAAAAGTTGCAGAGAACACCTTAGTCCACCATTGTTACCAAATCTCAAACCAACTCCACCATAGTAAACCAAACCTTAAACCCCATTAATATGCACTATTTAAAATAATATATTTATTATAAACAGCCATAGGAATGAAGAATGAAAGATAAGAGTGAAGGAATTCTTCAGAAAATCTCCATTGCCATGAGACGAAGAGTTGAACATATCTTGCAAGTCAGTACACGAAATGAAGAACCATCTATTATTGAAGTTCTTTCCACTCTTGAAAACCATTAAAAAGATCACCTTCAAAACCACTCCATTCATAGCAAAGTAATTCTCACAAGTGAATAAATTTTTATTTCCGGCTCCAACGAAGAATAAATTTTAATTTCCCGTCAAACCAGACAACTAGATCGAAGAGAAATTTCACCAGTGAGACAAGAAAAAAAAACCTATCACAATGGAGTTGATTTTCATTACAAATCGAGAAAAAACCCATTAAAAATCTGAAAATTTCATATCTCCATTAATGGCTTCCATGACACAGTAGTGGAAAAAATCAGTGAGCTACCTCTCCACTTCTCAGGGTTCTAGTGGGCAAAATCACACAAAAACTTGGACGGAATCATCGTTGAAAAATCTAGTTTCACATGAACTAGTTTTTTCGCAATGAATTTCCTATTTTTTAGGGATATGGAGGACTTATTTTTCATCAAATTTCTAACATATCACATGAAAAAAAACTGTGAAAAAGGTAGTGAACTACCTCTTCACTTCTTAGGGTTCCAGTGGGTGAAATCACATGAAAATTAGAGGGAATGATCATTGAAAAATATAGTTTTGTGTGAACTAGTTTTTACACCATGAAGTCCCTATTTTTTTATGGATATGGTGGAATGTGTTTTTTAACATTTTATAACTTGTGCAGATGAAGGAATTGCTCAAAATTTACAGTGTAAAACCCTGGAATAAAACCCAAAGATTCAAGATGTATTTTGTTACAATCTGACATCTGCGGTGCACTTAATAAAAATAGCATGCCTTCCTACATAAGGTTTGTTACTTTCGGGTAATCCACCATTTGAAGAGACTATGAGAAGGTGGTGAACACAGAGGGTGTATCGTAGGAAAATTCATCGAAAAGGTCATCTCGGCTCGCAATTGACACTTACTAAAAATAGTAAGTGGTTCCACAAGCCCCCACTATAGATAGCCGGTTGATCTAAAAGGTTAGATGAACACAATAAGAAGAAATAATTCAAGCTACCATAACCAGTTGAGGTTGGGAAAATCTAACTACGAAACTTACTAAAAATAGTAAGTTGTCCCCATGTGTACTTACTAAAAATAACAGGTTGTTCTCAAAGGGATAATTTAGGCACAACGAGACATTAAGGGATAATCATTCAGGTCGATATCACCATTTGGGGTCCAGAAAGGAAAAATATTGACACTTACTAAAGATAGTAAGTTTTCCCTTCCAAATATGGTAAGTGTCAAGGAACCATCAATTTCAAGTGCATAGGTTAGTCTAGTTTCTCAGGTGTAATCGATCATGAAGAGATAATGGTTTTTCATGATTTAGAATGATAATATCATATTAAAAAGATGGGAATCTCAAGGCACATCATGTGAATTCATCTTCGTCACTTAAGGAGCTGGGTGATTCAAAGAGAGTTGATTAGATTGATTTCAATAAGTGAAGGAGTTCATCAACTAAGTTTCAAGGAGGGTTAATTATGGGGATTATATGTGTTCATCTCAAGCTTGCAGTGGTAAAGCTCACAACAGTGTTGCTAAACACTCATTCTACGGTCTAGGATGTCTATGCATCATATAGTTTGCGGTCATCACTAGATTGGGAAAATGATTCAAATTTGTTCAAGAGATCAATCTTGATCAGTGTAGAATATCACCTAGTGTCAAAAATCTTCACTCAAAGTTCATGACTGCATTAAGGCATTCAAAGAATTTCTTCATCAAGCGAGGAATGTTTTCCCTCCATCCCTTCCCTCTTCCTCTCTTTCCCTCTCTTCTTTCTCTCTCCATTATAATTCTTCATTATGCATCATCATTATATTTCATCCTATTCACTTAAGTGACCTATTTTAAATTTGTTAAAAGTATTTTCTCAAAATTATAAGAGAAATACTTAATTCATGGAAAACGAAAGGTCAGGAGTGGAATGTGGAAACAGAAGAGTCATGTGAGGGAAGATGAAAGGACAATTCATATTTATTATAAATTGGGATGGACCCTCTCCATTCCAAGGGATTCCATATTTTGGAAGAACTCTTACTATGTAGTATTATGAAAATAGCTTGGTTGAAGCTTTGTATTCATCACTACACATGGAATAAAAGCTAGACTATTTCTATTTCCATTTCTTATTTTTCCTCTATTTCTCTCTTTCATGCACTTTGCAAGAATATTTGATCATGTATGGAATTGGAGAGGAACTTGGTGTCCTCAATAGATGAATTTAAAAAATTGGTTTTTTAATTCAATTGTCCCACTAGATTCATTGTGCTTTCCTCTATATTGAAGGTTGAAATACTCCATTTAATTGGTGTGAGCTCTGAAATCTACTCACGATAGTAATATTCCTTGCATAATTTCCCCCCTTTTCCCTTCATCGATGTAATTTCCTCCCTTATACCCCCATACAATGACTTTGCCACAAGTTAATTGGAGTGTCCCTATGTGATCCCTGACCAATTTGGCCACCCACAACATTTAGAAAGGATTAGGATTAGTTTACTTTCAATAATGGGAGTATTGTACCATTCAATGAAGAGGGGCATAACCCTGTGAATGTTGGTGGAGACAACATAATTTCTACACCTGAACAAATTTTTTCTCGCCAACATTTTTTGGCGACTCCATTGGGGAGAGATTTTCCTAAGTGTGCCCAAAAAATATCTTTGCCAAAATATATCAAAAATACAAAAAAATTATATATTCAAAAATAAAAATATTTCAAAGTAAAATACTTCTTGGAGGCAACTCCATTAAGGAATGAAACCTGGTCACGTACGTTCCTCGCACCATGAAGAAATTTCCAGATTAGAGTGAAGTAACAATGAGTGATAATGAATGAAGAAGAAGAATAAGATGTCTACTCAGAAAAGAACTATCGTTGATCAACCATGGTTCCTAGACTAGTGTTGACAAAGGAAAGAATGAAAGAACCTGTCACTGATGAAGAGGAATGGATTCAAAGAGAGACATAAGATAAGGTGTGAAGCTCAAGAATATGCCAAATTCTTATAGGAGATATACGAACAACTTGAAGTGGCCCATGGCAAGGAAGAAGAAGAGGAGATTTTTCCTATAGAGGAAGATCCTGAAGATCATTCATACCATAGGGTTTTCACACCTGAAAGGTACTTGAATGTGACTGAAGAAAATCCTATCCTTGAGCCTTCCAATGAAGATAAAATCAGCATTCAAGAAGATGATGAAAGACAGGACGGTGCAAGATCCATTGAAGCTGATATTTGTAACCTCGCATGCATCTCACTAAAAAATTGAGAGCATTAGATTTATTCCACCACTCAATATATGAATTTCTCGCATATGGTGATGAAGAAATGAACATGTTGAAAAGAGAATATGGGGAAATACTTCATATCATAATAAAATTAAATTTTGACCCCAAAGTCTTTGATGAAATTTGGAGGTATGGTTTAGCTCTATAGATAAAATATGAACATCTTGAAGAACTGCGTTAAATGTAGGAAGAAGAAGAGATGCGCCCTATAGAGGAAGACCCTGATGGTTGCCTATATTATGAGATTTTAATTCCCATAAATATTCGTGGATGCTTTTAAAGAAGATATTATCATGGAACCTTCGATGGAAGCCAAAGAAACATCATGGAGGAAGAAGTAGAAGACATGAATATATAATCACCATTCAACAATTCCATCTAGCTCAAGGTAGAACCCATATGGGGAATAATATATTCAATAAAGGAAGATCCTTGCTACCTAATGGATGATACAATGCTCTCTGGAAACTCCACCAATGAGGGAGAAGATGACCAATTCAAATTAAGCATGAATGATCTCTTTTCAAGTTTTGATCTTTCAATTCATGAAGAAATGGATAGAAATGAGGAAGTACAAGAAAGTCACCCGACATCATGGTCTGAAGATGATGAATTCAAGATAGTCATAGATAATCTTCCCTCCTATTTTTATACTTCATGTGATGTAGAAATTTTGCATGAATAAATGGAGGAAGTCAAGGAATCAAAATCTCTTCCCGATGCAATCATGAATGATCAAATGGAAGAAAAGCCACTCTATTTTAAAATCTGAGGAGAATGAACAATTTAAAAATAACTTCTACTTATTCAGGGAGTAGAATCATCATCACGGTGAAAATAGATCCTTTCATATTTTACTTGAGCAAGAAGATTCAATAATGGATGGTCAAATGTAGCTAAAAATTATGCTCATACTACTGCCCAATCACAATTATTTGCTTCTTACCAAGAAGAAGACGATATGGATTTTGAGCTTAAAGGAGTATTCCCATGAAGCTTGGACCTCTTCTCCTTGTTAGTAAGTTTCATGAATCAAGTATGCCCGTGTTTGCAAGAAATTTAATCTTTGGCAACATAAAGCATAGAAGAAGTGAACGAGGATGTTTCAAATGAATCATGGGCATGTATGGATCAGATTTTAAACCGAAGATCCTTCAAAGGCATCATGGGCATGTATGGAAGATTTTAAACATCTCAAGGAAGCATAAACAAGTTTTCAATAAAAATGAATATGAACATATGGTGGACTTGGAATCATCATCCGTCCAAGACATCTTAAAGGTTGTAGATGAAACTTAAGATCCTCAACTTAGTCTTAAACTCTTGACTCGGGATATGAAGATACAAGATAAGTATGAGTCTATTTCGGCTTCTCATTTTGACATGCCAATGTTTGATGTTGAGATGGAGTAGTTGGATAATCTCGATGACTTCTCTAATACTTTGGTTGAAAAGAATGAACATGAAAACATGTCTTTTATTTTTCTTCCACATCATGTGAAAAATTTCATGATTGTAAAAGAAGAAAGGTTCTCGAATCTCCTTTGGAATTCCTCAATCTTGACGATAACATCTATGTTGTGTGAAATAATAACATGGAAAATATTGAGCTTATTTGCACCAAATAAATTCGTTCAAAACAAAATAAATATCTGTGAGAACATTAGGAGTGTGATCAAAACCAACTTGTCCCCATCATTTCGAAATGTACCATCAATGAAAATCAAGAATTCATATGAAAAAATCCAATAAAGGGTGAGGAATGCTTATATGACAAAACCAAAAGCTACAATTTTGAAAATGATTTCAAGATGCACTCTAAACAAATGCATATTGGAGACAATTTCTCTAGACAACAAAGCGGATGTATGCATG
The DNA here is from genome assembly GCA_019776745.2 of Taxus chinensis. Lineage (NCBI taxonomy): Eukaryota > Viridiplantae > Streptophyta > Pinopsida > Cupressales > Taxaceae > Taxus > Taxus chinensis. Next base: position 62,214,945 of record CM034155.1, on the reverse strand, counting down.
ATTCTTTCCAAATGATCTAGAATTAGACTGCACTCACCATCCTCCAAGCTCTGATTCATCTTGAACATATTCCCATGCTGCAAAAATATCTTAAGGATGAGGAAGATCTTCAGCTCAATGATTTAACCTCCATGTCTGAAAACACTTTCTTAGAGAAACAAAGCGGGATGTTTGGGGAAGTTCTTAAATGGGAAGAAAATTAGTTTGTTCTCACTCATTCCAAGTGTTTTGCTGATATACGAGACAATTTGAAGTTGCAATTCAAAGAAGATGATTTTTTTCATGGAAGGAGCAATTTTTCCACTCTTAAAGACATGGAAGAATGATGTCACATGGTCACATGACGTAAAGCGGGAGCATCAAGGTACAAGAGTTTTGAGAAAGTGATGAAGTGTTCATTAGATGTAAGAATATTTTCGATACAGTATGACTACAAAGATGGAATTATTGTCAGCCTTCTTCTTCTCAAGCCATACAAATCCATCACCAAATCAAGGTTTTATCAAATAATAGTTTTTGTGCTTCAAAGGCCTAATTTTTATCCGTATTTCATTATGGAATGTACTTTTCTCATCCTATTTCCAGGTATATGTCTATCATTTCCATGCCTCTATAAATTTACCTCCCCTTTGTATATAATTTCCCTTTCCTATTGTGTGTTGTTTCTTCCACTGGTGTGTTTGCCATCCATTTGTTTGTTTGTGTGTGTGTGTGTTCTATAAAGAAAGTTGTGTATCCTATTTTTCTAATGACTCCACATGGCCCAATGGATAAGGAATTGGTAAATGGATTATATGGTCTAAAGTTGAGATTATGGATTCTTCATGTCATTTATTTACTGTCCACAGTCCATTTCATGTCCCCAAGCTAGATCCAACTAATCTCGTGCAAATGTGCAACAGGGAAATTGATAATTTCCAAGCATGAGAATGATACCCCTGTACCAATTTTTTCATTTTTTATCATTCTGAGGCACCCCGAGTCTACCCAGTCAGTCCATACTAACCTTATAATTGTTGTTAATTCATTCTCCTAGGTGATTTGGGAAATTAAAATCAAAACCCCTAGGTGATTTTAGGGGTTCATTTAAAAATACAAACTTCAGGCAGTTGTAGGAAGGGCTATCACTGGCCTTCCTAGAACTAGAGCAACCCCATGGAGCGTAACAAAAAATAAAAACTCGGAAGACATGGATGTAAATAAAATTACTAGGAACATCATGGTAATTTATTTAGGAAGATTCGGGAAGGATCCAGATAAGTTAGAATAGTTTCACTAAAATCAGGGTTCATGGGCCTAGGCAGTGCATAGGCCAAAACAATTATTGAAAGAGCCGAAGTCAATTCCGAGAGCTTTGGATGGAGTTAGAGAGAAGGAAAACATCTTCAAAAACATCCATTCCAAGCCTTGAGACAATCATTGTGAACATTATTTTTTTTCACAACACTTTGGAGCAATGGGTCTGTAAGAGGTTTTTCTCATGCATAGGTGGAGTTATTCAGATCAAAAATACACTTTTTAGAGAAAAAATGGAGGAATCAAGACCTGATAATCCCACTATTGGATTTTCAATGCCATTCTCACAGTCAATATCATATAAAATTTGGCATCAAAAAATTTCATCCGGAGCTCATGTTATCGTCGTTTCAAACTGGTACCTTTTTGAGTGAAGTTCAAAAATTTCACCAGTGAGGATATGTGTTAGCTCCAAGACCTATCTAGTGCAGATTTTGATGTCCTTTACAAACCTCAGAGGTCAAAAAATAAAGTTAAATAAAATTTTCCTATTCCCCATTACTGGCCTTCCATGACACAGTAGTGTAAAAAATCAGTGATCTACCTCTCCACTTCTAAGGGTTCTAGTGGGCAAAATTGTGTGACAATTGGAGGAAATGATCATTGAAAAATCTATTATCACGTCAACTAGTTTTTGCACCATGAAGTACCTATTTTTTAGGGATATGGAGGACTAAGTTTTCATTATATTTATACCCTATCACATGAAGAAAAAATATGAAAAATGCAGTGATCTACCTCTTCACTTATCAAGGTTCCAGCGGGCAAAATCGTGTGAAAATTGGAGGTAATGATCGTTGAAAAATCTAGTTTCACGTAAACTAGTTTTCATGCCATGAAGTTCCTATTTTTATGGATATAGAGGACTGTGTTTTTTGTCACTATTCTTTCCCTTCCAATAAAAATATCATTTTTTCACTTTTTCAGATGAAGTAATTAATCAAAATGTGGAGCGTGGAACCCTGCAATAAAACCCAGAGTTTCAAGAATTGTTTTTTTGCAATATGACATTCGTGGTGCACTTAATAAAAATAGCATGCCTTCCTATATAGGGGTTTGTTACTTTGGTTAAGCCACTATTTGAAGAGGCTACAAACAATGTGGTGAGCATAGAGGGAGTATCGCAAGAAAAGTCATCAAAAAGGTCATCTCGGCTTGCAATTGACACTTACTAAAAATAGTAAGTGGTTCCACAAGCACCTGTTATAAATACCCAATTGGTCCAAAAGGTGAGAAGAACACGGTAAGAAGAAATAATTAAATATACCACATTCATTTGAGGTCAGAAAAAGATAACTATGATATTTACTAAAAAGAGTAAGTTGTCCCATATGTACTCACTAAAAATAGTAGGTTGTTCTCAAAGCGTAATTTTGGCACAACAGGACATTGAGAGATAATCATTCAGGTCGATATCACCATTTAAATTCTAGAAAGGAAAACTCTAAAACTTACTAAAGGTAGTAATTTGTCCCTTCCAAATATAGAAAGTGTCAAGGAAACATGAATTTCAAGTACACAAGTTGGTCTAGTTTCTCAGGTGTAATTAATCTTGAAGAGATCGTAGTTTTTCATGGTTTGGAATGGTCATCTCATATTACAAATTAGGGCATCGCAAGGCACATCATGGGAATTCATCTTCATCACTTAAGGATCCAAGTGATTCAAAGAGAGTTGATCAGAACAATTTCAACAATTCAAGGAGTTTATCAACCAAGTTTCAAGGAGGTTCATCGTGGGGATTGTATGTGTTCATCTCGAGCTTGCAGCGGTAAACCTCAGAACATTGTTTCTGAAAAATCATTCTATGGTCCAGGAGTTTGCGGTCATCACTAGATTGGGAAAATTATTGAAATTTGTTGAAGGGAGAAATATTCATGAGTGTATAAGATCACCAATGGCAGAAATCTTTGCTCAAATTTCATAGATGGATCAAGGCATTCAAAGAATTTCATCATGAGGGGTGTTTTCCCTTCATTCCTTCCTTCTTCCTCTCTTTCCCTCTCTTCTTTATCTCTCCATTATAATTATTTGTTATGCGTCATTATTGTATTTTTTCCTATTCACTTATGTGACCTATTTTAAATTTGTTAAAAGTATTTTCTCAAAATTATAAGAGAAATACTTAATTCATGGAAAACGAAAGGTCACAAGTGAAATATGGAAATGAAGATTCATGTGAGGAGGTGAAACTACAATTCAGATTTCTATAAATTGGGATGGGCTCTCCATTCTAAGGGATGCTATATATTTGAAGAACTCTTACTCTGTAGGATTGTGAATTGTGATAGTTTGGTTGAAGCTTTAAATGCATCACTACAAATGGAATAAAAGCTACACTTCTTCTATTTCCATTTTTTTTCCTCTATTTATTTCTTTCATGCCCTTTGTAAGCATAGTTCATCCTAGATGGAATTGGAGAGGAACTTGGTTTCCTCGATAGATGAATTTAAAAACTTAGCATTTTAATTCATTGGTCCCGCTAGCTTCACTGTGCTTTCCTCTATATTAAAGGTCAAACTACTCTGGTTATTGGGTTTGAGCTCTAAAGTCTACTCACGATAGTAATCTTCCTTGCATAATTTCCCCCCATTTTCCCTTAATCATTGTCATTTCTTTCCTTGTACCCCCGTACAAGCACTTTGCCACAGGTTCAGTGGAGTGTCACTATGTGATCCCCAACCAATCTGGCCACCCACAACAACTAGATAGGATTAGGATTAGTTTGATTTTAATAATGGGAGCTATAACATTCAATGCAAAGGGTTGTAGCCCCATGAACATTGGTGGAGACACCTTATGTGTCTACCCAAAAAAATTTCTCACCAATAGGATCTAACAATTAGGGTCTATAACCACTACTATAACAACCACCACATAAGCATCATCAACAGATACCACCTCAAGTTTATTTTGAGATGTCACTCCACTTTCCATAGTATAGAGGTATATAGAATGCAACATAAAATGTGCATAAGTGTGAATTAATATGGCACACAAAGGGAATTAGAGTTTTAGATAGGAATGTAATTCAATTTTCCACTACGTTGTAAGGGCACGTGCATATTTTGTATAGAAAATACGACCCACATCAAATGGACTATAATGCTCTGCACACTGCATTTTTGGTTGAGTTTCATTTCCTAGTTTTTACACTAGAGCATTAGCATGCTTAAGGATATCAATCAAGGTTCATAGTGTAGAAGATCACCAAGGGTGGAAATCTTTGATCAAATTTCATGACTGCATCAAGGAATTCAAAGCATTTCATCATGAGGGGTGTTTTCCCTTCAATCCTTCATTCTTCCTCTCTTTCCCTCTTTTCTTTATCTCTCTATTCTAATTCTTTGTTATGCGTCATTATTGTATTTCATCTTATTCACTTAAGTGACCTATTTTAAATTTATTAAAATTATTTTCTCAAAATTAAAAGAGAAATACTTAATTCATGGAAAATGAAAGGTCATGAGTGGAATATGGAAACGAAGAGTCATGTCAGGGAGGTGAAAGGACAATTCAGATTTCTATAAATTGGGATGACTTATCCATTCCAAGGGTTTCTTTATTTTGAATAACTCTTACTCTATAGCATTTTGAATTGCAATAGTTTGGTTGAAGTTTTGAATTCATCACTACACATGGAATAAAAGCTACACTTATTCTATTTCCATTTCTTGTTTTTCCTCTATTTATTTCTTTCATGCACTTTGCAAGCATAGTTGATCCTGTATGGAATTAGAGAGGAACTTTGTGTCCTCGATAGATGAATTTGAAAACTTATCATTTTAATTTGTTGGTCCCACTAGCTTCACTATGCTTTCCTCTATATTGAATGTTGAACTACTCTGGTTACTCATTATGAGATTTACAATCTACTCAGGATAGTAATATTCTTTTCATAATATCCCCCCCTTTTCCCTTCATCATTGTCATTTCCTCCCTTGTACCCTCATATAAGAACTTTGCCACATGTTTAGCAGAGTGTCCATGTGTGATCCCCAGCTAATCTGGCCACCCAAAAACATTTAGATAGGATTAGGATTTGTTTAATTTCAATAATGGGAGTTGTACCATTCAATGTAAAGGGGCTTAGCCCCATTAACATTGGTGGAGATACCATATTTATCTACACGAAAAATTTTCTCACTAACATGATCTAATGGATAGGGTCCATAACCACCACCATATAAACCACCACTGAATCATCCTCAACAGACACCACCTTAGGTTTATTTCAAGATGTCACTCCACTTTCCAGAGTATAGAGGTATATAGGATGCATCAAAATACATGCATAAGTGTGAATTACTATGGTGCACGAAGGGAATTAGAGCTTCAGATAGGAAGGTAAGTCAATTTTCCACTACATTGCAAGGTAACATGCATATTTTGTATAGAAAATACGACCAACATCAAAATGTGATAGATTATAATGCTTTGATCACTGCATTTTTGGTTTAGTTTCATATTTCATAGTTTTAACACCAGAACATTAGCGCATTCAATGATATCAATCATGGTTTATCTGAAAGTGTAAGGGAGTATGATGCGCAATTTAATACTATGTTGTCTAAATTGTCTTATAATATTCATTCAAAGTAGCATACATAGTGGCTTGTTGGAGGATTGGTGACTTCATTTCATAGAGATTTATCTCATAAGACATATGCATATCTTCACAATGCCTTGCAAGTAGCTCTCCATGTTGAAGCATTTGGGAGTGTTGATACTATAGTGAGGCCATTTTTGGAGGCATAAATATTGGTTATGGTTAACCAATTGGAGAATCTCTCTACTAATTCAACACATGAAACACAAAGTGGTATATTGTGCACATATTGTGATGTTGGAGTACACACTAAGGATAGCTACCCACAAAAATCATTCTAAGCATTGTTACAGTCTTGTGAGAGTTTCCAGTTTCACTGTGATGTTTGGAATTGTGCTCTCTTGAGCCACACGGCTATGAAGAGTGAATCTATGTACTGTAATATTTATAATATGCATACTCATGATATGAAGGATTATCGGTTGATAGATAAAATTCATGAGGTATGTGAGACTGGATTAAGGTGTACTATGGTGGTAAGCAGCTCATAGATACAAAACACACAACCTTATAAAGAACGTAAAAATGGAGGTGGATTCTATGGAGGATGTAGAGGTAGAGGTCATAGAGGTAGAATTATGTTTTCATGTGGGACCTATTATACTTGTGGGTCCCCATATCATTACCAATTTGATTTTCCCTAGAATGTATTCTGCGCATGCTGTGGGAAGAAACATAACTTAGAGGATTGCCTAGACATGTATGAGCACATGTACAAGAACAAAAAGAAGGAAAAGGGTGCGGGGATGATCAAGGTGTAACATGTGAAGATAAATCAATGGATACCAAATAAGGTACTTAATCCTGAATTACAACCTTTATTGGTCACCTATTATGGACCTATTACATCCAAACCACTCATTATGATACAATAAGTAATGCACGTGAGGTATCCAGATGATTCTCATTAGAAGGAAGTCTATCAGGAGACCATGGGAGTCATCATAGAGCTGCAAGATGAGATATAATTCTTGAAGGATAAGGCGTGTGAGAGATAAGGTGTGAAGAGCATTGAAATCCCATAGAAAGATGTGGATGATCTGAAGGAGGTGTGTAAGATGTTGCACCTTGATAATATCATTCCTCTATTACGAGACTGACTGTGTGACAAAGTCACATGTGTTGGAGTTGAGCATGAGTGATAAATACTAAATGGAAAATTACCACCACAGAACCATGAGTATGACAAGGAGATCACTCTAGATGCAGTGATTAATGGGTGGTTGGTAATCAATATTCTAATTGATATATGCATTGAGGTGAATGTGCTCACTTTAGATGCATGGAATCAAATGGGGAGACCTATGTTACAACCATATTCAAATGTGTTGTATATGGAAAAAAAGACAAGGTTTATTCCTATTGGGGTATTGAAGGATGCTTCTATTACAATTCAGGGATCCAAGTTAATTGGAGACTTTGAGATATTAGAGCTTGCTGAAGTAGACAAAATTCCAGCATTATTTAGGTGACCATGGTGTTATGAAAATAATGCATAGTTGCACTTAAATAAGGGATACATAAGTTTTCAGAATAAGAATGAGCATGTAATTATACCTTTGAATTGAGAAAAATCTATTTCATATGTTGAGCCTCTAAGTGAATAATATCTTAATAGGATTTATGCATGCATAGTACATGACCCTAAGACTATGGAACCATCTAAGGAAGGCGTGTTGTAGTGGGCATATGAGTATTTAGTCAGAGAAAACACAATTATTTCTTGTGATAATTGGTTAAATGAAACATATTAAATGGTCGGGTGTGAGATGAAGGGAAGAGTAACTAGAATGATTATACCACACACAGTTAGGAGCATTGGAGGAACTTAGTTGCCTAGGTATACTGGTGAAGAAAATACTAAGTATTTATTATGCACCATGGAAGAACACTGGAAGAATGAATGTGATCATAGGAACATGTTGGTTTATACCCTACATGGAATAGAAGTGCATTTGGGTGACACATGGAGACAACTTGTTGGAATGGCGAGAGGTGAGAATCACCTTTTCAACTAGGTTCACATGGAGCAATGTGTCTACACATTTATGTAAATATCATGGGAATAATTATACTTTAGCACATGTCCATAATTATGAGAGAATACGAGTGTAAGGCCAGGAGGACTTACCACTATCTTTGTGGGTACATAAGTTCTATTCCACTTTGTGAGGTTGCGCACGCACATGGTATGTACATGTTGAGCTCAAGAAAGATACTATAAGATGGAAAGATATGACTGAATCTATGGTGCATACATTTTATTATTTTTCTATTTAACCTCTTATACATTAAGAATTATATATCATGAAGCGCATCACATTGGGGGATGTCTCGAAAGGATAAGAGCTCATGTTATAGTTATTTGGAGAAATTGATTCTGAGGAATGCCTGGATGCTGAGGAAATGGAAGACTTACAAATGGGTTACACCTGGAAGGAGAAATAAAATGGTAAAATGGTGTACTTCATTGATGATGAAGAAGTTGAAAATTTAGAGGTTATCCATATAGAAGGTGTGCACAATGTAATGGATATAGCTGAATAGAAGACACGCGCATACTATGAAGAAAAATAAGGTAAACATTAGAACTGAAGATGTGCCCAAGGAAGCCATTATTGGATATTATTGGTCAGAACATGAGGTAGCAAGGATATTGATATTTTGCATGAATTCTAAATTTTTTTTCCATGAGGCTATCATGAATTGAAAGGATTACACCCCTCATTAGGAGAAATTAAATTAAGCTGAAATAAGGCATGCATCTAGTTCAGAAGATGCCTTGCAGGATGAATCTAAACTTACATGTGAAGGTAAAGAAGGAAATTTATAAAATGTTTAAGTCTAGAATAACTGAAACAATTAAGGTATCTGAATGGGTTATCCCTATGGTTATAACCATTAATAAGGATGGGCGGATCAGGATCTGTGTAGACTATAGATAACTTAACGTCGCATGCGTCGATATCTCTTATTTTACAAATGGATTTTCAGGATATCATCAAGTGTGCATTATGCTAGAAGAATAGGAAAATACCACTTTCACTACTAAGTGGAAAAGCTTTACATATACTATTATGCCTTTTGGAATGAAGAATGCACCTATTTTATTTTTGTGCATTGTTTTGCAGGGCTTTCATGACTTTATTCACAAGTTCTTACATGTTTATCTAGATGGTTAGACTATTCAAATATTGGTTAAGGAAACTATGATAACCTACAAATCATGTTTGAGAGGTGAAGGTGGTTAAGTATCTCTCTTAACATTAAAAATTACATTTGTGCTACACCCTTTGGCACCTTGTTTGGACATATAATATTTAAATAAGGATATTTAGTGAATCTCGTAAAGGTTGTAGTCTTATTTTTCCACTCCAATGCCTAGGTGCATTGACACTTTATTCAGATAGATATAAATTCTCACTCGAAGAACACAAAGCTACTAGGTCCCTCTTTGGTACTATCTTGTCAAGATGTTAGCATGCATAACCATATTAACCATTAATAGATTAAGCAACTAGGTACAAAGTATAACATGAATCAGATCATAACCATAGAGCATAATGAATCAAACCATAATTAAGATCGTATTAACCATATAATCACCATGATCAGATACATCAATTACCATAATACATCCACAATACTCCATTAATAACAAGAAAGATTACATAACAAAATTTGAATACATAATAGTAATGTCACGGATTCATGCACGTGAGTTCATACCAACAGGATACATCTACTATAATTTGGATCCTAATGCATTGCTTTTAAAACTATGCATATCACCTAACATGTAGAGGGGTGGGGACTTTCCCTCTACCACCCACCCATTCAAAAATAGTTTGAAAGCTCAAAATAACATGCGCCAATAGTGACATGCTTTTACAAAAAGGCTAATAATAAATTAATCTATAATTAAACTTTATCTTAATCTTATTATTAGTACAGACTATGCATGTCTCTTGATCTTCACCTCAATCCCAAAATATCTCTTCCTTGGCCATGAATTCTTCATGCTTTCATCTTTTCTTGATCTGTACTCCATCTATTTTTCCTATTTTTATCTCGTGCCATGCAAAAGCGGCTAAGTCATGAATTATTATTCCTAGGTGTGAGTCCCCTAGGAGCATTTTTACTAACTCTCGCACCTATTTAGGTTCCCCCTTCTTGCATGCCCCTAAATTCTGGGTGCCCTTGATAATTATTCATTTTCCATCAGCACAACATTACCCCACACTAAATACATTCCCACCCTCGTAAATGGGTTTGTTCAACTTATCCTTCTAAAGAATAAATAATGACCTAAATAATAATAGAATGTAAGAATGTACAGAATTGGAGAATAACCAGTGCACCTATTCCTCAACTAGAATTAGAATTTTATGATACTCTTGTTTTATGTAAACTTCTAATTTGTTCCAGTCTCCTAGTCCCTTTTTTACCTTCACAAGAAAATCACCAAGAAATTTATCCATTTCCTCCAATTTCATGTCTTCACCCTTGTGTTTTAGTTCCCTCACTACTCTAGCCAGCCCTGAAATCATGTCATCCATAACATCCATTATCCACGTAATCAACTATCCTAATTCCTTTATCCTTTCTTTGTGGGGGTTCTAAGCTTCCTTGAGTTCATTGTGCTTCTATTCTAATAGTTCCAGTCTCTCCCCTTGCTCAAGGTTTCATTATTCTTCACTATGAGGACCTCATTTTATTTCAAAAATTTCCTTATCTTGAGAATCTACTTAGGATCCTCACATTTACTTAGCACCAAATTTTCCTTCTTTAACTCCTCCTTGAGTGTCTGGAGTATTACATAATATTCAACAATCCAGTGTGAAATCAACTAATTGGTCCTTTCTCTCTTGGTTTTGGCATCCTTTTATTTCTTTGCAACTATATCTTCCTCACTTGGGGCATGCATGTTGGTATTTTCTACCAATAATAAATGGACCAAAGTCTAAAAATAATGTAGCATGGAGGGGAAATTTCCAGATACCTTCTCTTCATATTGTGGTCATTCCTTCGAGATTTATTCTCAAATTTGCTTGGCCATTTTGATAACAACCTTTTCCTTGTGCTCCACTTTATCTCTCACCTTTTTCAAGCACTGGACTACTTCCTCCTTATCCTTCTTTTCGTCTAAAAACCTCCTCAAATTTTTCACTTTGTCAACATTTTAGAGAGCGGCCTCTATTGTGATCTTGGTCAGTGCATTGTTCACCTTCTCCTCATAAATTTTTTTGGGCTTGATTATCACATGTCTTTCTTATGGAGTCTTTTTCATTCTCCACTTGGCACATGAATCCTCATATACATCAAATTATAGCTCATCCTTGTGAGTCTGCATACTCCATGAGATTTATTTTCTTATGTGTGGCTTTTCCCATCTAGATCCATCAATTCCCAACTGTACAGTTGTTCCGTGGTAAGAGTACTCTAAAACTAAGTGGGGATGATATTCGAAGGTTCGTTAACATACCCTAAATCATGAATTTGTACCATCTCTTCTATATTCCCACTAGCATGCTCATTGGTAGGTACATGTTCTCATCTGCCCTTGGGTACTCCTCCCATTCCTCCTTAAGTGCCTTTAGGTACACCAGTTGGATCCTCCTTGATATCTTCTTTCTTTGTGTCACCTCTAACCTAACTTTCCTTCTCATGCTTGTGCTCACTCTCACTAGGCACCTTTGTATCATGCTGAGGGTCTTCACCCCCAAGCCCTTAATATTCTCATATCTCTATGCTAGGTGTGGAGACATTATCACGCGTATTCTCATCTAATGAGCCTTCTTCATCACTATCATGTGTAGTGATGAACTTGCACCTTCCCTTCTTCTCGACACTTCACTTCACAGGCATTTTTCTTGGTAACCTTATCATGGGTTGTGAAGTCCCAGCACCCTCGTTTGGATCCTTACATTACCTACGTAATTTTCCCCTACCCTGATTTAATGTTCTAGTATCTTCTTTCTTTTTTTCTTCTACCTTGAGGTAAATTATTTCTTCTTCCTCTCAGCTATGAGGTATAACCTCTAACAACCTCTTTGTTAGAATTTGAGGATTCTATTAATTACGAATTTAATCAACATTAATAAACTATGCAATATTAAATAAATAAACATCACATTACATTGCATAATAATAAAGTAACACTTACAAAATTAAATAACACAGGACACAATATTTATAGTGGAAAACCCAAAGGTAAAAACCACTATGAAAATTAACCTTTATTGTAGAGAACTTTTTACATCCATTAACTTACCTTCTCCTTAGAAACCCTAATTGCAAGGGTGAAAAACTTTGATATATTATTGTTCAATATATCAAATGAGGACCCGAAGTCCTTTTTATATGAGGTGATCAGGTATGTCTCCCGACCCACCTTTTCAACTTAAATAATTGACACACATACCAAGGTTTAAAATATTTAATAATATAAATATAACTATTTCTTATTATTAAATATTTAACATAAAGTATATCCTAGGTTTGAATATTGAATAATAGAAATATAAATATTTCTTATTATTAAATATTTAACCTATAGTATAATGTTGGACCCATATTTAATTGAGAATTTGGAATCCCAAAGATCATCCCATGATCAGTGGCTAAGTATGATTTGCGAGTTTTACATGTTCTCACAAGTTCTCATACAAGGTTACTTGAAACAAAGCATATAGGAGCCTTTTATAACCAAGGACCTCCTTAACAATATGCTTACACTAGATGTGTATCAGTAAACTCAATATCACTAAAGAGTTTACTAAAGACTTCTCTTAAGGTATTTCTAGACTTATTTCTGAAAAAGAATCCGTGGAGGTATACACATGCCCCAAGGTCTTTTTACAGATTCTCGAAGGTCTTTTACACATGCTCGAAGGTCTTTTACATTTTCCCGAAGGCATTTATTACAATGCATTTTTCATTTTAAAAATACCAAGTTCCATTAGGAGGTGACATTTTCATGCACTCCCCCTCAATGGAAACTCTGATAATCCAATTTTTTTATGAAATTGAAAAAAATTTGCAGCACTCAGGGGCTTTGTTAATATGTCATCAACCTTCTCTTTATTACAAGGTTACTTGAAACCAAGCATATAGGAGCCTTTTATAACCAAGGACCTCCTTAACAATATGCTTACACTAGATGTGTATCAGTAATACTACATTGATCCTTCATTTTTATCTCGGCAAACAACTTATTTATCCATAGTGCCTCTTTTGCAACTTCCATTGCACTTCTATACTCAGCTTTAGTTGAAGAGATAGAAACAATTGGCTACTTTTTACTCCACCAAGTAATGGCACCTGAACCAAATTTAAACACATAACCAGAAGTAGATTATCTATCTAATACATCACCATCATGATCAAAATCAAAAAATCCATACAAGTTAGCATTTTCATCCTTAGTACAATGCAACCCATAATTGATTGTTCCCTTAATATATCTAAGAATTATATTTTCAAGATTCTCATTAACTCTTTAAGGTTCTTGTATAAACCTAGAAGCAATTCCTAATGCATAGGAAATATTTGTTCTAGTTATAGTTAGATAAATCAAACTACCAACTAACTACCTATATAAAGTAGGATCAAATTTTTCATATACAAGTTTAGGATAAATTTTTATTCTAACTTCCATGGGTGTAGAAATTGGTTTACAATCAATCATATTAAATACTTTTAGTACATTGGTTATATATTGTTCTTGAGAAAAAACAATAAAATACTTATCTTCAAATACAACCATGCCAAGAAAATGATGTAAGAGACCTAAATCAGTCATTTCAAAGTATTGTTTCAATTTTTCTTTAATCATATGAATTAAAAAAGGACTATCACTAGTCATAAGCAGATCATCCACATATAGTCATACAATGATAAGGTGAGAACCTTATTTCTTAATGAATAGATCATTTTCAGAAGAAGAAGAACAATTAACAAGACCTAATTTTTTATAGAAAGCATTAATTTTCACATACCGAGCTCTAGGATATTTCTTTAAACCATACAACTATTTTTTCAACTCACAAACATAGTTTTATTTACCAGTTTATCCAAAACCTTTAGGTTAAGACATGTAAAATTATTATTTTAAATAACCATTTAAAAATAGCATTTTTCACATCCATTTGGTGGATTTCCCACCCAAACTGAACATGAATAACAAACAAGGTCCTAACAGTTGTCATTTTAGCTACAGGGGCAAAGGTATCAACATAATATATCCCAGGTTTCTTAGTGAAACCTCTAGCAAAAAGACTAGATTTATATTTGTCAATACTAACATCGTCACTAATTCTTTAATAAAAATGCATGCTAATTAAATTCCCATAATCAAATAATAACCCACATTGTAAAGGTCTTTGGCATTATACCCTAGACTTATCATTAAAATTTTATGACCATATAGAAGTGAAGATGAAATCCCTAACAATGCACAACAGCTTCAAATTTCATAAAAGTGTTAATGAAGATAAAGATCTGGCTAGCTTAAATTTGACATCTAAATGACTATAATTCTTCCTTATTTTTGGTATGTCGTGACAGTCATTTGACCATTAATTTTAACACAATAAAAATTTCCTACATATGACCAGCTTAAATTTGATGTCTAAATGACCGACATTCTGCCTTTTTTTGGTCTTCCGTGACAATCATTTGACTGTCAAATTTAACACAGTAAAAATTACCTATGTATTTACATATTATGAAATTTCTAAAAAATTAGATAGATTCTTTTTATAAATTATAATAAGATATAAACAACTATATAAGTTTTTTTAGAATAGTTTATATAATATATAATATAATGATCTTTAATCTATAGTAAATTTATATTTAAAGAATATAGTTATAAAAACTTTAAACTTATATTTTTTTAAATCAAGCCCTATTAGAGGGGGATCCAAAGGACATGGGCATATTATTTTGAAAAGAAAATAAGGTAAAACTAATAAGAGAATTTTTATAACGTGCAAGGATATTTTGAATCACATGAGAGTACAAATTAACATAGAGATTTACAAAGGGGACAAGTAAATTCACCCTGCCAATGAAATAATTTGAAATCCCTATTTTCATTAAACTTGTCTCCTCACTTCATTTACTCTTGAATTTTACCTTTTAAAACATTTACCCTACACACATTTAAAACTATAGAGAAATACAAATATTTCATATATTAATAAATACCCTTACCTATATGTGATTTTTCACACACATGTAAACCCCTTTCACCTGTGCACACTCACATTAATTCCTCACAAAACATTCAAAACAAATAGGTTGAAAAAAAATTGGGGAGAAGGGGGCCTAATGATTTTTAAATACCCTTATGGGTCAGTTGAAAAAACTTGTACAAAATTAAATAAATTAAATACAACAACATTTGATCTAATCTATTTAATTACCTCGCTCTGTTACCATGTTAGAATTTGAGGATTCTATTAATTATGGATTTAATCAGCATTGATAAACTATGAATTATTAAATAAATAAACATCACATTACGTTGCATAATAATAAAGTAATTCTTCAAAAATTAAATAACACATGACACAATATTTATAGTGGAAAACCCGAAGGTAAAAACCACTATGAAAAGTAACCTTTATTGTAGAGAACTTTTTCCATCCAGTAAATCACCTTCTCCTTAGAAACCCTAATCACAAGGGTGAAAAACCTTTGATATATTATTTTTCAATATGTCAAATGAGGATTCGAATTCCTTTTCATATGAGGTGATCGGGTATGTCCCCCGACCCACCTTTTCAACCTAAATGATTGACACATATACCAAGGTTTAAAATATTTAATAATATAAATATAAATATTTCTTATTATTAAATATTTAACCTAAATTATATCCCTAGGTTTGAATATTTAATAATAGAAATATGAATATTTTTTATTATTAAATATTTAACCTATAGTATAATGTTGGACCCATATTTAATTAAGGGGTGGCGAGCCCACATAACCATTATGTTCCAACTTCCTCTCACCTAGGAGGTGTAACCTCTAGCAGCCACTTTTTTTCCCACTATCATCTTTCCCTTAGGTGGGTCTGGGAGTGACACATCTTCACCATCAACATACTTTCCATCCTTGAATCTCAACCTCAGGTATACATACATGCACGCGAGCTCTATCTTCCCAACTGCCATAGTCTATGGAGTAATATCAATATTTAATGACTCCATCATTTCTTCATAAGCCTACTTGTTGGGATAGACGTAAGTCTTGTGTAGGATATGAATATCCATGTCTACTTTGTTTGCATAAAACTTCATCTTCTTCACATTATGTAACCTCTTCACCAAGTCCTTAAAGTAGCGCGATATAAATGTGAAGGGAAACTTACACCATGGTATCTTCTCTCATGTCTTCATGTAGAATCTTCCCAAGAAAAAGTGATGGTAAGTTGTAAACTCATCTTGTCCATCCAAGACATTGGGAAACTCCCATGGGATGCACCATTCTCCTTCAAAAACTTCATGCATCCTCTTATACCACTTATCCATGCATTGCTTGTACATGCCTGAAATGTTACCTTGACAAGTAAACTTAGTGAATATCTTGGCTGGTAATCTCTACTCCAATGGATATAACCACATCTTATACTTTGGCCCATCTAATACACCAATCTCATAAAATACAAGAATAAGCAAGATTTCACCCCAAGTAATCTTCTGAAATTTAACTGTTTGTACGTGTTCTTCTTCTACAATGTTTTCCTTGATGTAGCTCGCAATATTGTAGTATGTTTTATTCACCATCTTGTTCACAATGTAGAACCAACACTTGTTCACTTCTTTCCACCTCTTTGAAGCACCTACCTTTCAGCTTACAAGGAGTGTGACCATTCTCGTAGAATGGTCTTCTAAATTGGAGACATTCATTGCACAACCTCCCTTATGATATTTCAATGCGATAGTCGTAACATCTACTCCATTATCATCCTTTAAGTCTGGTTCAATTTTTTCTGCAGTATCGTGTAATCTAATCACTTTTCCAATCATATTCCCTTTGATCATCATTCTTCTAATTGCAAAGTAGAATTAGTCTTCATGGGCTCGTGACACAAACCACTGGTACAAGTGTTCTTGTTTTCCAAATAAAGGCAATTCATACATTTGCATCACCCGGACACTTTATAGAATGTTTTACACAAAGTTATCATAGACCTTTTGTCCATCCTACATCCTCATGTTGGTCTTAATAATGGTTTCATACTTGATATCCTTTAGGGTCTTCTCAGTGTAGTGATTGATATCATTGATCTTACACTCGGTTATCTAGGATGTACATGTTATTCTCTTAATGACCTCCTCCATAAATAGCATCTTTGTAAACCACTCTTCTACATCCTCCTTTGTCACAGGTTTCCTTTCCATGGACGCAACTCTCCTTGGTGCCATTTTTAATTACAAATTTGTGCTCAAATGCTAACGTGCCCTTAAAATTTCAAGTGAGTTACCATTGCTTACTCCTATAATCCTCAACCTTTAATTTGTCTCTATTTTTCTTAGTTCACCGTGCCCTATATTTCCTTCAAAACCCTAACTCTTAAAACCAAACCCTAAAGCTGCAATATTTCTCTTCCCACACCTTCTTCCTACTCTAAACCTCCCATGAAGGAGGTTCAACACAAGCCATGCCAAATTATTTTTAGGATCGATCGATTTTCTTCTTCTCTTCGCACTATGCAATTACTCATTCTCTACTTCACTCTAAGAGTGTAAACACTTAAACATGCAAGGTAAGAAATGGTTCATTTGTGCTCCTGTTATAGGATTTTCAAAATTTTACTACATTAATTTCTCCCCACCTACCACTATATTCTACTTTAATCATACTTTTTCTACACTTTGTTCCACTTTATTTCATGCCCCAATCATAACCTTGTAGCATGCCAACAATTTCTTGACGACAAACCTTCTTTCACGAACATTCATGCGCTGAAGTACCTATCCATTACGCCTCATTCCAAGTAGTTTCCCATATTTCTACCTACCTCATGTTTCACTATGAAAACCCTTATCTTACACGTGGTCTTCCATCTAAGAAATTCTCTTCAAATCCTTATTATCACCATCCTTCTCATTTTTTGTAGCAACTCACTCTCTAGCAACCAACACTATCATCATCAAGCACAGTCCTTTACTTCTTAGTAAAACCTTTTCACCAAGTAATTTACTCTTCTGTGCATACTTAAAATCCACCCCACACTAAAATTATGTGTGGTCCTCTACACATGAACTCAAAAGATAGTAATTAGCTTCACATAAGCACACTTATTACAACAAAACACATAAATAAATTGAAAAAACATAGCAAACATGAAAGGAAACACATGAAAAGGGAAATCTAGTCTAAGTGGCAATATTATTTATAAAAAACACCAAGAATCCTTATTTATAGTAGGGCTTTAGCTTAATCCCATTGAAGTAATCGGGAAATAGATTGTCATCTAGCACCTACAACTAACAAGTGCCTGAATTAAGTATCTTTATTACTACAAATGGTCCCAACAAATGAACTTTGAGTTTCCCTAAGTGGCGCATAAAATTTGAATCATATAGAAGAACCATTTTTATAACCTCAAATGTCTTGTTCCTTATGTGCTTATCATGCCATGATTTATTTCTTTATTTTGGTCTTCTGGCTCCATCGTGCAATGACACACCACTCATCCAATTGTATCATTTTATCAATTCTTTCTTCCACATATTTCTCATCAAGTATTCCTCCTACGTGCGCAATATGTAGGGATGGTAAAATAAATTCAATAGGAAATACATACTCTGTACCAAACACCAAATAAAATGGTGTGGTCTTAATTAACCTTTTGTATGTGGTCCTATATGCCTTAAGTACAACATATACTTTATCATCATAGTCTTTCCTTCCAACATCACAATTTTTTTCAAAGTATGTCCCAGAATCTTGTTGAAATCTTCAGTAGTACCATTGGGATGTGGGAAATAAGGTGTTGTCTTATGGTGTGCCACCATAAACTCTTCCTATATCATCCTAGTTGTCTCATTTAAGAATTGATTTCTCCTATCACTTGTTAGACTCAATGGACATCCATACTCACTAATAATTTTTTCTCATAGGAATCTTTTTGTTGTAATGATTATGCAATCCTTCATAGGTGTTTCTTCTTCCAACCTTGTCAGATAGTCTGTACAAGTTATAGTATAGCACATGTCAGTTTGAAGTGAGGGAGTGGAAATAAAACCAACAAAGTCATTAGCCCATTTCTCAAAAGTTTCAACACTTGTAATAGGCATTAAAGGTATCTCATCTCCAGTTCCAGGATTCCCAAGGCATTGAAAATGGTCACATGCATTAACATATTATTTATTATCCTTGTAAAAAATTTCCCACTAAAGGCCATCTAGCAAAATCTTGCACGTGGTTGTATCACTTACATAATGACCTCGTACAATTCCACCATGATCTTCTTCCATAATAGCCTCATGCTCATTCTCTAAAACACACCAGTGCAAAACTTCATCATGGCCTAGCTTATATAAATATCCACCTAGAAATTAGTAAGGTGTCGCGTGTATTGCAATTTGCTTCTTCTCTAAAGTCTTCATTCTCTTGGGTGTTTTTCCATTACACAAAATTATTATAATGTCCTCTAGTTCTATGGGCACGTGGTTCAATCTAAAGATATTTTCATCAAAAATTGTGTCCTCAATGCTCTGCGCATCCTCACCGAAATTAATTCTTGACAAATGGTTAGGCCCTGAATTTTTTTTCCCTAGTTTGATAACCATTGTGAACTAAAATTCCTGAAATAGTAGTATCCACCTACAAATGTGCCCTTGCAAAACATTCTTGTTGACCAAATACTTAAAGCGCCATATGATCTATAAAAAAAATAAATGGTGTTACCAATAAGTATTGTCTTGACTTGAGCAGTGTGTAAATCATGGACAAAGCCTCGCGCTCATTATTTGTATAATTTTTCTCTATTGGTGTCAATGTCCTACTTACAAAGTAAATAGGGCGGTCTACAATTCCTTCTCCTAGTTGTGCAAATGCTTTTCCAATCGTCATCCTAGAAGCATCAACGTGAACATAAAAGGGATTTTACCACAAACGAAAGTGCAAAATAGGTACGGTGGTCAGCCTTTCCTTCATTTTTTAAAACTCCTGTTGTTATGCATCACACTAGTAAAATTTTCCTTTTACTTTCAATAATTCCTCTAGGGGTAGGGAAATATTTACATAACCTTTAATAAATTTCCTTTAATACCATTTATGTCTCAGAAATCCATGCACTTCACTCTGATTATTAGATTCCTCTAATCTCAAGATCATAGTGACCCTGGCTGGGTCCACCAACAACCCTTCCTTACAAATTATATGTCCAACGAAAGGGCTAAAAGGTGTTACAAAGATCCACTTATTAATATTAAGAGATATAATCAACTTCCTACACATCTAAAAAATAATCCCCAAATTCTCAGCATGATCCTTCACTAAACCATACATTGTCCAATCATCTAGATATACTTATAACAAATTATGAATGAAATCCAAAAACATCTACACAACAATGTGTGAGAAAACTGTTGGCACATTCTTTAGTCCAAAGGGCATCAATTTATATGCAAAACTTCCCCACACTATGGTGAAAGTTTTATTTTCTTGATCTTCCTTTACTATGTGCACTTGATGATATCCTAAAAACCCATATGTGAAAGAGTAGATCTCCCACCCTACAGCTCCCTCAAGAATCACCTCTATGAATGGGGTGGGAAAATGATAAATAACACATAAAGCATTTATTTCTTTGTATTCCACATAGATTCTTATCCTCCCATCCTTTTCAATATTGATGACCATGGGGCTAACCCATTTAGATTCCTCAATGTGCTCAATTATACAAGATTTGAGCATTTTATCAATTTCTTCCTTTACCTTGACGCACAAATTCAGAGTTATCCTGTATGGCCTCTTTCTAATCCAACACATTCCTTCTTTAAGTTTGATTCTCATCTCACCTAAATAATGGTTTACTCCTTTTAATTCATGATATCCCCTTGGAAACAAGTCCTAAAATTCACACGGGAGTTTAATAATCTTATCTACTTCCTGCCCCGACCAGTAATCACCAATAATGGCCTCTTTAGGCTCTATATATGTTCCAATTTTAGCCTTATTTTTTTCATAGGCTCATGACACACATGTGCCTTTTTCATATTTTTTTTCATCACCTCGCACATACCTTCAATATGGTTAACATCCAGGTTATTATCCTCATCATCCTCATCATTTATCATGCATATCATTTTACCCTTTTCCTTTGCTTCCTAGGCACAGACCATTTCTTATTCCTCTGTCTCTTCAAGGTTAAGGCCCACCTCTAAATATAAATCTCAAAACATATCTAACAAGATTTCCTCAAACTTTGCATTATTTCCCAAAGTAATGCACTTCATAATCTGGAGTGCTTCATTGACCAAAGGTTTAGTAGATAATTAATCAAAAGTATGGATCATACCTGAGGTAATCTGCTGCCAATTAACTATTTCTCTTTTCAATTCTACATGAACATACCATACGCCCGCGTAGCCACCTAGCATGGAGTATAAATTATGTTCCCAGAGTGATGGTGGCAAGGCCTCCTACCCCTCCATCCGAAGTCTCTCATAATTTTGAACATGATGCAAGGAAGGGGAATTCTCAAGGAATTCTAATATCTCAAAAGGTACATTACTGCTTAGGAACCTAGTATAAAAGTTGATTCTCACCTCTCACAATTCTAATAGGTTTTCTCTGTATATATTCCACCAATGCACTCTTATCCCATGCAGAGTATATACGCCCTCATAATTCCATGGTTCATAGAAATACATTAGGTTTCCCCTCACCAGTGTACTGAGGTACCTTGTTATAACTTAAGCACCTAACCATGCATGGCCTGATCATGTGAGTAACTATTTTTTTATCCCTTTCCTAAATCCTTTATATTATCACATGCACTACTTGTAGTATTTCTAATTAATTGCGCATCATCCCATTGTATCACACCTTCCTTAGATGAATTAGCTACCTTAGGGTATCTGATTGTGCATTCATATATTCTATTCAAATATTCTTCACTCATATTCTCAACATATGGAGCATTCTTTACATTAGTAAAAGGTATAATTATGCATTCTTCCTTGTTTTCAAAGTTAATGTACCTCTTGTTAAAGCACAAAAATGTATTATTCATATAACACTAGGGGCTCCTAAGTAATGTTGGGAAGCTACCTATTTTGGCTAGCTCCAATACTTAAAATTACCCAGTAAACTTGGCTCCCTGAATTGTAATAGTCGTATATTTTAGTACTCTAATAGGATTAGCCCTAGTTTTTTTGGACATATACAACACATTTGAAGAAGGTTGTAATTGTAGTCCTCCCATCTAATCCTAAGCATCCAACATGATTACATTAACTTCCACACCTTTATCTATCATAATGTTTCTCAGAAGCCATCCATCTATGACCGTATTCAGTGTAATATCCTTATCATACTCATGATTATAGGGAGGAATATTTACGTGAAGTAGCTTCCTCTTGCACTCATTACCTACATGCGGTACTTTTTTCTCTCAACCACTCTCCAAACAAAGGGATTATCTTCTCTTGGTACAACATTTGACATACCTCCTTCAATTCATCTACATCTTTCTATGGGATTTTAACCTTATTTTCTTGTTCCATCACGCTTGGCTGCTCCTTCAAGCTCTGAATTTCTCCTTGCAATTCCCTGATAACATCCATAGTCTCCTGGTAAACCTCTTTCTAATTTATAACATCAAGGTAATTTACATTAATCACCTCTTTCTTTTTTATAGTCATATTATACTTTAGAGGCTCATGTGCATGCATAGCCTCAGTGCATGTAATAACTAGAATAGGTTATAACTTAGGGGTACGTGTTATCTTCATCATCCATTGATCGTAAACTACGTGTTTTACCTTTATCATTCCCGTATCCTTGTTTTGTTTGTGCTATTTTATCAAGTGCTCAAATTATTCAGGGCATTCTTCAAAAAAAAAAAATCCACACCATGAGAAAACCACATTCTGAGGGTACTCATGCTGATAATGATCAAGTGATCTAAAATTATAAAAATTTCCTCTAGGAAATCTTCCTCTTCCACCACCACAACCTTGACCTCTATATCCTCCTTGAAATCCTCTATTATTTTAATCCCCATTATTTTTCCCTTTATTATGTTGTTATACTTGTTCCTTAGATCCATTTACTACACTAGTATTGCACACACCAATCTCAATGGTTTCATGGATATGATCAATCACTCTGTAATCAACGGTGCTATGAGTATGAGTCTTGTAAATCTTTTAGTACATAGACACATTCTTCCAGATCATGCACCATAAGAGCACAATACAACAACATGGTGTGCACTAACTTGTGAGGAAAACTATCATTGGTATGTCCTTTAACCTCGCAATATGTACACCATACTCCACTATGTGTCTCATGAGCTGAATTAGAAGAGAGCTTATCCAATTGTTTCTACATGGCTGCAATATGTGCTTCTAAGAATGGAATTACTCTAGTATCCACACTCCCAAATACCTCATCACACAGAGCTTCTCTCAAAGCATCGCACAGATCCAAAAAGGTTTTATAAGATAGCTCCCTTCTTAACGGAGTCAACAATCCACCAAAAAACCATTGTGCAAGCTAACTAGGATGTATGTCATGAGACAACTTTTATAACAAAGTTTTAAAACACATGTCATACTCTCTAACACTCTTAGATAAACCAAGCTTAATTCTATTAAACATGCTGATACGTTTCTACTCAAATTTAGGAATATGGAACTCAAATAGAAATGCGGAGCACAAAGCATCATAATCCACTACATTCTTATGTGTGTCGTACTCTTTGTACCAGCTATGTGTGTACCCTTAAAGAGTAGTAATAAACTAACTTACTTTTATATCTGAGGTCATGATTCCTTTAGCACACCAGAGCAGCTCACACTTGTGCACATGCTCTGCAACATCTTCAATACCTCTAAATTCTAGAAACTGGAGAGAAATTTCGTAGTAAACTTGATGTGGCTAATGAGGGTGTGGACCTTGTCCACCCCATCCAAAACCAGAGCCCCCATAAGTATTTCCTCCACCTCCACAACCACCTGATTCACTTGATATCGATCCTCTTGATCAACCTTCTATAGCATGAAACAAACCAGTGGATGTGTTTCCTTTTGTCCCAACTATAGTTCTAAACTGAAATCTAAAAGTCTGCAAAGTTTTATTACTTTTATACGTATTCCTAATGATTTGAGCATCCAGAATATATCTCGAAAATGCACAATAAAATATTACTCCTATCAGGCCTCCAAACAACAAAGATGATGTTTGTGTTACTATATGTTTATGTGTTGTCTGATGCACTTCTATATTCAAAGGAAAATTATATCTACATGAAGCTATTAGATTACCTACACTCACTTGTTTATCAATTATTACTTCTAGAATTGGAACACCAAGCGCAAGGGATAAGTCACTAGGTGGGATCATATGCATGCTCACGGTCCTTACTTTTTCCTTCTTTGACACGCTCTCATCAGAATTCGAAGGGGATTCTCTATTGTGCTTTCCTAAGAGGGGGGAGAATGATGCTTTGGCTCCACATCTTCCATGTGAGCTTCAAATCCTTCACGAGAAATCATCCTCCACAACTCCACTGACTCCTCAATTTCTTGTTGCTTCACCAATTCCCTCTCCCATGCTTCATTATAATTAAGTCACATTTCTTCTCTCTTCCTTTCTGCCGCAAGGTCTACCATCTTTCACCACACTTACTGCTACCCTTGTGTGCGGTGGTATGTTTAGTTAGCCATAGGTAGGTGCTCTAAACTTAGCACCACCATCAAGATCTTAATTTTCAAAGGAATAGTGTGAATGTAAAACCCTCTGAGCTTACACAAGAATTCAAACTCAGTAACCTTGAAAAAAAAACGTAGAAATAGCGTACTCCAAAGTAAAATTGCATACAACACCATCCCACCAATGATCTATAGCTCACGTCTAAGGTTCATTTGCATCAAATAAATTTTTTTCATCCTCTTATGTCCAAACCATTAGTCTATAAGTCTAGTTTTTCTTTTATGCATATGCAGAAAACCACTCATATAATTCTATAGAAAATAGACTAAAAAATGTCTCATAAAGCTCATGATATAGATTATCTTCCACCCACTTGCGTTTATTGAAATTAGATCCAGAACCATATCTTCATTAAAAATGATCTTTTCCTTCATCCTCCCAATATTCAATGGTCGTAAGAGTCAATTGATATGCCATCATCATGTAACATCATGGAAAACTATTTGAAAAGAGGTCTCTATAACGGAACCAAAATGTAGTCATGTTTTTCCACTCAAATTCCTTGGCACGTTGGCACTTCATTCAAATAGATCTAAATGCTCACCCAAAGTGTGTGAAGCTCCTAGGTCCCTCATTGGTACTATTTTATCAAGATGTTAGAAATCATAGCCATATTAACCATTAATAGACCAAGAAACTAGGTATAAAGCATGACATGAATCATATCACAACTGTAGACCATAATGAATCAAACAAGTATTAAGATCATATTAACCATACAACCACCATGATCAGATACTTTAATTACCATAATCCATCCATAATAATCCATTATTAACCAGAAGGATTACATAACAAAATTTGAATACATAATAGTAATATCATGGAATCATGCATGTGAGTTCATACCAGCAGTATAAGTCTTCTACAATTCAGATCCTAATATGTCATTTTTAAAAATATGGAGATCAAATAACATATATAGGGGGTGGGGACTTTCCCTTCACCACCCACGTATCCAAAAATATATTGGATGCTCAAAATATCTATGTGCCAACAACTACATCCTTTTACAAAGTGGCTAATAATAGACTAATCTATACCTAAAATCTATCTTAATCCTATTATTAGTGTGGACTATGCATGTCTCTATATCTTCACCTCAATCCCAAAATAGCTCTTCCTTGGCCATGAAGTCTTTATTATTTCATCTTTTCTTGATCTGGACTCCATCTTCTTTTCCTATTTTTATCTCATGCCATGTGAAATCATCTAATTCATGAGTTCTTTCTTCCTGGGTGCGAGGCCCCTAGGTACAACTTTACTAAATCTCATACATGTGTACGTGACCCCTTCGTGTGTGTCCCTGAATCCTATGTGCCCTTGATACTTAGTCATTTTTCCATCAACCCAACATTGGGATTATAAGAGCCTTCCAATCAGAGTGAAGTGCGTGGATTTTTGGGGCATATTGGTTATTACAAGAAATTTATCAAGGGATATGCAAATATTACCATGCCCCTGGAAGAGTTTCTCAAATTAGAAGGAAATTTTCATTAGGGTGATGTTCAACATAAGGTGTTTGATGCATTGAAGGAGAGGCTAACCACTACACCAATCATGTGCTTTCCTTCATGGAACAAACCTTTTCATGTACATGTTGATGCTTTTGGTACGACTATCAGCACGGTCTTAACATAACCTAGATATGGAAATGTGGGTAATCCCATATGCTTTGTGAGCATGAAGATGGCACCAAGAAAGCATAATTACACTACCATTGAGAATGAGGAACTTTCTATGATCTACGTGCTTCATAAGTTTAAAAAAAAAAAAATGGATGCTCTGTTTATCTTTTATACTAATCATATGTCATTGAAATATTTTGGTCAATAATCCTGTGTTGTAAGGGTGCATCTGTCAGTGGATATTTCTCTTTTAGGAGTTTGATTTCATATTTTTTGTAAATCTAGGAAAGAGTAATTCAGGGTGTAATGCATGTTTAAACAACCACTTGAGACCCAAGAAAGAAACCTAGGGTTAGCTAGAAAATTATGGGATAATTTTTTTTTAAGTGTCTACAACCAGGTTGCAGGACATCAGTTTTCACTAACAGGTTCTGGAACAAGACCAATGTACCACAACGTATGTTACCTTCATTAACTAATAACAAGTTCACAAGGTTAAAATTTTAGGGTTACATGTTTTAGTTAGATTAAGGGAGTAATTTACCCCCATGCCTGCTCTCTAGCAGCCTTAGAGTTTCAACAGGATTTTTCTCATACCTAACGCTTCCAAAATTTCCCTAAACCATTCCCAATGATAGGAAATTTTTTCACCTTTCCAGTGATATAAGGAATTCCTCCTAACTCCCTATATTTTTCAAGTTATGGGCAAACAGACTTTAGGGGAGAAATTTTCCCAAGAATAGTCCATTTGCACACCCGTGAGCCCGGTGGGGAGACACGTGTTGCTCTCGGATTGGTCAGGATGGATAGCAGGCTGAAGGAGTGGGTTGCGACTTTAAGTCTCTTCCACCACAAAATGCATAAGGACCAAATTGGTCTTCACCCACATTGACACTGGAAACACCATGTGTCATTTAGGGATTGGCATGGGGAAAATGGATGGGTGGGAGTCGTAGAAGATTTGGGATTTTGGGATTAAAAGCTCAAGGAATAAATTTCATGCGCACATCTGCCGAAGGTAAAAAGGGTACCACATGTTAGCATGGGATTGGTTGTGGGTTGGCGAGGATGTGGGAAAAATGTGAATATTTTTCTGAAGTCCAAAACTTTAAGGGGTTAAGTTCAAAAGGAGTCCTCCCCTCTGTTGTGCCACGTGTTAGCATGTGATTGGCTGGGGGCTGGCGGGGAAAAGTGTGAAAGTTTTTCCAAGGTAAAATTTTCAAAATAGGTAAGTTTAAAATTTTGTTCTACCCCTCCAATGTGCCACGTGGCAGGTTTCAGTTGGTTGAGCGATGGTGGGGCCGCGGACTTTTTGTGAAAATTTTTCCAAAGTCAAAAAATTAAAGTTAACAGTTAGATTTATTTTAATTTTTGAATGCCAAATTGAAGTAAAACTTCAAATAGCCATAACTTGAGCTAGAAAGCTTGGTTTTGGGAAAACAAGGACTTTTCATAAATATTTCGATTCCCTCTTTGCACAACAACCATAAAATTTAATTTTTGAAGAAATTTAAAGGGTAAATTTTGGAAAAAAGATCTGCAGGCTCTTAATTGTCAAACTGGCAATTTTCAACTTTTCAATTTTGATTAAATTCGGTTTCCTCCTTCGCTCAACATGTCAAAGAGACATGGAGAATTGATCTAGGGAGGGTTTAGATTGTTTTCAGAAGGTTAATTTATCCAATTGATTCAAGTTTGTATTTTTCTGTCAAATGACAGGATAACGACTGTTAGAGGGATTGTATTCGAATTAGCTATGGTGAAGTTGTTTTCTTGATTTTTTTTTGTCAAATTTAATTCCTTAGTGTCCTAGCATGCTATTCCATAACATTTTTAAGTTTATTATTAAGTGTAGGTTTGAACTATACATTTTTATTAAAAAATAATTGCCAGTATAACATTTATAGCATAGATTTGTTTCTTCTAAATATGAATATCAATTTTATCATTTAAATGTGTATATAGTTTCTAAACTAGTCTAATACATTTGCTTGTTTAAATCAACCATTCAATTCCAAGTTAAATTGTAGTTCTGATTTCAATTCTAATATACATTTTAAAAGGAATACAACATAGTCTTTTCTTCACACGCATTCTTCATTTTCAAACAAAAATCTCATTCTTTAACAGTAATTCAAATCCAATACACAATACAATTTTGAGAACTAATGCAATCCATTATTCATTTTCAATACAACTTTACAATTTCCTCTTTTCCATTTGATTTCTAAACACAAAATGCAACTTACAAAATATACAACATTCTTTTTCAAAAATAGAGAGTAGCATATAACTCCTTTACATTTCACATTCCAATTTCAATCTTCGATTGTCAATACAATATCTTCACATTACGAATTTGCTAAATAATTCATCCACTCCAAAGTGGGAAGGATTACAATGAATTTTCTCACAAGAGGGGATTGTCAAACTACACATTTCTTAGCTTCAAAACAGCAACGTGCTCCATTTCTTCATCTTTTCATCTTGATCACAACAAGGAAGAGGGAAAGGCAACGCTCTCCACCCAACCAAGACATCTAATGAGAAGGGAGAATCCATCCTTCCTCATTGGCCCCTGAGCCCCAACCATATTGAAATAAGAGATGAGATTCAACTCATGGAAACAAGGCTTCCACAAAAGATACAAGAAGCATTTTCACATTTAAACAACACAGTTCAAGAAGAATGTAGGTTCACAACTACATTATATATGTGTAAACAAAATTGAGGCTTCTTCCAAGGAAGCCAACAAGAGCAAATATCTATGGGGGAAGCTACTTAAGCCTCCCAATTAGGAATTAGGAATCCACCAATAATCATAACACCAATATCAATATCATATCCCATAAACCTTATGCCTCCCAACCCCTCCTTATGCCCCCCCCAAAAGTTTCTCCCTCCCCCCCCCAAGAGTAATAAATGCAAGTTATTTATTTTCCATGGTGAATCCCAATCCCAAACTCCCTCCATAATAAAACTGATGCCCTTGACATTCCCTTATGCCCCCCATTTGAAATCCCCATATCCTTCTCCTACACCATGTCCTAAGCAGTCTACCCAACCAGTAGATACATACATAACAACAATCACCATTTCCATTCAAGCATGCAAGAAAAGAAGCATTTTACAAGGGCTCAAGTTTGTACCTATCCATAATGCAGTTTGTTCTAAGATCAATAAGCTTCCCAAGCCAAAATTCAGTCCAAAATCAGCAACACACTAGCATGCAATGACTCCAAACTCCTTTCACAAGAAAGGCTCCAAAACAGCAAGAAAATTAACCCCCAAGAGGAATAATCAAAGTTTCAACAACCATCAAACAAGAAAGGAGTTTGAATTTTAAAGGAGAGGGAAGAGAAGGGGATGATGTAGATCCATGTGGGATGCCACATCAATCTTCCTCAACCCAAAAAAAAAAAGTCAAAATCATTCACCTAAACATAATAATTAAAATGACAAATTAACTTACACACTCCAAAATAACCCATACCCCAAAGGACTGAATTTAAAACATGTAAGATAAGTGAAATTAAAACTTACAATTAGTCATTTCAAAATGCATTAAAAAGGCCTAAATTTAACCTCCAAACCATAGGTATGGTTGGTGAATAATTTTAAGAGGTGTGGGAAAAGTTTAACTTGTCCCACAAGCTTTCAAATATAGCCTCCAAGGACAAATTCGAATTTCCCAAGAGGATGAAGTGTTTCATACTCCAAATATATCTTACATATTTCTTACACATTATTACAACCTTTCTTACACACTCTTACAATATTACATTTAAGAGTAACAACTTTATTTATTACATTCCTATGACATATTGATTTATTTATTTTAACACATGATTATTTACAACATTAACACAACATAAAATACTTAATGAAAGGGGTAACACATCATAAAATAAATACATACAACATTAATAAATAAACCACATTAATAAATTACACAAACCCATGGTCACATATAATGGAAATCATCCCCATGGGAAATCCCTAAAACAACACCACACAAACACACACAAAACATGTTGCCATGGCGACCTTGTTGCATTCACCTAGAATTCCAATATGGTTAGTCTCTAGTCCCCCGACATTGTTGTGATATGTTACCCTGCAAAATGAAAAATACCTTCTTCATCCTCGTGGCCATATCAGAACATCCAAAATGATATAAATATACTAACAAAGCCATCTATTCATATAAATCACAACAACATCAAGAAATCAACATTATCATTTTCAATTTAATAAATCAACTATATCATCACCAATTAATTCTCATGTTAGTTCTATTCACAATATCCAATATCACATGTCCAAATAAACATCTATAATATGTCCATGTCAAACAGTATATCATCATCCACATATAAAAATGTCTCTAATAATCATCATGCATAATAACTAAATCCAGATCAATAATAATCCCTGATCTAACATCTAACCATCATACTAAAAAAAACATAATAGTGTCCATAATGAGATCAACAGTATCAAGATCAGTATCTAAAAGTGTTAAAGGGAAGTGGGCACTACATCCCCCTCCCCTTAGACTTGACTTCCTCCTGGAATTCACTAGAACAAATGTGGAAAATACACTCGTAATACTGTGGCATCCTCTCAAGTGGCTGCAGTCTCATCCTATCTATCCCACTACACCCATACTTGATCAATCTCTCTTCCTCGAAGGCCTAGGGTCCTACGATCTATGATACATATAGGTTCCACCATCACCTGCCCATGATCCTGCACCTACAATGATGTCCAATCCAACACATGAGAAGGATCTGAAATATATCTCCTAAGAACCGAAACATGAAACACATCATGTACGCGAAACAAGCTGGGTAGCAATGCTAGATGGTAGGCCAAAGATCCTATATGCTCCAAGATCTCAAAAGGACCAATGAATCTAGGCACTAACTTATAACCTTTTCCATAATGGGTAGGGATTTTATGTGGCCTAACACGAAGGAACACCTTCATGCCCACATCGAAACTATGGTCAATCCTATGTTGATCCACATACTTCTTCTGTATGTCATGTGCCTCCTACAATCTCTGTCTGATCAACACTACCTATTGCTCCATGTCCTACAAGAGATCTGGTCCAAGAGATACTCTTTCCTCTAACCCATCCCAGCTAAGAGGTGTCATGCACTCTCTACCATACAAATCTTGAAAAGGAGCCATGCCTATGGAACTCTGAAAACTGTTATTGTAGGCAAACTCCACTAAGTATAGCTACTCCTCCCACTTAGACTACTGATCCATCACATACATCCTAAGCATATCCTCCAAAATCTAATTCACTCACTCAGTCTGTCTATCTATCTTAGGGTGATATGATGTGTTGAAGTTAATCCTCATCCCAAGGACTTAAAACATGGTAGTCCAGAAATGAGAAGTGTACAAAGGATCGTGGTCATAAATGATCTTCCACAGGATCCTGTGTAACCTGAAAATTTCATCCAAATATACTTGTGCCACTGCTCTAGTTGTATAAGTGGTCTTCACCAGAGAAAAGTGAGCCACTTTTGTCAATTTATCAATCGTGACCATAATGGCATCATGGTGATATCTCGACATCGGTATCCCAACAATGAAATCCATGGAAATGGTGTCCCACTTCCATTCTGGTATGGCATGAGGATAAAGATGACCTATTGGATGCTGATGCTCAGCCTTAACCCTCTGGAAGTTATTCAGGTTGAACCACAAACCCACAAATTTGGAGGATATATTAGTCTTTTTGCACATAGGATTGGTTGCTGGAGGAATGAAGTCCCTAGAGAAGAAACATCTCATTATATGCGTAACACCTTATTAGCTGATTAGGGGTGAAATGTATAAAATGGTAAGAGATGAAGTCTTGTGCTAATGTGTACTTGAACATGAGTGTAAATTCATTGTGGAGGAGGCACATGGTGGAATAGAAGGAGGACATTATGCAAGTGATACAACTGTAGGCAAAATCCTTATGGTTGGACTTTGGTGGGGGAATTTGTATAAATACACTAAGGCATTTGTGAAGGCATGTGATAATTTTTTATAGAATTAGTAATCCTAGAAATAGAGATGAGACGCACATGAGACCTATAGTGAGCACATAACCTTTTGAGAAGTGGGTTATTGACTTTGTAGGACCTATTTCACCTCTGTGCACAAGACTAAAGTGCACTATATAATCACTTGTACATATTATTTAACCAGATCAGTAGAGGCCATGCCTACTAAGGATTGCACTCTAGCCACAACAACAAGGTTCCTTTGGGAAAACATATTTAGTAGGTATGGTTGTCCAATAATCTTGAAAAGTAATAGAGGAACTCATTTCTTGAATGAGATAATTAGAATTATGTTGGTAGACTTTATAGTGGCACACCATAAAATTACTCTATATCACCTTCAAGCTAATGGTACTACAAAATCTTTCAACAAGATTTTGGGAAAAACTCTTACAAATATTTATGATGTTGGAAGAAAGGATTGGGATGATAAGGTATCATTTGTACTTTGGGCTTACATGACCAATTACAAAAGATTGAATAAGGCCACACCCTTTCAGTTGGTGTTTGGCACAAAATTGGTACTGCTAATTGAACTCATGTTTCCATCCTTGCATATTTTACACCTAGGTGGAGTATATGATTAGCAAGTTGTTCTAGAATGCATTGAGAAAACTAATGCAACTAGATGAGTGGTGCACAATTGCGTGTTGGAGATAGAAGAATGAGAAGGTGCGATAGAAGGCATGACATGATAGGAACATTAAGAATAATACATTTATAGTTGGAAATATGGTCCTTCTCTATGAATTCAAGTTTACACGCCACCCAAGGAAGTTAAATGTGCATTGGTTGGGACCTTTTGTAGTAACCAAGATACTTGAATCAAGCGCATGTCAGTTATATGCACTGGACGACACCATGTTTCTCATTTACTTTAATGGGAGTAGGTTGAAACCCTAATATAAATAAACTTCTTTGTGTTTGTAATAAGGAAGTCTTTCCATTTAGATTAGATTTCCCTTTCATGGTTTTTTTTGCATTTCACTTGTTTGTTTTCCTTATTTTGTTGTAGTAAGTGCTCTTGCACATAGATAGTTGATTACTATTAATTGATTTCATACGTAGAGGACCATGTATACTTTTTGTTTGGGGTGAACCAGGAGCAAGTACACAAAAAAAAGATCTGGTTGATGTTTGGACAAGAGGTGAAGTTGATGAAGATGTGCATGCATTGGTATAAAGGTGGGATATTGGTTATAGGGTGCATGAAAAAGGAAGGAAAATGATGTCACTATTGTTGAGAATGAGGGTGCTCATGAAAAAATAATTCTTAGAGTAAAGACCATGTGAGGAAAATGTCACATAGTGTAATGTTAGGTAGGCAATGGTAGGATGAACTAC
Organism: Taxus chinensis; assembly: GCA_019776745.2. Taxonomy (NCBI): domain Eukaryota; kingdom Viridiplantae; phylum Streptophyta; class Pinopsida; order Cupressales; family Taxaceae; genus Taxus; species Taxus chinensis. The sequence continues at coordinate 62,181,025 of CM034155.1, read as the reverse complement.
TTGGTATATGATACTTAGGATTATGTACTACGAAGAAAGAAAGCATGTGAAAGGAGGTCTACTTCCTGGGAAGTAGTGAGCATGTCAGAATGTTACAACTGTAGCACATAAAAGAAGGTATAGGAAAAAGCATGAAAAATTAGAAGAACATAATTAAATTGGTAGTATAGTGGTAGGTGATGTGTAATTAATGAGATAAAAAATTTGGAAACCTATAAAAGGGGCATCGAGGAGAGTTCATTCTCACCTTACCTTACAGATAACTTAGGAGTTTTTGAAGAGTGAATTGGTGCATTTTTATACAAATTTATGTGTAAACCTTAAGAATCGACTAAACCAGATCAGAGTGACAACATGGCTAAGTAAGAGAGATCCTTCAGAAGGAAGTTTGAGGATTGAAGGTGTCACAGAATTTTATTTTTGATAATAGAATGGTTTACATGGTTCTTTGGCTAGGGTTTATAGAATTAGGGCACAAATTTGATTAAAGTGAACAAGCTAAGAATGATATTCAGTGTGGATAGTTGGAAACAATAATTTATAGGCACATAGTGCATAGAGGTATAAGTTAAGGGGATAGATATTTTTCATAATTTGAAGACATGGCACCAAGGAAACCATCAACCGTGTCACCCAAGGTGAAGGGAAAGGGAAAGGTGAAGTCTGCGTATGAGGATGTACATGAAGATTGGTATTCATAAATGAATTCCTCGGAAGGTGTCATAATGGGGTAGGATTTAGTGTCCCATGTCAAGAAGATAAGTGTTATCGATTTCAATCATCACTCAGATTCCAACGAGTGAAAAATAGAAATCAAGTTGATTTGGAGAATAAGTGAGAGGACTGCAGATGATAAGCCCATTTATGATAATAATGGATACCAAGTTTTGAGTAGCATGGGAACCCTTCAACTCTATGATATCCCCTATTTTGGTAAGCTTGGGTGACTTTATTAGTGTCTTATATCATGATTCCATAAGGATTATTTCTATTTTGTTGGAAGAAGGATGTGCCTTACCATGCACTTGATTGGAAAATTTATTGGCCTCCAAAGATCGAGTACAGAAATCAAAAATAACATGGAGGATGATGATGGGGTGAAGATCACTACCACCACCTTGAATTATCAGCGAGGAGGATGTGTTATGGATATCTCTAAATTTATTTACCTTGTTTTTAGAATGGCTACATGAATTATCAAAAAGTTAGGAGTGCAAGAACGTTGGACATAGGTAATCAAGAGGTGGCTTTACATTAAAAATAATATGACCAAGGGAACTTCCTACAACCATGTTAGATTATTTTTTGAAGATATTATTGGTGAGGCACACATTGGAGATAATATCACTTTTTGTGCAATACTCTTAGTGATTGTCTTCTCAAAGATCGGGGTAATGGATGGGCCAAATGAAAAAATGTGAAATTTCTCCCCAAAAAACAAGTCCCGTGTAAAGAGATTTATCGACTATATGTGCAACGGGATCAATAATGCCTAAAATATAAGGGTGGATAGATGGTATAAACAAATGCACAAGGTATTTAGACAAAAATGGTGTATTCCAAGTGAGCTACCTTCAGAGTTAGAAGGGAAGGCAGATTTTTCTGTTTATCAACATTTCTATTTTGGTAGATTTTATGTGAAGGATGGAAAAATATTTTGTGGTGCAAACTCTCATTTTCATTTACATCATGATATTTCCAATCATCATTTAATAGGCTCTCTGAAGCACACAAATAGAATTTCGATGTAGAAAAGGTATATTTTAAATATCATATGTTGCACAAGATGTATTTCTTTCCTAAAAAGGGCGTAAATGTGGAGACAATGATATTGGATGATATAAATATTAAATCCTTTACTTTTGCAGTTGGAAATAAGGAGGCCACATGGGTCTATATCGATTTGAATCCAAGAATGGTTGATGGGAAGTATATGGAGAATTAATTGAATATCCTTGAAGCACCTAAGGGAAGACAAATGGTGGGAACCAAGAGGACCCGTGAAGAGACTCATCTGTACAGGGATGAAGAAGAAGATAGTGAAGGATAGGAATGATGCAAGGAAACTAAGAAAGGTGTAAGTAAATATTTTGTGACCCCTAAGTCGCCGAAAATTCCAACTCCCAAAAACAAGATGAACGTGAAGAATAAAACCAAGATGGTTTCAAGCAAAGAAAATGAGGAGGCAGAGAAGACTGGTGAAAATATGCCTCACATTTCTCCACTAATCCACACTCTGGAGGATTCAGATGATGAATATCACAACACTCACCATGAGAAGATCCTAGAGTTGAACAAATAAGAAGAGAGGCTAGAGAATAGGGATGAAGAAGGCCATGGTGAACCCCTTACACTAGGTAGAGTATGAGAGCCTGAGGAAACAAAATGCGATGTCGAACATAATACTGAGTGTGAATTTGGGTACAATGAAAATGAAGAAAATAAGGAAGATGGATAAATAGGTGCAATAGGGAGCTTTGTGCTAGATAAACCAATAAATCCCTATAGAAAAGGGAGAAATAGAAAGCATACACCCCAGGGTCCTATAATGCAATATATTGATGATCCTTTGAAATTTTTGTGTGTGTGATATCAAATTTTTGTCACCATAATGGATCTCTTATATTATTCATTCTTTGATAATAACAATGCCCTACCACGTACCAAAAAAATGATCTCATGGGCCTATTAATCACATAGGGAGGAGCCAATGGTCAAGGTCATTACGTAATCATTGACAGAGACCAAAATTAAGTCTATGTCTGTTAGGTTAATTAATTATGCATAATATATATTAATTATATTAATTAAATAATGTTGTTATATGGTTTTTAAACCATATTTGTCTTATTCCATAGTTATAGGATTATTTGTTGCATAGTTGCAACTTAATCATTTGTTTGTATTAATTTAATTGTTGCTTCCCGGATGTATTATGGAAGATGTTGTATTTTTGGTTGTACCTGTGCAACCTCTCTTTTGTTTGCACATGACTATACAATACCTATAAGTATTGCAGTCCATCTATTGTAACCTAGTTGATTCAGATTAATACAATCTACAGGCTTCCGTCCCTATTCTACATTTGGTACCAGAGTGAGAATCTAGACCTGTGAGGCTATGAAGGTGTGGAAGAGAGAGCAGCAGAGAGAGATGAGATTAGAGAAGTGTTTATAGCATTTGAGATCCTATGTAGCCTCGTGCAACCTCCCAGCCCCATCCCTGCCTCCCCCACATCCTCTTGCTCATTCTAGGTGTTTGGAACACAATTTTTTTTTGCACTGGTGCACCCAGCACTAGGAAAAACTTGCTGCAGGTATTGAAAATTTAAAAAAAATCTCCCCATTAGGGGTTTTATCTCTAATATTAGAGATATATTTAGTCTCTAGTAAAATTAGCAAGTTGTTGCATTTGGAGGTTTCTCTGCTATATTTTGGAGGTCTTTTCATCTTGCATCTATTGAGCTCTTCCACAGAGTTCCCTGACAGGGCTTCTTTTACATGTTTATTGAGTTCTATTTAAAATTCTGAGCTCTTTGAAGTGTTCTACACTGAGCTATTTGGAGGGCTTTGCATTTTCAACCGAGCTATCTATTAAAACCCCCCACCAAGGTGATAGCTGAATTAATCGACCCCATATTTTGCATTCAATGGTGAGTTAGAATCATTGAACGACAACCCTGCAGACAAGCAATAAAACAAGAGTGTTGAGATCTCAAAACCAGAGTGGCCATCTCTCTACAAACACAACACCCTCCACATGGAGATCTGCATTGCAGCATCAAATACACTTTAGACCTGTATAGGAAAGAACAAAACTTCCACACACTTGTACAAATCCTAAGCACCAAACCGTAGCAACATACCTACACAAAACAATACATGGTAAGAAGAGAAATGTGTGAGGATATCAAAGGCTTGACATAAAAGAGCCTGAAAGCTCCAAGTCGAACCTGTGCAACAAAACAAATCGGTGAGAAAAATCAAATAACAGCAAAAGGAAAATACAAAAAGGTAGTTATAAAACAATGTAAAGGCATCTCAAAAGGAAATAAATCATTTCAGATCTGGTTTTAGTGCATATGTGATCCCTAACCGCCCTTTTCCAAGAAAGCTCCACGTGGAATCCTCAGTTGGTTCAATTCTTTCCAAAGGTTAGTTTGAAATTCCTTTATTTAAATATAAGTTTGTTCTTTTTATATCACCAAGTGCTCATAGAGCCTATGTGGATAGAGGAAAGTACATAGAAGAGTGAGGTGCATGGTTCGAATCACACTAAACAACACAAATTTGAAATTTGGAGAAAACTATAGTGAAACCGCCATGTCTGGAGAGTGATTTAGTGGAAAAACCTTCACTAAACCATTTAGTTATAACTAAATGGGTCTCTAAAAATTTAGCGAGAAAATCCCTAAATTTAGGGTAAAATTGTTTTCTCCATTAAGCCTATTTTTTCATTCCATGTAACTTTTTCCAAAGGAGGGATAGGCAAACATTACATTTTTAGCCATTTTTTTGCAATTCTTTGCATTTTGGGTTGTATTGGGCTCCAGAGGCCACTAGGGCCTGCAAAACAAAAAAAATTACCTGTCATTCATTTTTTTCCATATTTTTTAATGTAATTTGTATACTTCATTATAGTGTACTAATTTGTAGGTCACCATAGTAAACCATAACTTTGTAACTAATCAAAAACTAGAAAAAAATTTGTAATCAAAACAGTATAAAATTGGTTCTAAAACACTCACGAGATCCTAGATCTCATTCACAGCGTTCACTATATACAATGCCTCTAGGAAGTGCTTACAGGTAAAGCCATTGTGACTACTACTGCACTTAACACCTAATATAGCTACAACAATGTCATTTGAGCATCGACCCTTTAAATCGATGGGGAGTAATAAGGTCACAGTGCACACACTATGAGCCATCTCATTCGTCTATGAATGATTGCACAACATAAATCCAGACTGAGAAATTATCCAAGTATATAACGAAGTTACGCACACGTATGAGGATATTTCTTTGAGCTAGTGTCAATAATCACACAGACCCCTTTCAGTATTGTCTTGGTACCACATATTGAATTCTTTCACGTACGTTAATGCCTCTTTCATGTACCATTAGGTATATAGAAAGGGTGAGCTTCTTCCACTATAGAAAGGTTCGGTATATCAGACTGACGGTATATAGATTGGGAGACCTAATACCTGGAGTGATAATAGCCAAACCTTGTTAGTGCTTTCTACAAAATGGGCACCAATGCCCCCAATTTTTTTCTTCTGGATTCACAACTACTTAGAGGAAACAACTATGCTACATGGAAGACAAAAATCAAGACACAACTTGAGTTTGAAGAGATATGGCCTATTGTGAATGGTACTCTAACTAGATCAACTATTGATACAACACAACAACGGTAGTTTGATAAAGTAGATCAGAAGGCCAAACTCATCATCTTGTTTGGAGTGTCCAACAATGTGCAACCCCACATTCAAGATGCCAAAACAACCAAAGAAGTGTGGGATAAATTACGCATAGTGTATGAAGACAAAAACAAGAATGTTATACTGAATTTATAGAGTCAATTACATACACTAAAGTTCAAACAGAATGAAAAAATAGAATCTTTCTTAAGAAGAGTTGTAGAATTGAGGGCTTCACTTCTATCCCTGGGAGAAGTGGTCTTAGATGATGCTCTCATTCCCATTGTTCTGAGAGCACTCCCCTCTTCTTACCACATTTTTGTAACAACACTAAACGTGTTAGCTACGACCGTTAGTTTTGAAAAATTGCTAAACTTACTGAAATAAGAGGAAGTCATACATAATAAGGATGATGAAGAGGAGCAGGCACTTTCTTCACATAAAAAATGGAAAGGAAAAGGTAAAGGAAAACCTAATTCCTATCAAAAGTCCCAAAATAAAAATCAGTATCAAGGGGATAGACAATAGAAGAAGTAATGTCTAATCTTCAAAAGAGGACATAACCTACAAGATTACTGGTATAATACTTACAAGAAAGGTTCATCAAGAAACTTTGGACCTCCCCAACAATCTAACAAGGGAAATTTTAACTACAATCAAGGGCATAAAAAGGGAAACAGGAAAAGAAGACCCCATCAGCAAGGAAATATTGCTGAGCAACAAGAATAGTCAGACAATGAAGACTACTTGTTCACTGCACGATTTAAGTGAACCATCCATGATCTAGTGATGTTTGGTATGTTGATTTGGGGGCCACTTGACACATGACTAGCCATAGATATTGATTTATTTCAATGAGGGACACACCATCAAAAAATCATGTTTCGTTGGGAGATGATTCTTCATATACAGTTCAGGGGATTGGGAACATTTCTCTACCCCTTGGTTCACACAATTGTAGACTTTCAGATGTCTTATATGTCCCTGGGTTGACAAAGAATCTACTTTCAGTTAGTCAACTCCTTGATCACAACCTAAAAATTGACTTTGATAGTCATTCCGACAAGAAAACATGTTTGATTTGAGATAAATCACGAGGCTCGAAAATAGTTGTGAAAGCCTCTAATGTGGGACGAATTTTCCAACTTCATTTTTTCCACAAAGATGATCAAGCACTTATAGCTAAGAAATCTACCTCAGCGTATTTTTGGAATCATAAACTTGGTCATGTAAGTTTCAAGTATCTCGAGACACTTCACCAGTGCAATATGGTACATGGGCTACAATCTCTTCAAAAGGATACAGACAAGTGTCCTCACTACCTAGCAATAAAACAACACAGAGCTTCATTCCAGAAGAGTACATTTCGAGCTCATGGAAAACTTGACCTGGTTCATACTGATCTTTGTGGTCTAATGCAACCAAGTCATTCTGGGTTCTAGTACTTCATGCTTTGTGTTGACGACTACTCAAGAAAAATGTGGATTTTTTTTCTTCACAAGAAAAGTGAAGCTTTTGAAACTTTCAAGAAGTTCAAAGTAGCAGTTGAGAATGAAACTGGTCATCACATCATAACTCTCCACTCAGATCAAGGGGGGGAATTCACCAGTAATGAGTTCAAATACTACCTACAAACTCATGGGATTTTTCGACAAATTCCTCCTCCACACACACCACAGCAAAATGGTGTTGTTGAGAGAAGAAATCATACTATCAAGGAAATTGTGTGATGCATGATCGATGACTCTGGACTTGCAAAGACATTCTAGGAAGAAGTAGAAAATACACTAATGTATTTGTTGAACAGAGTGCCCATTGTTTCCCTTGACGGAGTAACACCACAAAAATCATGGTCAAAATGGAAACCATCTATTGAACACCTTAGAGTATTCAGGTGTAAAGCAAGCATGCACACACCCAAGCAGAATAGAAAGAAATTGGACATGAAGTCACAAAAACTCATCTTCATTGGGTATAGTGAAGAGACTCTTGGGTATAGATTAATGGATCCTAAGACCAAAAAAGTCTACACCAGCAGAGATGTTGAGTTTTTTTAGAAGAAGGAAGTAGAGTCTCCTCCTCCAGACTCACCAGATGTAGCTTTTTCTCCAGTTGTAAAAATTGAAGTTGATGTTCCCTCAGAAGATAAAATTGATGATGGGGATGATGGTGTTGATCAGATAGAACCACGACCCATGGGAACAGTTCAGCATATGCCTAAATGGTGTACTAGCACATTACAAGATGTAAGAATGGATGCTCCATCGGATACATCCACCCCTAGACCACAGACTCACAGTAAAGCAAGAGAAGAAGTTAAATTTTCTTTGATGAGTAGATTTATTGAATATGATGATCCCTCTATAGTCCAAGAATCCCTATAGTCAAAATCTTGGAAAGATGCCATGGATTCTAAATATCAATCAGTGATGAAGAATAACACTTGGTAGCTTGTTGATCTTCCACCAGGAAAGAAACCCATTGGATGTAGATGGATATTTTTTAAAAAGTACAAAGTAGATGGGACAGTGGAAAATTATAAAGTGAGACTAGTAGCAAAGGGGTATGCAAAAAAAGAAGGCATAGACTATGAGGAGACATTTTTTCCCATAGCTAAGATCAAAACAATCAGAATAATATTTTCTCTAGCTGCACAATTTTTCTATAAATTCCACTAAATGGACATAAAAAGTGCCTTCCTAAATGGTGATTTATAAGAAGAATTCTACATGACTCAACCTAAGGGATATGTAGTACCTGGTCAAGAAGAAAAGGTATGCAAACTCAGGAAATATCTGTATGGCCTCAAACAGGCACCCTGGGCATGGTACATCAAGATTGATGAGCATCTTGTACAACATGGATTTGTTAGAAATCCATATGATCCCAACCTTTACCTCAAAAAGAAAGGGGGGAGATTGTGATTGTTGTTTTCTATGTCGACGATCTAGTCATCACTGACAGTTCATTGAAGATGATCGATGCAACAAAGAAAGATCTTAATCAATCATTCGACATGATAGATCTTGGGCTAATGCATTATTCTCTTGGATTGGAAGTATGGTAGAAAGAGAATCACATATTTTTTTCTCAGATGAAATAGACCAAGACAATTCTCGAGAAGTTTAGGATGATGGATTACACACCAATTACTACACCTATGGAGAATAGATTGCATTTATCTCATTCAAATCCATCTCTTGAGGTAAGTGCCACTCTCTATTGGCAGTTGATTGGGAGTCTCATTTACCTGACCTACACTAGACCAAATATCAGCTTTGTAGCAAGCTATCTATCCAAGTTCATGTAAGAACCCAACATTTTTCATTGGAAAGCAATAAGGTTCATTTTGAGGTATCGCAAAGGATCAGTGGATCTTGGTCTAGAATACAAGAAGAATGAAAACTTCTTCTTGACTGGATATTTGGATTCAGATCATGCAAGAAATATTGATGATAGAAAATCCACTTCTAGATTTTTATTCTTTATGGGATATGGACCAATATCATGGGGAAGAAAGAAACAACACTTTGTTTCTCGCTCTTCCACAAAATTCGAGTATCATTCTGCAAGAGAATTTGTCTGTGAAGTGATTTAGCTATATCACATACTAGAAGGACTTGGAATACCACAAGACAAACCAACCACCATTTATGTTGACAATGAAGGTGTTCTCAAACTTGTTTGAAATCTAGTTTTTCACAAGAGAACAAAGTACATTGAAGTACATGTTCATTTCATACATGAACATGTGTTGAAGCACAACATCCAGCTTCACTTTTTTCCAACAACTGAACAATGGGAAGACATCTTCACAAAGTCACTTGCACGTGACAAGTTTGAGTTGTTCAGAGAGTTCCTCTCCTCATCTCTTGAGACAATGCACAATTAATGGGGGAATGTTAGGTTAATTAATTATGCATAATATATATTAATTATTTTATTAAATATATTAATTAAATAATGTCATTATATGGTTTTTTAACCATATTTGTCTTATTCCATAGTTATAGGATTATTTGTTGCATAGTTACAAGTTAATCATTTTTTTTATTAATTTAATTGTTGCTTCTCGGATGTATTATGGAAGTTGTATTTTTGGTTATACTTGTGCAACCTCTCTTTTATCCGCACATGACTATACAATACCTATAAGTATTGTAATCCATCTATTATAACCTGGTTCATTCATATTAATACAATCTATAGGCTTCTATCCCTATTTTACAATGTCAAATAAAACATTCCTAGGGATCAACACATAAATTTTGTCAAATGAATAAGCCTACAATGCATTAAAAAAGTTATCAATAGAAGTAGGGATCCAAATTTTTGATAAATATTGTATGATAAAGATATTACGTGATGAGATAGATGAGAATGATAAAATCATTACACACCTGAAATAATAAGTGAGGGAAGAGAAAGGAAAAATGCACGTGGCACACACCAAGGTGAAATTCATTACAAATTATATCACCATCGCATGCTTGGATCTAGTTGAGAAATCCCAAGCCATGTATGATATGGCACTAAATTATTTAGAATACTTAGTGCATATGCTCGTGTATGAGAAAAATAGCATAATAGCAAGACCCATAGATGACAAACAGAAGATAGAGGATCACCTTGTGCATTATTAGGCGTTGGTTGTCGAAGAAAAATAAGTTGTGTAAAGGGTCGAATTTGTATTTTATAATTTTCTAGATTTTGATGAAGTAGGGATCACAATGGTGATCAGTGATGAAGCTGAGTTGAAATAAATACAGGATAGAATGAAGAACAAAAGGTTCAAGTGAAAATGAATGTCGACTGAGGTAGAACAGAAGAGGGATTGAATTAATCATATAGAGGCTACATTCAAGGAAAGACTGAAGGAATTTTTTCCTTAGGTGATGAGAAGGATGGATGCACTAGATGATGTAAGCTCATAATTAGAGAAATTAATTGCAGAACTTAACAGGAAAATTAATGAGTTAACACTCGAGAAAGTGCTAAATATTGTGGATGTTGTGCCAATTAAGGAAATAAAGGAACTGGAGGGATAGATTGAGTTAGAGAAAAAAATTGATAGATAATTTCCAGAAATCCTTCACACAAAGGCACAAATGTAGATTCCTTGATTATTTGGCATAATAAATATCCTTTCATTCATTCATTCATCAAAGGAATTATTTGAATTGAGGAATTCTTAAGAGAAAAATCCTTATAGTTGGCATTTATGAGGATAGAAAACATGGCTAGTATGGATTAATTTTGGTCAGAGGAAAAATTATAAGGATTTGATTAGTAGATTAGAAACACGTAGGAGATCATGTATGCAAAGATGGTGAACAAAAGGGAATGCAAGGTTGGAAATGGGGTTTCAATTTTGATTTCACACATAGATAACAAGGTTGAGGAATTAGCCATTTTATGAGGATATGATAAAAATAGACTTGGAGTTTTGATCATGCAAAGAAGAAAATCATGTGTACTTGGCAATTAAGTAAATTCTATTTTGGTTGAAAGCACATGCAGCTCTTGGATTAAAGAAAACACATAGAGATGGATAATATTAGTATTAAATCAAGTCATATTTATAGGATGATCTATTATTAGCTTCTTTGTAAAATCATGCATGTAGTTTATTTTTGGGCATGCCTATTATTAAGAGGTTGCATGGGAAGTGAAGGAAAAGTCCCCACCCCTATAAATACTTGATTAATGTATTTTTTTTGTGGTACCCAATATATTTTTAGGTCATGTTTATCTCTAGGGTTTGATGCTTATTTTCTTGGGTCTACACATCTTTATAATGATTAGTCTTGTATTCAGTTTCTTTGTTATTTAATGAATTCCTTTTGTAATGGATAATTGTGGTTAGATACTAATTTTTAATGGATCTGAGAATGGTAATATAAAAGTGCAATTTGTATTAGTAATGGTTTACATGGATTGATTTTTCCTTATTATATGTGTTTCCAAGTAATTTAAATACAATGATTAAGTATGAATAAATACTTGGTTAATTATCATAACAACTATGCATGCTAAAATATTGACAAGTGAACAAAAAGGAAAGACATGTATCTACGCATGTTGTAATACTCCAATTTTAAGATTTTAGAAACAAGGAATTTTTTATCATACATAATTTTCTCTTTTCTAAATTAACATAATTTAGAGCACACATTCCCATACCATTCCATCTCATAACAGTAAACCATATGTAGTTGTAAATTACTCAGTGAAACACCTATCTCTCATTTCATGGCTCGGTATTAAACCGATATCTCATGTTAACCCAATAATTTTTATACAATGTATACTTGGTTCTTTTACCCTTTTAGGGGTACCCAAGTGTTTTGTCTAAGAGGCCTATCTGAATATTTGTTACTAATATTCATATGAAATCTTGCTTCTTAAACTAGGTGATATATGACAATGCAACCAGTAGCTTGCGATACTTTGGCCAGAGTTTTAAAACATTTTTATCATGTTTACATTCCTTGATGGCATACTCATCAAATGGAATATGTTCCTCACCAAACTTGTTCTGTTATCTAGAATGGTATTTCCTAACTTTTTTTAGTCCAATTTGATTCAAGGTTTCATACTAGACAAGGAAAGCAACATGCACTAGTGTGGAAGACTACTCATGGTGACTAAGGGTACATAGACATACTAAATCGACTTACGTCAATTAGGCGTGTCTAGTTATCCTAAGTCAACATGAGTTGACCTCAACATTAGAACATGTTTCGATCCCTGTACAGTATAGAACCGTGATCCAGTCTTATTTTTATGAAAGTCAATTTAAACAAACTAAGTGGGAAGTTTGAGACATATCAACTTCATCATAGTATCCTCATAATGATCCCTTTTATAATGAAGGTACTACACTACAGTTGATGTGTACCAACATCCAACTGAGTTTCCTTAACTAGACTAGCATAGCTTATATTATAAGTTATTAATTCATTTAATCATTTTCTTAAAGATTAATTACAGCAACGCTTAAAGATTCAAGTAACATCATCTAAACTATAAGGTTACAAGTTGAAAATACATGTGAGGTAGGTATGTAGGTAAAATATTCTTCCTAACCATTTAATTACATGCTTAAGTTTTTCTTTAAATGAAACAGCTTGCATTATCTCATGACAAGATTGATCTTGAAGTTACGAAAGTGTGTTAATTCTGACTTATATCAGCCCTAGATTAAATAAGTTCATTATAAACCCTTTATTATAGACTTCATGAAGATGAATTCTAAATTCCATTTAATTCAATTCTTAGCATTCCAAATTTTGATTAAGGAAATCTTCCTAAGGAATTACACATTCAACCATTCACTTATTATATTCATAACACTTTAACAAGATCTTAAGTTATGTCTCTATGATTGATTTCAAGGAAAATATCCTTTTTCCTACATCACGGACTAATGTCCAATTATTTCAAGGAAAACAAATCTACCCATCTGAATATGTATATTGTTTTGCTATTTCAAGAGAACATAAAAATTGATACATGAAGAAATTAATAGACAAAATAGAATTATATTCCATCAGAAAATCATGAATATTTCAAGCTCAACACAGAGGCTAAATTTCATTGATTAATATTATGTCTCTATGTTCCAGGAAAACAAGACTTAATCAATTAGAAACAAACAAGTTAGCTCACAAAAGAAATAATCTAAAAGACCTTAGTGAGTTCATTTCAAGTTCAACTCAAAGGAACAATCATAACTAACACTTTTCATTCCTAACAAATACACTTTTATAGAAATCATAATCCAAAGGAAAGACAATTTACCATTCAGAGCCACAAACAAGTTTCAACCAACCACTATCAAATCCAGAAAGGGAAGAAGGGTTAAATTTTGAAGCCAAACTAAAACAATATCATTCCCTTTATCTTAATTTAGAGTTCATCTAAAGGGAATTATTACAAAGGTAATGAATGAATAACACTCTAGAATTGAAGAAAGAGACTTACACCATGTCCTCATCAACACAACAGTCTCAAAGATATCAAAGTATCTTAAATATTCTAGTTAGTATACTAGTTACAGAGAAAGGAAAACAGTTATACATCAAAAACATTTGGTTTCCCAAACCCCAATGTTGTTACATCTTGTGAAGTAATCAAAGTAACCAACTTTCCCTCTATACAAATCTACTAACACGTTAAGGAGGAAGCCATAGCCATATCTCATTTCACAGGTTAAGAATCCACTCTAAGAAAAGACAGATGAAATGATATAGAATCGAATTCCCTAAGAGTAACACACATCAAATGCTTAATCAATCGAGGGAAACCCACTTAAGATCAACAAGATCTTAACTGAGGCAAAAACATAGCTCAGAGTTAGGAATAAATAAATTAGTCAGGAAACATAATAGAAAACAATATCATATAACAAGTGAATCTGTATCTTCTTCCTCCACAATAGTAAAATCACCATTCACGATTCAACCAAATAAAAAAAATTGATTTAGTACTTAGAAATATCAGCAAAAGAAAGGAAAAGAGAGTAACTCAGACCCAATTTAATATAGTTCCCCAAAGAACTATCAATTAACAAAATGAGAAGGAGAGAAAGATCATTCAAACAACTTCCTTTCACAAAAGTTTAAAAATAGCCAACGATTCAGAGAGAACTTCCAATATCTAAAAATATCTGCCAATGTAACTAAAATCCCAGAGTGGGTTTACGAAAATAAGAAGTAAATACAACAAAATGGAACCTTAAAACTTTTGTAGTCATTCATTCTATACAAATTATCTAGACAAGGCTCAACAAAATAAGAAGAGACAAATGCAATACAAAATAAGATTTTTCCATATCAAAACATGAACTGGGTATTCCTTGTAAGAAGAAATTACAGTCATAAAACAAGCTAAACAAAATAATACGCTTCAGTACAATTGTCAAGAAAAACAACCCAAAACGCATAACCCACATTAACCTAAATAATGGAGAAATGCCAAAATGAATAATCCTTCAAGATAGTTCCATCGACAATGGTAATGAGAGCACACAGCTAAAAATATATGGATTTCAACTACACGACACTATTGTTAAAGTATATACATCCTAAAAAAAAAAATTATTTAGAGAACCACACAGACCTATTGCAATATCAAGAAGGTTTGAATACAAACAAGTTATCATTATAGTCACAAATCAACACTTCCATATTTTGTTCTCAACAATGAAGAACCAATTGCATCCAAAGAAACAAAAAAACTCCATTGAAGCAAGAAAAAACATCATAAATGCAGAAGGTTTCAAATAGAGCATATATTTTTTTATGAATCATTTAAATAAAATAAGAAGACTTAATGGATAGGGCCTATCATGCCTGATAGAGCTCATGTCTTCACTTTCTCACAGAAAATATTCAATCTAAGCTTCAATAGCTAATCCTTTCCACGAAAATTCCAAAAAACTCCAAAAAACCTTCTTCACTTCCCTCTGATAACTTTCACAGTAATATTTTATTCACTATCACAGCCATGTAAGGAAAAATAAACATGCAGGGATTTGAATTGAGGGTTCAAAAAGAAAATCCACATGTAGAGTCTAGGTTCACAAAAAAAATGACCAAAACAAAACTGAAACCGTTCTTCTTTCCAACTTCCCTTCTTCTCATATGGTTTCTTCACCATTACCAAAAATATTAAATGTCGAACAAGACTAATAGTCCTTCCCCTTCTCCTGCCACCACCAACTTGCATTTGGATAGATCTAAATTTAAATTTCCATACAACAATCACTTTGGCAGAGGTTCCAACTCAACCCCCTATCTTGTTTCATGCATTCACCAATTTTGGCCAAACAGAAGTTTTTAATGCCCACAAATGCCTCATAAATACCTTAAAGATGGTTTCATTGAATTTTCCTTGGATGTCATCCCATCTGTCCCCTTTAGGTTATCTAAACTTTAGGTTAGGTTCAACATTAGTTTAGGAACTAACATAGGTCCTTAGGTAATTTTTAAGGTTTATTATTAAGCTTTCCTTTAATTATCAACATCACTCATTAATAAAAGAACATAGTAACTTAGGATAGGTTACAAATTTAGATAGGATTACAATCTAAGGAACATATTTTAATTAGGTCCCTTTAGCAATAACAAGAATTGCATCATACAAATTACCAAAATAAGGATCAAAAAATTATCCAAGATCACTTACGAAGCAGGGAACAACAGAGATCACTCCTGATTTCAAGACAGTTAGGGTTCAGAGATCCTAAAACCTGTTTAGCTTGGTAAACATGAAAAAAACTTCATCAAATTGCAAGCATGCCTTGGATCAATGAAATTTATCTAAGGTATAGCTATCCTACAATAGAGGTTAAGAAGACTGAAGCACAAATTTGAGTGCAACAAATAATTACGAACTAGTTTATCATAACCAATTTCTTATTTTCTCAAGCAATGAATTATTAAGCATAAGAAGAAATGAAATACTTCATTTTCTATTTATCATAATCATGATAGAATTTTACCTATTTCAATAGATAAAATATTATCTATAGTAAACATGATTTCTTGATTCACAAGAGTACACCGTTTTCAATAAGAATCACATGTAAATGTTTGCAACTTTAAAAATATAATTCATCATAGATATCAACCATATTAGAGGTGTTATATGTGCTTCATGTGAGTGTTTAGTTATGACTAAATGAGGTGTCAACACATATAGCTCTCTAGTGAAATAAAAGGCTACATCCATCCAGAAAGACCTATATCTATATTTATATTGAGTAGGTATGTAAGTGAGTAAATAATTAGGTAGGTAAAGTTGTGACTAGGTAAGTAAGTGAGTAAATAGGGTTATAGGTAGGTAAGTGACTAAGTGGGGTTGTAGGTAAGTAAGTAGGTTTGTAGGGTTATAAGGTTGTAGGTAGGTAAGGGGAGGTTGTAACTCTTACTCATCAAATTCCCTTATCTATTTATATGAGTAGTGATGGGAGTAAAAAAATATGAACTAAATTAATCGACTAAACCTTAATTTACCTCATGGTCTATAACTTGCCTTAGATATATATTATATGGTTTTGCATTCTATAGGATTTGAACCAACTGGAATGAAGTGAAATTTCTTTCTTAGGATCTATATAGGGAATGGGAATATATTGACATAGGAAGGAAATAGGCACATTCGAACAATACCCTAACATTAGTTCCCCTAGATAATCTATATGATATATAAGTCGAGCACTCCTCATTCTACTTGCAAAAATAAAATATTGAGGTTGTTGGAGATATAATAGCCCACATAAGAGATATTCCTAAATCCAACATAGAGAGGGTGGTCATATAAAAGATAATATATAAGGAGGGTGGTTCCCATTTATTCTATGGAGGGGGTCTATATAGACTAGATTCTGGTGAGTCCCTTTCTATATATGGTATTCCCATATCATATATAGATAGGGGTCTGAATGCCTACTCTTTATTCTATAGTTGGGCCCCTATCTATAACTCTAAGATAGTTCAGGCTCAGGATACTGTACGACAGAAAAGTGACATGCGAGGATGAAATCGGAAAGTGACCTTCCCCATACACAACCTCCAGAGGTCGCGTCGAGAAATTCAGTGGTTTGAAATGTGGGTGACTTAGATGAGGTCACAACTGAGATTATGGCCAATTTTGAATGATAGAAAATCTATAGGCGAGGATGAGAATCTGCAAGTAACTTTCCTATAGCTAACTGTAGGAGGATCAATGACTAAGATATAGTAGTGTGATCTCCTGATAGCTAAATGACAAAGGGGATATTCAGAGGATATGAACAGGTAGCATAAATTCCCTAGTGGTTTATCCTCCTAACTAATATCTAAGCGTTAATCTAGTTTTGAAGTCTCTGAATTAACTTAAACTGAAAATAACAATTTATACTACTGTTGAAAGGGAAACAAATCTAAACAAAATATGCGATTGAAACATTATAATTTACAAGCAACAATTAAACTATCTTTATACTAAAACTAAAAAAGAGAGATAACCCGGTGTGGTTATTCACCTGTGCAAATGTGTGAATCTAGATAAAAGATAGCTAATTAAATTAATTGAAAACCTTCAATCTTACCTCAGAAGTGAGGAACAAATCATAGCTTCTCAGAAACTATCATTCCCCACATCTTCCCTGGAAATATTGAAAGTGAGATTTGACTGAAATAAAATAATTTACTACTCTATTTGATATGTTGTAACTAGAACTTTGATAGCCCAAACCTAGCATTTATATAATAGTGGTAAATCAAGTTGTGTGTGACTTCGTTCCCTCAGTGTGATCTCCTCATTCCTTCGTGTCCTCGTGAATTCAGAAAGTGAGTATATGATAGTATCAATAGAAGATGGTATTCAAACAATGGCAGCTTTGGATATAGACCGAATAAAATGTGATAGGACAGGGAAAGCGCAAGTGAACAGAGCTTGACTATGTAATTCCTAACGGGATTTATTGCAGGAATATAACACAAGTGTATCAAGAGTTTCAGAAACTATCCTTGTGACAAAAAAAACTTGTAACTTTAATGGATTCTTGTCTAGAAATGGAGCTATTCTATGCTAAACTGATTATATGAAGTAGCAATGGAACAAGACTGAAACAAGAAGATTATATGACATCTAAAAGACCAACAATGGAAGCTAAACATGAATTTGATAGAATTATAAGCAATAAATTGAAAGAATGAATAAGAGAATTGAGAAGATGAGGGGCAATTTGCTTGAAAACAATTTGGCTATTTATAACCAATGCATTTACCAGAGGGTAACTCCCATTTGAACTCTTTTACTATAAACAATGGAAAAACACTATTACCAGGGGACCAAAAACATTAATGCAATCCAGAGTGGTTGAAGAAAGCATGTAAAATTGAATATTTATGTTTGACGCGATCATCAGAAGGATCTAGAAAATGCACACAAGACTTCCGCCCTATGCAGGGCAGTGGTTATGGGACCGCCACCATTTCCTGGCAGCAGTCATGGGACCACCACCCAGGCAGGGCGGCGGTTCCATCATTAAAGATAAAATTCAAGAAGAAAGGGGGCATAGGGAAAAACAAAGCATGCAGAGGCTGAGTGGGGCATGTGGGATACAAGGGTATACTTTGCAAGCCTTTCTTGATTTTGAACACCTTGCAAGGAGACCTGTATCATCATTGGGGCATGTGTAACATCATTCCGGTGGTGTAGTACCCTACAATTTTGGGTACATACAAGCACCTATATATAGATAAGCCCCCTCCTCTTTATAGATATGGTTCCTATAGACCTATGGGGGATAGATATGGCCCAAAAAAGGGAGTTAATTTATCACCATATAGATATAGAAAGGCAATATAAATGGCCCCATCTATCTCTATATGGGGGCCCTCAAATCTATAGAGAGATGGCCCCGCCTAGAGAATAAAATTCCACCTATATATTCAAGGCCCCTCTATATATGGGGTGGGTGGGTAGTTGATAAATTCCCTCTGCCCATAAAATATATAGTAGGGTGGAGGGTACTAATGAAACTCTATATACAATCGCTCACACCCAAAACTATAGAGAGGTAGATAGGGTTCTTACCCCCATATATAGAGAGTTAGGGGGCTCCCCACCCCGAAATATCTTATCTTATAATTCTAGATAGGGAAACCTATATATAGGGCTTATAATCAATAACCTCCCCCTTCTTGACCCCCTGATGGGTTGATGGAGGCCTATTAATATAGGGTAGGGTGACCACAAACCCATTAAACCCCAACTACAGGGCCTATCTATATAGAGAAGGGTTCCCTGATAGGTTCATTTTCTTATATAGATATAGGGCCCCTAAAGAGATAAGATATATAGGGAGAGACTATTCCTATGGTAGGACTAGAGCCATATATAGATAGGGGGCTCAACCAAGGGGCATGTCTATATCTATATAGGGGAGGGGTCCCCATATCTAGATAGTGTTAGCCATTGTGTCTATGGTGTTTGTATTGAT
The DNA here is from genome assembly GCA_019776745.2 of Taxus chinensis. Classification (NCBI taxonomy): domain Eukaryota; kingdom Viridiplantae; phylum Streptophyta; class Pinopsida; order Cupressales; family Taxaceae; genus Taxus; species Taxus chinensis. The sequence goes on along the minus strand of CM034155.1, from coordinate 62,161,604 downwards.
GTAAAATTTCATTGATGGCAAAGGGATTTTGGGTGTCATAGGTGTCTCCATGAGGTATCATTCATTGTCTAGCTTGAAAGTTGACTTGTAATGTCCAGTCTTGGTGTCTTGTCATGGTGTCTTGGTGCATGGTCAAGAAAAATAGGTGTTTTAGGTGAGTTTCAAAGTTTGTTTAAGGTCTGCATGAGGTCAAACATGTTCCATTAGATGTGTGAGATGTTTCTAAGTGTCTTAAAGTGGTCATCAAGGTTAGTTCATGTGAAGTTATGGTTGAGTTGGGTCATTCTAGGCCTATTCCTAGTCCTAGTGCATGGTGTATGGAATGGTGAGATGAGATATGGAAAAGGGTAGTCTTGTTGAAGCATAGTAGGAGTGTTGTGGCACTTTATATGAAGTGTTTAAGGTATATCAGGTTAGTATTTAGAGGTATAGTACATGTACAAGGTTCATTGAAACAAGTTTATTGACAACAAAGCTAGAAAGGCAAGGTAAGTCTTGACATATGGAGATATCTAGGTACATTTGAGAATGGATGAGAGATTGGAAAGTTATAGGAGGTTTTTTATGATTCTTCATTCCAATTTTAGGGTCAGTATTATGAAGGAATTGCAAGAAAAACTATTTTTAGTCAGTGTGAATTTTCGTGGGTAATCTTCATTAATTCAAGAATATTTTGGTTTTTGAAATTTGGATTTGGCTATTTTTGAGGTGTTAGATTGCTTGTTATTTCACCTAAATTTTCAATGTATAAATTTATTTTTTTGGTTGATTCACCTAGCGTTTAAATTAATAGCCAAATTTTTATAATCAAATCACCTTTATTATATGAAAAAAAGAGATATTTACTACCGACTGATAGCATAATGCTATCGGCTGATAGTTTATATCGACTAAAAAAAATTACTTTCACTTTGTGGCATTCGCCAATATTTTTAAATTCATTTTTTATAAATTTTCCAAGTAATATCTATGGTTTATTTTTAAGGGGAGTCTTAAAATTTACCTTGTTTTTGGTCATATATAATTTCTACAAGTGATTTCTCTAGCTCAAGGTCATCTTTTGACTGTTCATTTTCTCATAAAATCTTTGCACGCGGTCCTGATATTTTCACCATAGTTTGGTCCTAGAGACTAGAGTGTTTTAGAGTTAGAATGAAGTTAAATGACTCCCTAACATTTACGAACAATTGTTAAGAAGCAAAGGTGGTATTAAACCCTAATAAAATCCTCATAATAGAGCGATATGATAAAATTTAATTTTATGGGCAACAAATAATCTTGGAAAGAAAAAGTGACATATTATGTCTGAAGAGGATTCTCCAAGGCTCATTTTGGTTTTGGTTTCATGATCTAGCTATTTCAGAAAGTGAGAGAAAAATCCTTGTTTTGTGTAAATTTATAATTTCATGGCTGAGATGGAAGCTTCTTGATGAAAAGTAAATTTTTCTATAATCCTTGGGAGATGTGTTAGGTAGCCATAGAAACTTATGCATAGATATAGTAGATAAAATGAAGATATATGTTCTCCAAGTCACCCTACCACTTTTGGACTACAAGGGCTAAAACATGGTCTTATGGTTTGGGTTGAGTTTGATTGTTATATATCATGAAGTAGTGGTTTTTTGTCATTGCGAGTTATTTGAAATCTGATAAGATGTTTTAGAGAATTTATTTTGATTAGATGAACTAGTTTCATGTTCGAACCCTAGTGGCCAAATTATCTCTATTATAATTCCTAAGTAGGCTTGTTGAATCAGATGTGTTAGTGTGTGTTTCACCATATGACCTATGAATGTAAGAGATTTAATGGGTGTGTAAGGGTCCTAATGAATTTTAATAAGTGGTTTTAGTGCTTGTAAGTAATTTTGAATACATTTGAGCATGTTTTTCTCAAGACTTGTTCTTGAGTCCAATTTGGCAGTTTGGACCTATTTCAGAGATTGAGATGCTTGGAGGATTTGTGATATGTTTTTATGGGTGAATTGATTTGTTCTAAAAATTAAATGCGGATATATTTCCATTGATATACTACTTGATCCTTGATTATGTGTTTTTCTATGAGAATTTATTCATTCTTAAGGACTATTTTCTGGGTGCTTGAAGACCTAGTTGTGCATGTTTTGTAACACCTTGTCAAACTATTATATTCATATTTTGCATTGCAAGCGTTGACATGTGATTTTAAGAACAAATGTATGTTTCGTGGATGTTGTAAAATCATGTTTTCCGTGGATAAATCATTTCTGCTCTTTTATTGTAGGGCTAATATGTTGTTGCTTGCAATAATCTATTTCACTTCTTATGAGTAAGTTGTAATCTGGTTTGAATGGTTGCAAACTTATCCTCTACAATTGAACTCATCCTTGATCAATTCCATTGATCTAAGGTATGTTTTAAATCTTCTTATCTAAACTGAATGAAAAACTGACATTCATTGATTAAGAGACTTAACGAACTGAACTTTTGTTTGTTGCAAATTCTTTACTATCTCAAAAGACCGTGCCTGCATTCTATTTTTTGTTGTGCTTGGCTATTCTTGATTGATCCTTGCAGGGTGCCTAATTGCATTAGGGGAAACCTACTTTAGGATTCTAGGGAAAGAGAGAAAAATAAGCCCTATATCTATAAGGTCTATCCTAAAGAGATTTGGGACTCAGGTAATTTACCTAACTCTTTCTACACCACTCTACATGGGATGACATCCTAACCTAAGTTGTTAACACTAAGTTAATATGAAAATGGGAAATAACCTAAGGGATGCTAAGTTATTTCTAACCTATTATTTTCGTTAATCTTCATCCTAACCTAAGGTGGCAATTTATTGTTTGGGGGTTATATCCTAAGGCTACAGATTTTAAATTAACCTAAGATCTAACCTAAGAAATTATATCTATCCTAAACCAATGGGTATGAGAGGGAACCTATGGGTTGATTAGCAAGTGGGAGCTAAGTGGCGGTTCCTAATCTTTTAATGCAATGGAATTTTGATTGATTTGGCATTAAGGCATGGTTGTACTAGCAGTTTGGCATGGGCTAGTGAAATTTGGAGGAACCTAAGTGGAAGCATCACTAAGTTTAGAAATTCATGTGGAAGTTCAATGTGGTCTCGCCAACTTTGGATGGCGGTGGCAAAGAGAGAGAAGTGGGAATATGAAAATTAATGTCAATAATTTTCCTTGGTTCTGTCGAGAAAACTGTCTTGGAAGGCATGCTGGCTGATTTTTTTGGGGTTGTTTTGTTTTGCATGCTTCCCAATTTTTACTCTGCATGGATCTATCTGGTTCTTCAAAAAAACAATTTGATCTCCACTTTGTGACTATTTTTTATTTCTATGATCTATTTTCAGTTAGAGGAATTTATAAGAGGCATTTTTGAAAAATATTATGTTTATTTGATCTTGCTTGGAGAAGAATGGATGTTGGAAACTCAAATGGAAGTCTTCTTTGAATCAGTAGAGGAACTATCAGGCATGATAATCTCTACCCAATAAGATTTATTTCTTTCTTCTAAATGATTCATCAAAAAAATTCTACTCACTGGAAATTTATATTTTCATGATGTATCTAGTTATTTACTTGCATATATTCATGAAATCTATGTGGGTTTTGGAATATGAATCCTTTGTTGTTAATGGTAGTTTTTGGGAACTTTCTTGGTACTGGTTGTTAGAGGTTTTCATGTGAATTTGTATTGAAACTCTGTGACTTGTACTTGAAGCTCTATAACATGTATTCAAATCTTTTTTTCTATCATTTGAGACTAATGTTCAGTGAACTGGCTTGTTGTTTGTTTGGTTCTGAATCTCTGTTTAGTCTTGTGTTTTGTGAACTTGAAGTAGAGATCCGTAGTTGTTCTAATCTTATATTGAAGCTTTGGGATTTGTTATGAGTTTTTTATGGGGACCTTGTGTTTTTCTTGGATTGTGTTGGGGCTAAGTGTAGTTCGGAACCTTTGGTTGAATCTTCATATTCAACAACTGTACCCGTATATAGTTCTTACAAATACTAAACTAACTTTTGTGTGGTTTATTTTTTATCTGTACTTGTGTTCTGAACTGGAATTTTTATTCTCATTTAAGGATTTGAGAATACTAGGACTCATATTGAAGCATTGGTGATTTGGTTTTTAGCTTATATTTAGGGCTTTATGTTTCTCTTAGACTCGTATTTGATCTTGTGTTTTTTTGAGCCGGTGTTGGAGCCTTGTAAAGTCTAAACTTATGTTCAAAGCTCATAATCAACACTGTATCAGTATTCCATGATTGTGTGTTCTGGATTTATGTTGGAATTGAAGTGATTACCTGTATTATGAGTTGGATTTGGTTGGTATTTGGTTTTGAAAAGCTTTATTCTCTTTATAGACTATCTGCTCGATAGATGCTTGAGAGTTTAGTTTCAGTTTGAAGCCAACCTGTTAATCTCCTTCGTTCCACTCCTTGAGAGTGATTATTTTTTATGCTTTTGTCCCTTTGGACTATATAACCTTTTTGAATTGGACAGGGAGAGATAAATTGAAGTTTAACCTATCATTCTTTGTTCTGAGTGAACACGTGTCAAGCGGAAAGCTTGACTATTTTTAATATTATGAGGGGATGGGAATTATGTCCTATAATGGGTCTGGTTGGTCCTTTGATTGTGGTAACAGTCAAATAAAGTTTGATGTTACGTGAAGTAGTATTACTCTCTTCGGACCTTCTTAATTGATTTATTGGGTTTTGTTGGAAGTTGAATTTAAAACTAGAATATTGAATCTTGTTTAAAGTATATATATGTATAATATCTCTGTTCGGATAATTGTGTATATTTGTTCTTGTTTGGGACATGAAATTCATACTTTTTGTATCGAGATGTTAAAGCCATGTAATAAGAATTCATTTCTTGAGTTCACAATTCCTTCTGCACATGTATATCTTCTCTGTTTGTAGACTCTTATTCCTAGAGGAGATCATTGAATGAACCTCCAGTATTTAGGAAGAGAAATGAATATGAACCATGGAGATAGTATATAGTTAGGGGCTGTATTGTGTATTTCTTTCTGAGATTCGAATTTGTACTTGAGCTTGGTGAATGGAAATAGGATAACCACCTTGCTAGTTTTGATTGGAAAGATGCAGTGTGCATATATTTAATTGGGCATTCAATTTTGTGTTCTCTTTAGGGAACTAACTAGATAATTTCTAAGTTTGTATTAGATAATGGATTTCATTTCATAGGTAAAAATGAAATAAATTAGGGATTTTGTCCTTTTCAATTTGAGATCCTTTTTATGTTGACTGTATAAGTTCATAGACTGAACTTATCTTTAATCGACTCTCTTCTGAGATAAAAATTTCTTTTGGATTGGTTAAGAGATTTATTTGCTAATGTATAGCTTGGGTTGTGGGCAATCTAGTTTCAGATCCTTGCATTATATCTACTAATAGATACAAGTTAGTAAGGCCTTCTGTTAGACTGTTTTTAAATATGCTTGGATTGAATTGGGACCTTAGTTGGATGTTGCCTCTTTATTTGTGAACTCCTTATATTGATATCATGGACTGAGGCAGTGTTGTCTTAAACTTGATTCATTCCTTCAGATGAATTGTGTCTGAGGAATAGGTATGTATCGATTCTCTTCTTTGGTTTATATGGAAAGATGAATCATACTAATAGGAGATATGATGTAATTAACTTATTTTGCTACTTGGTAAAAGATAAAAGTGTATTTCTATTTCTATGGGTTAATGAAATAATTGAATGAAAAGACTTGTTGATTGTTTAAAGTGATTGATAGGATCAATTAAGTCTTATGATATAATTCTAATGTTGTAGATTATAATATGTTCTTTTCTTAAAATTAAATTTAGATTCTCTTAAATGTACCTCTTTCTAAATGTTATTACTTATGATTATTTCTATTATGTTTATTAATTGCTTCATTAAAGCATAGTTTTTTAATGAAACAATTAGTGGACTGCAATTTACTTTAATGCTTAGTGCTTATCATGCTCAGTTCATTGAACTGACCCATGCTAGCAATTTCACAGATGGACACCGTAAGTGATAAAAGAAGAAAATAACTTTCATGTTGTATTGGGCTTATTTAATTATGTACCTTATGTAAAGAGTTTGGATTCATTCTTGAATTTTTTTGAAAAAGAAAAGTTGTATTCTTTTGGGATAGAGGTTGTTTGTTGTATAACATGCCTGAAATACATAGTCTTGTAATGTATAGTTTTATAATGATGAATTGAAAGTTGAGATTTACTTGTATTATGAAGAACATGGGAAACCTATCTTGATGATAATTTTCATATCTGTTAGATGCTTAATTCAAATAAACTTGATCAGTTGGTTAAAGGGAGATATATTGGATTCTCTTATTAAGATGTAACTTGTTAAGTTGCATAAGATATCAATCTTAGCTAATAAATTCTAACATAGTATTTGAATGTGCAATGAATATGCATTAAAACTATAGAAATTGTGAAAGATAATAAGGGTATGAAAAACCCTAACACTTAATCATGTAGAGGAAGATTCTTCCTCTCTAAAAGAAATGTAACCCAAAGAATGGTGATATGATCATTAATCGTTAGAATTCATTTCTTATAAGGTCTACCTCTAGTTTAACCTATTTAGTTACTACACCTTCATTGAATGAGTAAGTTATATTTAATGTAACTTATGATATTGTTTTCCTGTTTTGGTTAACTGCTTGTTAAGCCAAGTAAAATGAACCTAGAAAGAAATCATATGTTAAGGAAGTTCTTTAATGACTAAATGAATCAAATTTAGAAAATAACTTATGGAGTGTTGGATTAGGGTTAGCAGGGTTGTTGTAATTGGTGTAATAATATAAATTAATAATGTATTAATAACCTCCTTGGGTATGTACATCATGATGAGGTAGTTTCTATAAGATGTTGGAACTCACCAACTACATGGCTATACCTTCGAGAAAACAAGGGTCTTCCTGAGGATACAACATTGCAGTTGACATGTGGTAACACCCTTCTACATTGATCATCTGAATCTACACACAAATAAGTACTTGAACTTCATTTCTCTCTAGGTCAAGTTAGTGGCATGTTTAGGATAGGTAGTAGCTTTCAATGGCTCAGGGTACCTTGGCACATCTGGTTGACTTAGGTCAACCGAGTATGCCCATATACCCTAAGTCATTATGAGTGTCTTCCTATAATAAATTATGTTTCTAACTAGGGTTAGGGTTAAACCTTGGACAAGTGGACTGATGGTAGTTAGTAAAGACCATTATTTATAACAGAGGAGTGAGGTGAATGATGTATTCTGAAATGATGAGTATGTCATCTAGGAATAGTGACATAAATAGTATGTTGAAAATCTTTGGCCAAAGTATCACAAGCTGCCGGTTATGTTGTCCTATGTCACCTAGTTTAAAACAACGTGATATTAGATGAATATTGGTAACAAATATTCAGATATTTTCTTTAAATAGATCACTCAGTACCTGGTTTAGGTTAGGAAAACCAAGTATACAAAGTATACGATAAGTATTCAATACTTAAAGTTAACATAAATAGATTGGTAGATCACCGAGTTATGAAATAAATAGATCGGTAGATCACCGAGTTATGAAATGAATAGATCGATGGATCACCGAGTCATTTACAACTACATATGGTTATTTGTTTGAGATTGATTGGCATGGAATGTTTGTTCTAAATAATGCTTTATTTAGAATAGAGAACATTATGTAAAAAAAAATCCCTTTTTTCTAAAGTCTTAAAATGGGAATGTTACATCTTGGTATCAGAGTTAAAGGTTGCGACCCTTGGACCTACTGTGTCCATAATCTGATGAAACTTAAATTTTCTTGTAACAAAAAATGGTTAGAACAAGAGGAAATGTTTCAAATAACCCTCTGCTTGAGGAAGGAGCAACAACTACCTAGAAACTAGATGAGATCCTTGTTTCCCTATTAGACACAAGAGATTTTTTGGCTATACTTGAATAGCAAGTAATGGGCAATGAGGAGGAAGATGATGTTGATAACAACAATCATCCACCTTATAGGGATAACGTCAATGTAGGTGTTGATAATAAGAATGTGAACATACCTGTTCAGCCTGAGAACAAAAAGGCTAGGCTAGCAGCTGAACTCACTAATGATATAAAAAGGATAAGTCCACCCAAGTTTGATGGCACCACATCAAGAGATGGGGATGAGAACTGGCTCACCAAAATGGAGAAGTACTTTGCAATAAGGAATTTCTTAGAAGAAACAAAGGCTATATGGGGAGCATATCAGCTTTCCCATGAGGCATATTTATGGTGGGACATCTATAAGGCTAAGTTAAATATTGATGAAACTAATATAACATGGGATCAATTAAAAGGATACTTTAGGAAACGTTGGCTGCCACAACTTTACTATGATCATAAAATGACTGAATTTTAGAACTTAGCTCAAGGAAAGATAACTTTAACTAAGTATTGGGAGCGGTTTACAAAACTCCTTAAGTATGTACCTCAATAGCAAACTGATGAGAAGTTTAGAATACAAAAATTCATCATGGGATTGAATCCCATCATAGGAGGAGAGATGGATGTTCACAACCCAACCAGTATGGAAGGGGTTGTAGAAAAGGCCATAAGGCAGGAACAAAAATTAAAGGCAATTTATACTCATAAGGAGGAAGTAAGGAAGAAAGTTCCTAACTCCTCTTCATCATCTCTTACACCTAAGAAAGGACTATCAAATAAATTCGGAATGAAAAGTAAGTTTTCATCTGATACTAATAAGAAAGCAGCATCAAAAAATTTTGTTGGTAATGCATGGAACAACTTTGCTAAGAACAATAATAACATATAGAAGTCCTATGGGGTTCAAAAAGATAATTCTAAGGATGGAAATAAACCCCAGCCTAGGAAGGGACCTATAGGAGGCTATTATAACTATGGAAAAGATCATTACGAAAATCAATTCCCTTTGAAAAAGGATGATCGTAATCAGCAGCACAAGATACACACTGCAGTAGTTGACAAGCAGGATGAGAACCAGGCCACACCTATAGAAGTTCTAGGTAAGTTATTTGGTTTACCTATAACTATTTTTTTTATACCAGAGCTATTGAATGTTTTATTTCTAGTAAATTAGCATCAAAACTAAAAATAAAATCTAGAAACATGGATAAAACATTGACTGTACAATATGGAAACAATGTTCTACATATAGTTAGTATGTGTCTTTTTGGAGCAATCTGTAGACACCAAATTTGTGTCTTACGACCCCCTATGCCCTGCATCTCATTTCGTAACCTAACCTCATCACCTAAACCTTACACAATTATTTATTAATTACCTTATATTTAATAAATCCACATCGCCATACCAGCCACCTCATTTCGCCACCTCATCATGACCTAGTCCTAACCCTAAACTAACCTAATTAAGACCTATAACTTGGTCTACATCCACACCCATGACTAATTACTCCTCACCCGCACCTAAAACCAACCTCATAATGACTTGACCAAGCCCACAACTAATCCCTCGGGAGAAAAGGAGGGAAAGTTGGCTATTTTACTAAAAATAGCCCACTTTGACCTGATCGATACCGGTTCCTACTCGACCGCCATCGGTTACGTAACCACCATCAGTTCCCTGTAAATGACCTCTCCCAACCAAAAACAGAGGGTTGGATTTTCATTTGATCTAAACGAGAAGTCATTGGAAGAATCTGGAATTTACTTGGCTGAGCAGAGACAAGTGAAGGGAAGAGAGGAGTTTGCAGAGAAGGACATCAAGCCCAAGACTGCAACTGAATAACTAGAGCCCAGTGACACTCATTCGAGCATCAGGAGAGGAGATAGCTCATCTTGGATTGTCAGATCATCCTACTTGAACCCTGTCTTCGTCATCACAGTCCCGGAACCTGCATTTTTCATCAGGAACTAGTAAGTAAGTCTTATACGTTCTTTTAATAATATTTCTTGGATTTCTGAATCACAGTAATTATAATTCTACCCCCAGATCCACTACCCAGTAGCACTCTCCATCTAACTTACATTCCTCTACCCCTACATTGCCCCAAGAACAGCCCCCATACTCTTTGAATCTTCTCCATCACCTCATTACCTATCCCCAGTCATTTTACCAGCCTTATAAACACCATAGCTATCATAGCCATCTTATAGCCAAGATTCACCAAACCCCTTAAATCACTACCCCTACCGATATCGGTTATCATCAACCGGTACCGGTGACACTGACCGGCGTCGATCACCGTGATTCAAAACCAAGACCAGCCCTTTCTCTATTGTTCTAACAAGGTAAATAAATTACAAATGGACAATAGCTTATTTGTTAGAATTTGTGTTAATTCATATCAGCAAGGGAACTGACCACCTTCGAAAGGAAGTCTCATATTTCCTGGGCCCAAGGCAGTTCCCTCACTTATCATCTAATTAGAAAATGGTGGTCTTGTATTCTTACTTGCAAGTAGTCCTTCCCAGACAAAAAGGAGTTCTTTGCAATCGATCTGATCTCTCTCTACGGTACGCGCACACCATCTCAACATTCAATAGGTATTCCTCCTAGCCCTAACCCTTATCTGTTTCTCAAAGAAATGAAAGGAAAGAAGCAACTCTATCCCGGGAATGGAAGCATTTTTGTGCGAAACATTTTGGCACGCCCAGTGGGACCCATTTCAGGTTTCTTTCTTTCTTGCTTGCTTTCATATAGGGAGCATACTTAATGTTTTCTTCTTCTAAAAATTTCACATGATATTCTGTTATATTTGGTAAAATAATTTGTCTTGCTTTCCCAATTTTGCATTAGTGAAAGTCATCTTCTTTGCTTCATCGAATAACATTTCAATTTGGGTTCAAAACACGTGCATCCCATTTTTGAGTGTTGTTTTCAATTCTAGTGAACGTAGATTAAGTAACAGGTCGTACACGTAAGGGTGATTTCCATGGTATTGATAAGAAATTAATCTTACTTTCACTGCACAACACATACCGAATCACTTCACAAATAACACAACAACTCAAAACATCCCCCCTTTTCCACGGTATTCCTCCACCCGATTGAGGTAACCTTATAAGCCAAAACAAACTTGACATTTCCCCTAAGTCTTTTGTTTAGGATTGACATCATTCTGCGTCTAAAGGCATAAGACCAAATTGATTAAAATTAACCCTAGGGTTAGTCTGTTAATTTGTTTGTGCATTCTTGCTTGTTTTTTTTTGTTCTGTTTCTCTGTCATACACTGTTTTCTGTTATCACTACAGAACAGTTTGGTAGACATACTCAGCACTATTAACACCAAATCAGCAACTTCCTACTGCTTCTTACACCAGTCATATTCTACCGACATCGGTTAACTTACCGACGTTGGCTACAGCCTGACCGACATCGGTTACTGTCACAGTTCCCAAAACCAGCAACCTACCAATTCCAACATTTTGTTGCTACTTCTATTCCTGATAGATTACATCCTACTGTGTACCCTTGTCCATGGTTGTTATTACTTAGAAATAAGCTACAGCCATGGTTTCACATGCCTGCTATGTGCCTTTTCCTGAATCACCTCCTGCCCATACTGTGGGGAATCCTACGAACACCAGCGAGGTTCCCAAAATCCCTGTAGGAGATAAAGAATTTGTGAAATTTTTGGACGCTAATCCTAGCACTGTACAATACTATTTGTCTCATGCCCCTGACCGTACACCCGATGGTCAACTCCTTGTTGGCATGCCTATTAGTATAGCTGCTCATTTAGCTCCTTCTCCACTTGATAACTCCGCCTTGCCTTTTTCATCCTTAGTCTCGTCTCCCAACTCAGCGGCTTCAGGGGTTCATACGGCACAGATTGGCTTTCCTTTGGTTAATCTTGGGCCCAACATATCATTACCGCCGACTGCTCCCACCTCATCTCTCTTGCAGACTGCTCCTTTTATTACTTGCTCTCTGCCACCTATCCACACGAGCTTTCCTTCTCAAGCCCCGCCCACCTTTTCATTTCCACACACGTATCTGGTAACCTCAACGTCTTATATAGGACATCCCTATTCGGCCGCCTCAACATATTCATCCTCTATACCTTATCAACATTTAACCCCACCATTGTCTAGTGGTGGCCCTTGGCCCAATCTGCCTCCGTTTACCACAACTGCACCATCATCTCATCCAACTACTGATTTAATCAAACAAATGATGGACAAAATGCAAAATCTGGAGGCTTCTGTTTCAGGAAGTCGTAGCACCCTGACATACGAGCAAGTTTGTCAGGAGCCTATCCACCCTTCTGTCCCCCTTCATTCATATCCTCCTCAATGGGAATTACCAAAATTTACTCGTTTTAATAGTAAGGAGGATCCTCAACAACACTTGCGATCATTTAGACATGCCTGCTATCTAATTGCTCATGATGATGCCTTACTACTCTGCACCTTTCCCATGTCCTTATCAGGACCCGCCTTGGAGTGGTATAGTGCTTTAACCCAGCACTCAATCTTCTCTTTTAACCAACTAGCCCAATCTTTCTTGGATCATTTCTCCATTAACATTGCCAAGAAAGTATCTATCACCGACCTCTATGCCATCTGACAATTTGAAGACGAATCTATCACAGATTTCGTTGGACGATGGCGGGGCCTTATCAACCAACTTACGTATGCCTTGCCTCAGGCCGAACTTATTAAACTTTTTACACAGGCCTGCGCTAAGCACATCTCTCTTACCCTCCAAATTCAAACTTTCCACACATTTGACGAGGCCTTTACTATGGCTTGAAAAATAGAGATTCGAACCTTAGAGGAAGAGAAATTGCGGTTGCATAACAAAAACCCCAATTTCCAAACCCAAGATTCCACCAACAAACCTAACACCACCAATCCTCACGCATCGACTGCTTTGAAATCAAAAGGAGATGTGCACGCGGTGATGGTCAAATCCCAACCACCGTCTAATACCCCACCAAAAATCACCTATAAGTATAAAGCTGAGCCCATCAATTACACTCCCTTGGGAGAAACTTATGGTGTGATATTGGAAAAATTGCTTAAAGAAGGAGCTATTACCTTACCTCCTGTTAAACCTCACTCCGGGTTTGATTCCACCCGTGCCATACCTTCCTGGTACAAAGAAAATGACTTCTGTAACTTCCACCGCGTGAAGGGACACAGTCATGAAAACTGCAAGATGTTGAAAAACATAGTGCAGGAAATGGTTGATGCAGGGGATATAGCCCTCGATAATCCTAACGCCCCTGCTAACCAAAATTTGAAAATTTTCAACAAACCATTCCCAAGTCACTCTTCTAACAGTAACATAAACCAAGATATCTTAGCCGAGGAGAGTGTTTATGAGATCCATGCAGTCTTCGACTCCCAGCCAAAGGCCTCTATCGAAAAAATTCTGAATCAGGCCTCTTCACTAACGCAGGAACCCGAACCCCCTTCACCACCATCAAGACAAGACGAAATCCTTGTCGTTCCTTTACCCATCAAGGAATTAACCGCCCAGAGTTCTCTTCTCACAGATGAGCCTTCTTACACCACATCCTTGCAAGACTGTGAGCAGATGTTATCTAACTTATCTATTTCCCAAACATTTCCATCTACCATTCTTACTGTACAAGAGGAAGGCTCGCCACTTCTTTTGTCATCCTTAGACGAGAAACCTCTTGCACTGACATCACCACATTCTTTAATCATGACGGATCCTCTCAAACATGCCCTCCTACCTATTAGTTCTTCATCGCCTAAATCTTTTCAGCGACCGGTTGACCTCTTAACGCCCATTGATACAGTGCCTCATCTACCCCCTGTATCACACCCACAGTGGACCGGAATCACAACCCACCTTTCTTCCATACAAAAGTTCCTATTCACACGTGAGGATTGTCATCCCTCAGAAGATAGACGAGTCCTATGGGAACGTTTGAGTACCCCATATTCTACTCAAATGCAGATGACCGATCCAGACGCCTCTACCATATACCCAAAGTGTTTACAGAAGCTTAAAATGCCTATGTCCTCATCTTCACCCCCCTCATCTCTACCAAATACCTCATCCACCTCTATTAGCCTAACCAAATCTTCCCCTATGCTTGGGACCTCACCAATACCCAGTTTAACACACCCACCCAAATGGCTAGATTTATCCAAAAATAAAGTCATCCATCCATTTAGGAGACAAACTCAATCTCCTCAACCCCAACCTATGCCTCTATCACAACTAAAACCATCGTCATCACACCTACCTTCCATATTGGGACCTCATCCCTCCACCTTGCATCAATATATCATACCTCCTGCGTTTTCTTTAAAACGACCTACGCCTTCTACACCCATACAGAAATCCAAGGGTATATCAACACCGTCACCCCGCGTATCCTGTCCACCTATCAACCCTAAACAAATTCCATCATCAAAAGATTTGTTTGCTGTCACTCCTATTTCTCCGTGGTTGTTTTCTGATACCACATCATCTGTGGCCTCATCATCTAACCAGCTAAACATAGCTTCTGCGCCAAAGAAGCCATGTTTAGTTAAAACCCATTATCAAAACCCCTTGGCTAAACCGCCACCCATACAAATCAACCATACCCCGTCATTACCAGAAACTACCCAGTCAATAGCCTCATCTTCCTCTGACTTTGACCCACTCAAAGGGTCTTATGCCAAAATCCTTGCTATGTTGGTGGAGAATGCAACCATTTCCCTACCCCCACTTAGACCTTATGATCCATCTAAACCTCGACCTATAGGTTATGATGAGTCTAAAATCTGCGCTTACCACCGCACACCAGGACATGATGTAGAGGGATGCAAAGCATTGAAAGCCATACTTCGTCAGTCACCTCTCTCAGATAGAAAAGTTAAGAAAGACAACTTACGAAGGGAGAGACCTTTAGCTTCAATTCCCTCTCCTATACCACCTGTCCCCGCCTCACAAAGATCTATCATTATTACAACTCCACCTCTCGAAGACCATGACTTATCCATACCGTCTTCCTCCTCTCATGTTCACGAGATCAATATGATTAGTGTTGCTACTCGAGGGCAAAAAAACAATGGGAAAGTGAAAGAAAGAACACCTGCGGCCTCTCTTTCTCCGTCCACCATCCCGATCGCACCACCACCTAAAGTGGTTATTCGTGGACCCGCCTACCCCGTCTCTAATGGAGTTGCCCACCGAACCATGATCAAACAGCTTCACCAATCACCTGTAAAAATGACACTGTATGATCTCATTCAGACTTCTGAATCTCATCGACAAGCTCTCATTGAAATCCTTCAAGGGATAGAGGTCTTACCTAATGAAACCTTGCCTATTACCTCCATTCTCACACCCAATCACGTTGCTTCACTCACCAAACAACCTATCGCCTCAACCACTGCTATCTTTGTACAGCAAGCCGCTGCTATCAGTTTCTCTGAAGATGAAATTATCGACTTTGGTGCCGAAGATCCTGACCCTGCTCTTTTCATCTCAGCTTATGTCCAGGACATTCGGGTGCATCATGTTATGATTGACGGGGGTGCTAGTCTAAACATCATCTCTTCAAAATCCTTCCAACAAATGAATATCCCTTCTAGTTGCATGTGTGCCAACCCCATCATGTTGCGGTCATTCAACAATGCTATTACTTCTACCTTAGGTACCGTGATCCTTAACATTCATGTAGGGCCACGCACTTTACCCGAACTCTTCTATGTCCTTGAGGGAGAGTTCCAATACAATATGTTGTTAGGCCACCCTTGGATCCGGGCTATGGGATGCGTTCCCTCCACCTTACATAGATGCATAAAATTTGAGTACGAGGGGAAGTCCTACACCGTAAAAGCTGATCCTCCCCCCTTCAAAACCTGCAATATGTTATATTGCCCTAATGATGTGCTTGTACCAGTCAAGACACCCATTCATCCAACCCAACCATCCACTTCAACCACACCTCTACCATCCACTTCAACCGCACCTACACCTTCAACCAATGAAACCGCCGTCGCAAATACCACTTCCTTTCCCACAGACAACATCCCAACCTCAGACCCCTTAGTAGATGTTTTTCAACGCCTTACGCTGGGGGAGTATCGCCTATATAACGTTAGTTCTTTCCATACCCCACAGGAGTACGGACAGTTACATGCGCATCCTACCTACGACCGTCGCGTGGGGGAGGTAATCTCTTACGGACCACCTAATTGCCACACCAACCTAACGTATGGGGGTGTCGACACATCCTCCGTTACCCCTGAACCTCCTCTTGGTGTGGTTCCCTTCCAATCTGATTTTCAATACCTGACAAATCGTCGTTTCGCCCTCACCTTCTTGACTCGCTGTGCTTGGAAAGGCTTTGGTTTTGGTCTTTATGAACAAGGCCGACATACAATCATTCCCGTGACTACACGCAAACACAATGATCGTAGTGGTCTCAGATTTCCTGAAACACTTACACTGGAGAAACCTCGTGTCAGTTGTATCCTGGAAGATGACGACGTCACCCCTACCAAACCATCATCACCCATTTTGCCATCGTCACCCACAGAGTCGATAGACCCTGAATCTATCCCTCCTAACTTTTTTTTTTTTCATAAATGCTATCTTCCTAGGTCCTCTCACTTATCAACGTGATAATGAGGACCCATCTTCTCTTCCCCTTCTGTATCCAGACATGATCGAAGAGGATTCACCTTCAATTAATGTTGTTGAGTGCCAGGATGACGACTCCATCCTCACTTACCTTGGTGCGGATGACTCCTATATTCAACGCGCCTTACCATCTGAAACTCAAACCATGTTGAATGAGTCGACTATAGAAATCAACATCCACACAGAGGAGGATCCTCACATTGTGAAGATCGGACAATCCCTTAACACATCAGAACAAGCCGCCTTTACTACCTTTCTCCGTACCCGCAACCAAGCTTTCGCTTGGTCCTACGCTGACATGCCAGGAATTGATCCTGACATTGCTGTCCATAACATTACCCTAAAACCCGATTCCAAACCAGTCAAACAGAAACTGAGAAAAATGCATCCACGCATTGCCCTCTTGGTCAAAGAAGAGCTTCAACGACTCCTTTCTGTTTCCTTCATCTTGCCTATTGACTATCCTCAATGGATTTCTAACATCATACCTGTCACTAAAGCGACGGGGGGACTTCGGATATGCACGGATTTCTGAGACCTTAACCTCGCTTGCCCCAAGGATGACTTCCCCCTCCCAAGTATTGATCAACTTGTTGATCTCACTGCGGGCCATGAGATGCTTTCTCTCATGGATGGCTTTTCGGGATACAATCAAATTTTGGTAGCCCCGGCCGATCAACATAAAACTGCCTTCATAACTCCTTGGGGAACCTTTTGTTATCGTGTCATGCCGTTTGGCCTTAAGAATGCTGGTGCGACCTATCAGCGGGCTATGACTTACATTTTTCATGACATTATGCACACTATCCTTGAGGATTATGTCGATGATCTTCTTGGCAAATCTAAACATCGCAGTGAACATCTCGATGTTTTAACCATTATTTTCGATCACCTGTTACAATATTCTGTCTGGCTTCAACCAAAGAAATGTGTCTTTGGTGTCCTTTCGGGAAAACTTCTTGGTTTTATCGTCTCTTTGCGTGGCATTGAGGTCGATCCATCTAAAGTCAAAGCTATCCTAGAAATGCCCCCACCCAAAAACCTCAAACAATTACGTAGTTTGCAAGGTAAACTTCAATCTATCCGGCGTTTCATTTCCCAACTCTCGGATCGATGTCAACCTTTCCATCACCTTCTTAAAAAGGACATTACCTTTCAATGGAGTGAAGAGTGTCACCAAGCCTTTGAAGCTCTCAAAGCCTATCTCTTGCAGCCACCCGTGCTTATCCCACCTCAGGATGATCGCCCTTTCTACCTTTACCTTTCTGCCACTGACCATGCTATAGGAGCCATGCTCGAACATCGGGACTCAGAACATCGAGAACAAGCCATTTATTATATAAGTCGTACTCTCATGGATTACGAGACTAGGTATACACATGTAGAAAAATTGTGCCTAGCCCTATCATTCGTAGCCACCAAACTCCGACACTACCTCCTGAATCATAAAACTTTTGTCATCACCAACACGGACCCCATTCATTATATGTACGCCAAACCACATCTAAACCAACGCATCACCCGATGGCTTATGCTCCTCGCTGACCTCGACCTTGAATTTATACACCAGAAGTCAATCAAAGGACAAACTATTGCGGACCAACTCGCGGAGGCCCCTTTACCTGGGGAACAATTTACCAATTTTAATTTCCCCGACGAACTCATCGCCACTCTTTCACTCAGGGAGGAGTCCTATCCAATGACCCTCTTCTTCGATGGATCCAAATGCCAGCGCGGTGGAGGAGCCGGACGTTGTTCTCATTCCTCTTGACGCTGAGCCTATGCCTCTTTCATTCCGGCTCGATTTCCCCTGCACTAATAATACAGCGGAATACGAGGCCCTTGTTTTGGGTCTCCAGGTTGCGTTACACTTAGGTGTCAAATCTATCAATATTTTCGGTGACTCTCAATTGGTAGTCAATCAAGTTATGGGCATCTACCAATGTAAAAATGAGGAACTTCAAAAGTACAAACATTACGTGGATTCACTTTTGACCTTATTTACTCGTTATTCTATCCAAACCATTCCCCGCTCCACTAACAAATTTGCGGATACTATGGCTTGCTTAGCCTCGCAAATTCCTGCCTCACCAACTGACTCTGACATATTCATCTTGGTCCAACAACTCTTTGCCCCATCTTACTCAGCCCCGGTTGTTTGTATGATAAATAATGTGTCTGCTAATTTTCCGGATACCTGGTATCACCAATTTCACGACTACCTTACAACCTCTGTTCTCCCACCTGACCTTACTAGTAACGGAAAACGTGCTTTTCTTAAAGGTGTTTCTCGTTATGTTGTCATGGGGGGACTCCTTTATAAACATGGCTTTGATGGCATCCTCCTTCGATGTCTAACCGGCGCGGAGGTCACCTATACCATCCAACAAGTCCATGACGGTATTTGTGGTGGACATTTTAGTGGCCTTGCCGTGGCCAAACGGATCCTTCACCTAGGCTATTATTGGCCTACTCTTAATAACGACTGCTACGAATATGTTAAGCGTTGTGTTATGTGTCAACAACATGCCAACCTTTAACATACTCCTAGCCATCCGCTATAGGTCGCACGAGATCTTTGGCCTTTCTCACAATGGGGTTTAGACCTTATTGGTGAGATTCATCCGCCCTCTTCGCAACGTCACCGTTGGATAATCACAGCAACCGAATATTACACTAAATGGGTGGAAGCCATTCCACTCATTTCAACCAAAAAAGAAAAAATCGTCGAATTCATTAACCATCACATTATCTGCCGTTTTGGTGTTCCTCATCGCCTGATAACAGATAATGGTAAATCTTTCAAAAATAAGTTGTTACAAGACCTTTGTGACAACTTTGGTATCAAACTTAGTTTCTCATCACCTTACTATCCACAGGCCAATGGTCAAGCTGAATCTTCTAATAAAACCCTAACCAAAATCCTCATGAAAGTTGTTAATGATTCTGGAAGAAATTGGCATGATCACATCCCCTTTGCCCTTTGGGCTTATCGTACTAGCATTCGTACCTCCACTAATGCCACACCATTTTCTTTGGTATATGGTACCGAGGCTGTCTTGCCTCTCAAAATACAAATACCCTCCCTCAGAATATCTCTTCAGGATATTCTCACCAACGATGATTTCCGCCAAGAGCGGTTAGCCCAATTAGAGCTTCTTGATGAGCGTCGTCTTACGGCTCTTGACCACCTTCAAATCTATCAAAAACGCATCAAGCGTGCTTATGATAAGCGACTTCATGAGCGTACCTTTAAGGTTGGTGATCTTGTCCTCAAAGAGAATCAACATGTAACCAAACTAGAAAAGAGCAAACGTGGAAAATTTGCTCCTAATTGGATTGGGCCTTACATTATCACGCATACTTATGGATCAGGCACTTACCGTTTAGCTTCGCTTAGTGGTAAACCTGAGCCTGAACCCCTTAATGCCTTGCATCTTCGACCATTCTACTGTTGAATTTAGTGTTATATCACTTCTTATCTACCTTGCACTCGTCCCTTGAGCTCATTTACTACCTCATACACTTTTGTTCCATCCATCTCAAAATAGAATCAAACTCACGTGGTCTGGTCATTACCTCCTTTTAAAGAGGCCTTCCCCTTTTTAGTCTGGTCCATGCCTTAGAAGTATCAAAATAACATGTTCTCAATTGAACATTTACGGGATATTCTTGAGTCAAACTTCCTACAAAACTAGATGCTTCATGCCAAACGGACATCTAGATCTCTAAGTTATACATAGACTGCTCCCTCGAAGGACAGCTATGCACAAAAATCACTTCTGCTACTATAAATAGACTACTCCCTTGAAGGACAGCTATACACAGTCAGCCTTTATCAGAAGCTTCTCACATTGATCAGCTTCGTGAAGACCTCAAGAACAACAAAATACATATCCCATGTAGACTTCCCGCATCGATCAGTCTATGTCCAAAAACATAAAAAGCAGTATTCCAAAAGCACTTTTGAGTCATGGACTTGTCTATTTAGGTTTGGTCCTCTTTCGTCAGAATAATCACCTTGTAACAAGCTCTCAGCACCCTCACCCATATCTACCACCTCACCTCACCATTTGTCAAAGCAACAAAACTCAAGGGACGTGACGTAATACCCGATATATTGTGATTATACAACTCTTTTCACCTATCGACTTCTCGTCTATGCAAGGTACCTAGGGGTTCAAGCTCATTCTACGTTATTATGTGGTTTGTTTAGCTCTTCTCAACTACGGGACACTTTTGCCTCTTTTGCTCGACTCTAGGATTGTGTGTTGACCTTAATCAGGATACGATTCCCTACTACTTGGGTAAGCTAACTTTCGCTTTACTTATACCTACACCAACATCGCCAATACCTTACCAACACCAACAACATTACCCTACCAACATCAAATTTTTACCAACCGACAAATTGCCTAACTACAACCAAATTGCCTGAATTCACCTCTCCCTGGTCCTAAGGGAGAACTACATCGGTCTGAGGCCCCTCCTTGCTTTGTGCAATGGGCTATGTAGGCAGCACTTAGGAGACATGGGGTCTCCCAAGGTTAGCTCGACCATCCCCTACCATACCCTATCATGTGTTGTAAATATAAATATTTTTGTGTATTTCTATTTTGACAACATTCATCTTTATCCTTTTTCAAAACAAACAAAAACAACATTCAAAACACAACCATTCTTAGTATTATCATCACTCAAAACAACATACATATTTAGTTTTTAGATGTTAAACAAATACATCTTCTCTATCATCGACTCGCAGGTCGGCATCCTTATTTATTCTTATACTCCTATGAAATTCACTTAGACCCTTGCGCCTCCTCCCGAATCAGGTGGTGATCGTGATCGTCGATGCCACTCACTTGGCCTCTCCATCCTCAAAGGTGCCACTGCTATTGGTTCCTCCCACTGATCCGCCAACATCTCCTGTAACATACGAATACGTCCTCTCGCGTGGAGGAATCTTGCCTCTAGTCTCTCCACTCGTAACTGTGAAACCTCTAACAATCCCGTTGTCTCATTCACTTGTGTTTGAAGCTGGTGAACCAAATCCTGCAGACGATCTCTCTCCGCTGTAATCACAGCTATGTCAGGGTGCTCACGTGCACCTCGCAGCTCTGCTACCCACCATACTCTATAGGCCTCTGTCGTTCCCGCATCCATTACCCTACGATCGGCTGCTATCTCTTCTGGCCCTTCTGGAGGTGTCGGCCGGGGAGGTGAGAATGCTGCCTCGGCGTCAATCCTCATGTATGGTCTATATGTCATAGGTATATCCTGAACGAACCCAAATTGTCGCCGCACACGATCTAGAGGAATCCTCTCGTACTCACCCGGCCTGTGCCCTGCGATCCACCTCAAGCGCTCTACACCCCTCAACTCCTCAGCTATGTTCTCTGTCACCATATAGTTCCCGTAAGGCCTCCCAAAAATATCCGCAATCGTCACCATCTCCCATACCTGTCTATAATACTCGATGTCATCTATCACGGCCTGGGATCTCGCCTCTTGTTCTGTCTGGACCCATCGTCTGAATCCCAACCTCTGCACTCCTGTCTCTCCCGACTCGATGGGTCGGCCTATTGGGCACACACAAACTATGTGCTCATAGGCCCAACAATGTAATAAGTACGAACAATCCAGTGTCGTCCTGTGTTTTCACCTGCAGGCCCATAAACCCCTGTATAACTCTGCCAGATATGCGGGTGCCCATGCGAAAGTCACGCTCATTTCTATCATTTCCCAAATAACACTCATCAATGCTTTTGGAAATCTTCCGCCATCCGCCCTCGGTAATGCATAATACCCCACCGCTATCATTAATACTACTGCCAACCTTGTTGCCTCAGGGTGTGCTGCATACATTATACCATAAGTGAATGTCAAACCTCGCTGTGTCAAATCTCGTGCGTATGGACCAAATACTGCTGTTATCACTCCCCGCGCCGTGCTAGGCAATGCCTGATATACTGGTCTTCCTGTAATTGGGAGTCTCAAAATACGGAACACATCTTCCAACGTCACTGTCATCTCCCCTGTTGGCAGATAGAAGGTATTCTTTTCTGGATTCCATCTCTCAATCAACGCCTGCAACATAGCATGGTTACGTGTGATTCGTGAATAATAGCGGATTCCACTTAACCCCAAACGATTTATCAATGCCCATTCAGCTGGTGTTACATCCGCTCGGATTCGTGACAACAACGCTGGCACAGTATCATTCATCCTTAACCCTGCTTCCGCCTGCATACATCAAAACGACACACAATTATTCAATAAAACAAATCTCCACGGGTTTTTTCTCAAATTCTGGAAACTCCTACAGTAACCGCTATCGGTTATAGATAACCGATACCGGTTTACTAACCGATACCGGTTATCTCTAAACGATACCGGTCACTGTCAAAAATATACACCCTGCTTAAAAACATACACCTACGATAATTATTTTGCCCGTTTACTCCTATCTATACCTAAAAACATACGTGAACACCCTGCTTACCTACCCCATAGCACTCACCCCATCCCAAACCCTTTCCTATCACCTTTTCTTTCTCATCTTTACCCACTTACTCTCTCTCATCCTATTCATAAAACATGCAAGAATCAAATTACAACCAAACAGTTTACCTCTTGGGATGCAGCAGCTTGAGGTGGAACCTGTCTTCCCTCTCGTCTCTGCCTGCTGGATGCTTCTCCTCGTTCAGCCATGTTCACCACCCTCTTCAAATATAACTTGTCTTTCTACCTTCTGAATCTCAGCCCACACTCACTTCACCTGTCTCTTTCCTCCTTATCACTCAATTCTTTCATGCAATTACCTGTATCAGTCGTCAAACAGCGTCGCATTCTCGTATTTAACTTGTTGCATGCTTCTAAAAATAAGAACTTAAGTTGCCAACCAAGCAGTTCTATTTTTAGGAAATATAATTTTGGCATAACCGATATCGGTTGCATAACCGCTATCGGTCATATAGCTACCGACATCGGTTACATAACCGATATCGGTCATGTGCCCCGTTTTGCTTAAACCTAGGCCGTTTCTTCGTTTTTGCAAATTTTTGTGGCGCCCGCCTCTTTTTCCTGCATCACAACACCATTACCAATATTTGTCATCAAAATCACATCAATATATTATCGCTATTTCATCAACATCATCTATCTACAATAAAACAAACCATCGACAAAACACATACAACATTTCATATACACCATGTGGATCAAACTCATCATACATTAAATTTCACAAACCATCGACAAAACACATAAAACATTTCATATACACCATGTGGGTCAAAATCATCATATATATATATATAAATCAAAGGTTTCAAATATACAACTTGCCCTGTATAGGGGCCTCTGTGATCTCAAGATAATACAAAGCCGGCACGCAGGCCGCAATAACTGTCAAAATCTCGACTCGGCTCACAGGCCGGTCTCTCATATCAAAAATATACTCGGCTCGCAGACCGGTATCAACTATACAACCCGTACTCGGCTCGCAGGCCGGTATATACAACAAGATGAATAAATGAATGAAAGAATCATATGTGGGCATGCAGGCCTCTCTATACATAACCGGTTCGCAGACCGGTGTCTCTATCCAATATCCAAAAACACAAACTATCTCCTCTGCAAGGATACCTCAGCTCTCTCCACCACCCTCGGCCTGTCTCCCTACTGGTCCCTGTGCTGCCTCTCGCCTCCTCCCTGTAACGGACCCACCGGCTGTGGCTGCACCCCCCTGGGATCTCTGGCTCCGCGAGGTCTCGGCTCTGTGCGCCGCATATGGCTGATAGTCAGCCCCGGTACCATCAAGGACGTCCTGATAGTACCGGGCCTCCGCTCTCGCCTCCATATAACGGGCCCGTGCCACCATAGCTGCTGGGGCTGGTCCCCCGACTCCTAATAATAATGGCCCCTGTCCTACCGGTACACCCTGTGCCTGTGGCTGTGCCGTGCCGGTGGTGGCCTGTGCCTGTGCCGGTGCCTGTGGCTGTGCCTGTGCCTGTGGCTGTGCCGGTGCCTGTGCCTGTGCCTGTGGTGCCTGTGCCTGTACCTGTACCTGTGGCTGTGCCTGTACCTGTACCTGTGCCTGGGTGCCTGGGCTAACTGCCCCTGTAATACCCCGATCTGTGCATGTGCAGCAGCAAGCTGCCCCTGTAACAACTGCACCTGTCCCAAGAGCCGGTCCCTCTCTGCTATAACAGCCGCTAAATCTGGCTGTGCGGGCTGTGCTCTCCTCGCTGCTCTCTCCCCTGCCCACCATACCAAAAATGACCCTGTGCAGCCGGCGTCGTCCACGGTATCATCCACCGGCCTCTCTGCTACCCAATCTGGGTCCACGGGCTGTGGTGCAGGCAGTGGGGCCTCTACATCCTCCCTCCGGTACTGAGGGAAGGGAGGTGGCTCATCCTGTCGTAGCCCCAACTGCCGTCGTACCCTCTCCAGGGGTATCCGCTCATGCTCTCCCGGCCTCCGTCCAGCTATCCAGAAAGTATACTGGATCCAGCGCATCTGTGATCGGGCTCCTCCTCGGGGCTGATGACCTCTGTAAGGCCTCCATACAATATCCAATGCGGTCAGGCCCTCTAGCATATGACGGTAGTAAGCTACATCCCGTCCTGCAAGCACCGCTCGTGGCTGGCCCACGACCCCCAACCACCTCTGAAAGCCATAACTGTATATCACCTGTGGCCCTAGCTACTGGGGCAGCCCTACTGGTCGAATACATATGATGTGCTCATATGCCCAGCAGTGTAACAGAAATGTGGAACAAATCCTGAATCACCTCATCCGGTGATAACCCCACAGCTCTCTGTATAGCTGCACCAGGTATACTGGTGCCCAAGCATAGCACGTATGCTCCTCCACCATCTCGTGTAGCACCCCCATCAACGCCCGTGGAAAGCGGCCTCCCTCTGAGTCCGGGAGGGCGAAGCATGTGATGCCTATCATCATCAACACGGCAAGCCGTGTCTCATGTCTGTGGGCGCGATACATATCGCCATAAGCAATACTCGCGCTGTGGTAGGTCAATAACGCGGCTGCATCCCCAAATACATGAAGAATGTTGTCCATAGCCGTCTCTGCATCTACCTGGAATACTGCCTCTCCTATGATCGGAAGTCTCAGGATGCGATATACATCCTCCAGGGTAATAGTCATCTCCCCAGTCGGGAGATGGAAAACATTGGTTGCCGGATCCCATCTCTCGATGAGGGAAACCATAAGACTGTGGTCCCTCTCCACAGCCCTATACTGCTGGACTCCACCGAGTCCCACCTCGCGCATAATGGCCCAGTGTTCCGCGGACACATGTGGCCGCATCCGTCTCAATAACGGGGGCATCCGATCCCGCATAGTCAACTGCTGACGTGCCTGCATAAATAACCCACTTCATTAGACCTACCCTTTCAAACAACAACTACTTTAACCCTCTATACCCCCTTTTACCCACCCGACCACACCCCGACTCTATAACACACACCTACACCCACCTATTTTACCCTAACACATTTACGATATCCCCTTTCCTTATCTCGCACCCTACCAATCACCCAGATCTACTCTCGCCATTTACCTATGCCCCTACCAATTTAACACCTCCCCATTCATGCCCAACACCTAATCTATCCTAACCGCACCAACCACACAACCACCCCATTTCCCCCCCCCCCCACCCACCAATCACCCTTCCTATCAACCTCTACCCCTTCCCTCTTCACCCCCAAAACACAAAACCCAACAATAAACACAAAACCCAAACCACTAATAACAAAACACCCAAACAACAACCCAAACAATAACCAAAAACCCAAAACAACAACAAAACCAAACCAACAAAATAAATAATCCTAACAAAGGACCGCTACCGGTCACCCATGACCACCACCGGTCCCCTCTCCAGCATTTCTCCACCGACACCGGTCGACATACGACCGACACCGGTCAACCACAAACCCACCTTGCCTGAAAACTTCGTGACCGATGCCGGTCACTTAGTGACCGACATCGGTCACTGAACAATCGCGGAGCCGAACCCGATGCGGCCCCCCAAACCCATTTTTGGCCTATTACTCCCCTTTTACCCATTGAAAAACCCTAAAAACCTACCCACCCTACCGTTTTAGCCTAATTAACCTACCTACCCTCTCCATTTTCCAAACAACTTCCATTTATTAATTATTTTATTAAAAACATGGATTCCTACCCAAAACCCAAATCTAGCTTTAAAACATTAAATTCACATAATGAGAGGTTTCGAACCTACCGGTACGACTACACGTCGTCGTGGTGGGATAGGTGGTGGTGGTCCAGCTGGTCCAGCACCTCCTGCTCCTCCTGGCTGTGCCATGGCTCTAAATCTCCTCTGTTGGGTCCTCCACCAATCAAATGCTGCCTCCTACTCGCTCGGGCCTACCAACCACTCACTTCTCCACTCAAATAGTGCCACCTCAGCCGACAAATTCAACAATCTCACTAATACACCTCAGACAACTAAAATTGGTTTTCAAATTGACAATATGACAATGACAGGCCGTATTTTTCATTTTATAGTTTTTTCGACCTATAACCGATATCGGTTATATTATGCCCTAAAGGACCGGTATCGGTCATATAACCGATACCGGTCATAGAGAATCGATATCGGTTTAATCCCACCTTTCCCCAATTTCTGCCCTTATTTACTAATCTCCCTTTCTCACCACATCGCCTATATCCTCCTTCGCTGAAAACCCTTTGTTGACTTCATTGGCCCACTTCACGGCCGCAACCAATAATTTGGCCCGACCCAAGGCCGCAACCAACCATTTGGCCCGACCCAAGGCCGCAACCAACCAATTTGGCCTGACCCAAGGCCGCAACCAACCAATTGGCCCAACCAACCATTTGGCCGACCCAACCGCAACCAACCATTTGGCCCAAGGCCGCAACCCCATTTGGCCCGACCCAACCAACCAACCAATTGGCCCGACCCAAGGCCGCAACCAACCAATCTGGCCCGACCCAAGGCCGCAACCAACCCTGAATTTGGCCCACCCAAGGCCGCAACCAACCAATCTGGCCCGACCCAAGGCTG
The DNA here is from genome assembly GCA_019776745.2 of Taxus chinensis. NCBI lineage: Eukaryota > Viridiplantae > Streptophyta > Pinopsida > Cupressales > Taxaceae > Taxus > Taxus chinensis. The sequence goes on along the minus strand of CM034155.1, from coordinate 62,133,890 downwards.
TAACCAACCATTTGGCCCGACCCAAGGCCGCAAACAACCAATCAGGCCCGACCCATGGCCCTCACTAATCAATCGGCCCCACCCAAGGCCGCACCACTCAAATACCTCGCCCAAAACCAACAAATTACAATTTTATCCACCCATCATGTAGCTTTTTGTTCAATCGAGCTCATTTGTTCGTGTTTTAGCATGATTAGGGTACTTGACTTGATCAGTCGACCAACTTTGCCTAGACCTAGACCGTGACGTTTATCTCAACCAAACCAACCATTTGGTACTGCCGAACATGCCTAAACGTTCCTGTACCTTACCCGTTATATCCCCTGGAGCTACTTCCTATGCCTTGGATACCAGGATTATATCACCCTTGTTTGGATAAACTATCGACCTTTGCCTATGAATTGCTTGTTTGCTCTTCAAATCATGTACCCTGGTCGCACTACTGCATTTCAACGTGCGTCTGCTTCCTTGGACCTACCCCACCATCTTACCATCATCTCAACACCATTTACCCTTTATCAACCCTATCCCTGATTTCACGCTACCTCAATCTGTGATAGATTTGAGGGGGATTACCTATACCCTTAACAGGGGTAACCACTTCTTATTATTGTCCGTGCAGCTTTACAAGACAAGCTACACGACAACAAGGGGCTAATGTAGACACCAAATTTGTGTCTTACGACCCCCTGTGCCCCGCATCTCATTTCGCAACCTAACCTCATCACCTAAACCTTACACAATTATTTATTAATTACCTTATAATTAATAAATCCACATCGCCATACCTGCCACCTCATTTCGCCACCTCATCATGACCTAGTCCTAACCCTAAACTAACCTAATTAAGACCTATAACTTGGTCTACATCCACACCCATGACTAATTACTCCTCACCCGCACCTAAAACCAACCTCATAATGACTTGACCAAGCCCACAACTAATCCCTCGGGAGAAAAGGAGGGAAAGTTGGCTATTTTACTAAAAATAGCCCACTTTGACCTGACCGATACCGGTTCCTACTCGACCGCCGTCGGTTACGTAACCGCCATCGGTTCCCTGTAAATGACCTCTCCCAACCAAAAACAAGGGGTTGGATTTTCATTGATCTGAATCAGAAGTCATTGGAAGGATCCGGAATTTACTTGGCTGAACAGAGACAAGTGAAGGAAAGAGAGGAGTTTGCAGAGAAGGACATCAAGCCCAAGACTGCAACTGAATAACCAGAGCCCAGTGACACTCATCCAAGCATCAGGAGAGGAGATAGCTCATCTTGGATTGTCAGACCATCCTACTTGAACCCTGCCTTCGTCATCACAGTCCTTGAACCTGCATTTTTATCAGGAACTAGTAAGTAAGTCTTATACGTTCTTTTAATAATATTTCTTGGATTTCTGAATCACAGTAATTACAAGTCTACTCCCAGATCCACTACCCGGTAACACTCTCCATCTAACTTACATTCCTCTACCCCTACATTGCCCCAAGAACAGCCCCCATACTCTCTGAGTCTTCTCCATCACCTCATTACCTATCCCCAGTCATTTTACTAGCCTTATAAACACCATAGCTATCATATAGCCATCTTATAGCCAACCTTCACCAAACCCCTTAAATCACTACCCCTACCGATATCGGTTATCATCAACCGGTACCGGTGACACTGACCGGCATCGGTCACTGTGATTCAAAACCAAGACCAGCCTTTTCTCTATTGTTCTAACAAGGTAAACAAATTGTAAATGGACAATAGCTTATTTGTTAGAATTTGTGTTAATTCATATTAGCAGGGGAACTGACCACCTTCGAAAGGAAGTCTCATATTTCCTGGGCCCAAGGCAGTTCCCTCACTTATCATCTAATTAGAATCTGGTGGTCTTGTATTCTTACTTGCAGGTAGTCCTTCCCAGACAAAAAGGAGTTCTTTGCAATCGATCTGATCTCTCTCTACGGTACGCACACACCATCTCAACATTCAACAGGTATTCCTCCTAGCCCTAACCCTTATTTGTTTCTCAAAGGAATGAAAGGATAGAAGCAACTTTATCCCGGGAACGGAAGCATTTCTGTGTAAAACACAATCCTTGATTTACCTAACTTTTCCACTAAGTTTGATCTTTATGTTGCACCTTTGGGGTCTTATGATGTAATCATAGGTGTTAATTAGTTAGCAGAACATAAGGCTAAAGTGGATTGTTTTGAGAAACACATTAGTTGTTTAGATGACCTGCAGAAAACAACAAAGATTCTGTGACACGTGAGATTTTTGTTAGAAAATTTTCATCTATGAAACTTAAAAAGGCCAAAAATAAAGGTTGTACCTTATATGTAGTAAAAATTGCTGAAACAACTAAAGAGCACAGTGATGTCTTGGAATGATATCCATTGTTACAAGACTTCAGTGACGTATTTCTGGAAGAATTGACAGGTCTTCCACCCAAAAGGGAGTTTGATTTCACAATTGAGATCAAGCCTAAAATATAGCCTATTTCTAAGACACCATATCGAATGACTACTACATAATTAGTAGAGCTTAAGGCTTAGTTGCAGGAACTTTTTTCTAAAGGTTTGATAAGACCAAGTGTTTCACCTTGGGGAACACCTGTAATTTTTGTGAAAAAAAAGGATGGAACACTTAGATTGTGCATTTATCACAAAATGTTAAACAAAGAAACAATCAAGAATAAATACCCACTCCCTAGGATTGATGATTTATTTGATCAGATGCGTAGAGCATCGGTATATTCTAAGATAGATCTTCGGTCTTCATATCATAAATTGAAGATTAAGGATGAGGATATTCATAAAATAGCTTTCAGAACAAGGTATGGACATTATGAGTTCATGGTTTTACCTTTTTTATTAACTAATGCACCTGCAGCGTTTATCAATTTAATGACTAATATCTTTCAAGAATACTTGGACAAATTTGTGCTCATATTCTTGGATGACATTCTCATATATTCTAAAAGTATTGAGGAACACCATGAGCATTTGAAGATAGTTTTGGAAATATTAAGAAAGAGATAATTCTTTGGTCAGTTGTCTAAATGTTCTTTCTATGACACAAAAGTACACTATTTGGGACATGTAATAAGTAATAATGGAATTTCTGTAGATCCTTCAAAAATTTAGCTATAACTGAGTGGCCTACACCCAAGAATGTACATGAAGTTGGAAGCTTCATGGGACTTGCTGACTACTATAGAAAATTTGTAAAAGATTTCTCTAAGGTGGTTGCACCAATAACTTCTTTACAGAAGAAGGATCAAAAGTTTGCTTGGAGTGATAAATGTGAAATTGCATTCAAAACCTTGAAGTAATAGTTAAATTTTGTACCTATTATTCTAGTACCATATCCTAATGGAGATTTTATGGTGGTAACTGATGCATCTGGTGAAGGTCTAGAAGGCATTTTATTACAAAATGGTCATGTCATAGCTTATGAAAGTAAAAAAATAAAGTTACATGATTTGAATTATGCTCCACATGATTTAAATCTTGTTTCCATTGTTCATACACTACAAGTTTGGAGGCATTACTTGTTTGGTAAACCTTTTGAATTGAAAACTGATCATCTTGGTCTGAAGTATATCTTCACTCAGCCAAATCTTAACGTAAGAAAACAAAGGTGGTTAGAGTTTTTGTCTCAATATGATTTTGACATCAGTTATATAAAGGGTCAAAAAAATAGAGTGGCTGACACTCTAAGTCGTAGGAAGCACATTTCTGCTCTTAGAATATTGAGAACTCAATTTAAGGATGAAGTAAAAAGTGTTATGGAATCTAATTCTTATTTTTAGCAAGTAAAGACAGTGCTTGTTGTAGATCCTAGTGATCCGAGGTATAAAGGTTTTTCACTTTGATAACAAAGGAATCTTACGATTTGAAAATAGAGTATTTGTACCTTCATTAAATGATTTGAGAAAGAAATTGTTAGCAAAATTTCACAATTCACCTTTTTCTGAACACCCTGGTATTACAAAAATGCTTGCTGATATAAACCAACAATATTTCTTAAAGGGACTGAAAAAGGATCTTATAAACTTTGTGACACATTTCCTTGAATGAAAACGTGTTAAAGTGGAACATATGCACCCATCCGGTTTATTGTACCCTCATAGCATACTGCAGTACAAATGGTAAGTGATAAGCATGGACTTTGTACAAGGGTTGCCTATGTCGGGAAATAAACATGATGTTATTTTAGTAGTTGTGGATAAAATAACAAAGGTAGCACATTTTATTATTGGTAATCTGAAGGATGATTCTCTTGTGTTAGCTAAAATATTCATACACAAAAGTTTTAGATTACATGGAGTACCTGAATTAATCATATCTGATAGAGATCCTATAATGACGTCAAAATTTTGGCAAATGCTTAATGCAGCTCTAGGAACTAAGTTGAATTTCAGTTCTGCATATCATCTGAAAACGGATGGACATACTGAAAGAGTTAATCAATTTTTATAGGATATGTTACGAATGTATTGTGTGGATCAGCAGTATAAGTGGGAAGAGTACCTTCCACTAGTTGAGTTTGCATATAATAATACATATCATGCCTCTCTTAAGATGGCACCTTTTGAAGCATTATACGGAAGAAAATGTAGAACCCCTGTTAGTTGGGACAACAGAGAGGATAGAGAGGTAATTGGACCTAAAATTCTTAATGAAATGGAACAACAAGTTAAATTGATTCGTGAACACTTGAAAGAAGCAGCAGATAGACAAAAGAGTTATGCTGATTTAAAGTGGGTAGACAAGAAATTTGAAATTGGTGAGAAAGTATTTCTTCAGGTCAAACCGAAAAAGAGCTCTATAACTTTTGGCAAGGTTGCCAAGTTATCATCATGTTATGTGGGACCTTTTGAGATAGTTGAAGTAATCAACCCTATAGCTTACTGCTTATCATTACCTCCTGCTTTGTCATGAATGCATAATGTTTTCCATATTTCTTTGCTTAAGAAATACATTTCAGATTTATCACATGTTTTATATTGGAATTCCTTATAGGTCTAAGACCCATGAATAATCGTGGTTAAACCCATACGAGTGCTTGAAACTCAACATCTGCATTTGAAAAATCATGAGATAAGTCAATGCAAGGTGCAATGGGACCATTTTAATGAAGAAAGTGTGACCTGGTAAAACCTAGACGATATGAAAACTACTTTTTCATATCTATTTGAATAGAATTGATTATGTTGACTGATAAAAATTTGTGATTTTATCTTTATATGTCAATAAGTCTTCTGGTTATGGACAGACAACTATTGTTTTGAATAAACAACTATGTGAATGGTGATTTATGAAACTTAAAGTTAGGATATTGTTGCAAACATATGTTAAGAAAGTGAATAAAAATTGATTATCCTGAATGCAATGATTAAAATGAGATAATCATCGGGACGATGATTCTTTTTAGGAGGGAAGTATGTAACACCTTGTCAAACTGTTATATTCCTCTTTTGCATTGCAAGCGTTGACATGTGATTTTCAAGACAAATGTATGTTTTGTGGATGTTGAAAAATCATGCTTGTCATGGATAAATCATTTCTGCTCTTTTATTGTAGGGCTGCTATGTTGTTGCTTGTAGTAATTTGTTTCACTTCTTATGAGTAAGTTGTAATCTGGTTTTAATGGTTACAAACTTCCTTTGCAATTGGATTCATCTTTAGATCAATTCCATTGATCCAAGGTATGTTTTAAATCTTCTTATCTAAACTGAATGAAAAACTGACATTCATTGATTAAGAGACTTAACGGACTGAACTTGTGTTTGTTGCAAATTCTTTACTATCTCGAAATATTGTGCCTGCATTCTATTTTGTGTTGTGCTCAGTTTTTCTTGATTGACCCTTATAGGGTGCCTAATGGCATTAGGGGAAACCTACTTAAGGATTCTAGAGAAAGAGAGAAAAATGTTCCCTATATCTATAAGGTATATCCTAAAGAGATTTGGGACTCAGGTAATTTACCTAAATCTTTCTACACCACTCTATGTGGGATGACATCCTAACATAAGTTGTTAACACTAAGTTAATATGAAAAGAGGAAATAACCTAAGGGATGCTAAGTTATTTCTAACCTATTGTTTTGGTTAATCTTCATCCTAACATAAGGTTGTAATTTATTTTTTAGGGGTTATATCCTAAGGTTATATATTTTAAACTAACCTAAGATCTAACCTAAGCAATTCTATCTATCCTAAACTAATGGGTATGAGAGGGAACTTATGGGTCGATTAGCAAGTGGGAGCTAAGCGGCGGCTCCTAAGCTTTTAATGCAATGAGATTTTGATTGATTTAGCATTAAGGCATGGTTGTACTTCCAGTTTGCCATGGGCTAGTGAAATTTAGAGGAACCTACGTGGAAGCATCACTAAATTTAGAAATGCATGTGTAATTTCAATGTGGTCTCGCTAACTTTGGATGGCGGTGGAAAAGGGAGAGAAACGGGAATATGAAAATTAATGTCATTAATTTTCCTTGGTTCTAGCGAGCAAAATTTCTTAGAAGGCATGTTGGAGGGTTTGTTTGGGGTTGTTTTGTTTTGCATGATTCCCAATTTTTTCTATCCATGGAGCTATCTGGTTCTTCAAACCAGTAGTTTGATCTCCACTTGGTGGCTATTTTTTATTTTTCTGATCTATTTTCAGTTCGAGGAATGTATAAGAGGCATTTTGGAAAAATATTATGGTTGTTTGATCTTTCTTGGAGAAGAAGGGGAGTTGGAAACCCGGCTAGAAGTCTTCTTTGAATTAGCAGAGGCACTATCAAGCATGATAGGCTCTACCCATTAAGATTTCTTGCTTTCTTCTAAATGATTCATTAAAACAATTTTGCTCACTGGAAATTTATATTTTCATAATGTATCTGGTTTTTACTTGCATGTATTCATGAAATATATGTGGGTTTTGGAATGTGACTCCTTTGTTGTTAATGGTAGTTTTTGGGAACTTTCTATGTACTGGTTGTTAGAGGTTTTCATGTGAATTTGTATTGAAACTATGTCACTTTTACTTGAAGCTCTGAAATTTGCATTTGAAGCTCTGTATCTTGTATTCAAAGCTTTGTTTATGGCATTTGAGACTAATGTTGAGTAAACTAGCTTGTTGCTTGTTTGGTTATAAATCTTTGTTTAGTCTTGTGTTTCGTGAACTGGAAGTAGAGCTCCATAATTGTTCTAAGCTTATATTAAAGCTTTAGGATTTGTTATGAGTTTTTATTAGGACCTTGTGTTTGTTTTGGATTGTGTTGGAGCTAAGTGTAGATCTGAACATTTGGTTGAATCTTTGTATTCAACAACTGTACTCGTATACAATTCTTACGAATACCGAACTTACCGTCGTGTGGCTGAATTTTGTTCTATACTAACATTCTAAAATGGAATTTCTATTCTCATTTAAGGATTTGAGAATACTATGACTCATATTGGAGCATTGGTGATTTGGTTTTGAGCTTGTATTTAGGGATTCATGTTTCTCTTAGGCTCGTATTTGATCTTGTGTTTGTCTGAGCCAGTGTTGGAGCCTTGTAAAGTCTGAACTTATGTTTGAATCTCATAATCAACCCTATACATGTATTCCATGATTGTGTGTTATGGATTTATGTTGGAATCAAAGTGATTACCTGTATTGTGAGTTGGGTTTGGTTGGTATTTGGATTTAAAAAGCTTTATTCTCTTTATAGACTGTTTTCTCAATAGGAGCTTGAGATTTTAGTTTTGGTTTGAAGCTGATCTGGTAATCTCCTTCGTGCCACTCCTTAAGTGTGATTGGTTTTTATGCTTCTGTCCCTTTGGACTGTATAACCTTTTTGAACTAGACAGGGAGAGAGAAATTGAAGTTTAACCTATCCTTTTTGGTTCTGAGTGAACCCATGTCGTGCGGAAAGCTTGATTGTTTTTAATATTATAAGGGGATGGGAATTATGTCCTGTAATGGGTCTGGTTGGTCCTTTGATCGTGGTAACAGTTGAATAAATTTTGATGTTACGGGAAGTAGTATTACTCTCTCCAAACCTTCTTAATTGGTTTATTGGGTTTTGTTGGAAGTTGAATTTAAAACTAGAATACTGAATCTTGTTTAAAGTATATATATGTATAATATCTCTGTTTGGATAATTGTGTATATATGTTCTTCTTTGGGACATGAACTTCATACTTCTTGTATTGAATTGTTAAATTCATGTAATAAGAATTCATTTCTTGAGTTTGCTATTCCTTTTGCACTTGTATATCTTCTTTTTTTGTAGACTCTTATTCCTTGAGGGAATCATAGAATGAACCTCTGAGATTTAGGAAGAGAAATGTATATGAACCATGGGGACAATATACAGTTAGGGATTGTACTGTGTATTTCTTTCTGAGATTTGAATTTTTACTTGAGCTTGGTGAATGAAAATAGGATAACCAACTTGTTATTTTTTATTGGAAAGATGCAGTGTGCATATCTTTAACTGGGCATTTGGTTTTGTGTTCTCTTTAGGGAACTAACTAGATAATTTATAAGTTTTTATTAGATAATGGATTTCATTTCATAGGATAAATGAAATGAATTAGGGATTGGGTCCTTTTGTATTTGAGATCCTTTTTATGTTAACTGTATAAGTTCATAGACTGAACTTCTCTTTAATTGACTCTCTTTTAAGATGTAAATTTCTTGCAGATTGGTTAAGATATTTAGTTGCTAATGTATAGCTTGGGTTTTGGGATGTCTGGTTTTAGATCCTTGCATTATATATACTAATAGATAAAATTTAGTAAGGCATTTTGTGAGACTATTTTTAAATATGCTTGGATTGAATTGGGACCTTAGTTGGATGTTGCCTCTTTATTTGTGGACTTCTTATATTGATATCTTGGACTGAGGCAGTGTTGTGTTTGCACTAAACTTGATTCGTTCCTTTAGATGAATTGTGTCTGAGGAATAGGTATGTATCGATTCTCTTCTTTGGTTTATATGGAAAGATGAATCATACTAATAGGAGCTATGTTGTAATTAACTTCTTTTGCTACTTGGTAAAAGATAAAAGTGTATTTCTATTTCTATGGGTTTATGAAATAATTGAATGAAAAGACTTGTTGACTGTTTAAAGTGATTGATAGGATCAATTAAATCTTATGATATAATTCTGATGTTGTAGATTATAATATGTTCTTTTCTTAAAAGTAAATTCAGATTCTCTTAAATGTACCTCTTTCTAGATGTTATTACTTATGATTATTTCTATGATGTTTATTAATTGCTTCATTAAAGCATAGTTGTTTAATGAAACAATTAGTGGAATGCACTTTTCTTTAATGCTTAGTGCTTATCATGCTCAGTTCATTGAACTGACCCATGCTAGCAATTTCGCAAATGGACACCGTAAGTGATAAAAGAAGAAAATAACTTTCATGTTGTGTTGGGCTTTATTTAATTATGGACCTTATGTAAAGAGTTTGGATTCATTCTTGAATTGTATTGAAAAAGAAAAGTTGTATTCTTTTTGGATAGAGGTTTTTTGTTGTATAGCATGCCTGAAATACATAGTCTTGTAATGTATAGTTTTATAATGATGAATTGAAAGTTGAGATTTACCTGTATTGGTTGTGTAAATTATCTTGTATTATGAATAACATGGGAAACCTATCTTGATGATAATTTTCATATCTGTTAGATGCTTAATTCGGATAAACTTGATCAGTTGGTTAAAGAAAGATATATTGGATTCCCTTATTAAGGTTCAATATGTTAAGTTACATAAGATATCAATCTTATCTAAACAATTCTAACATAGTAGTGGAATGTGTAATGAATATGCAGTAAAGCTATAGAAATTGTGAAAGATAAGAAGGGTATGAAAAACCCTAACACTTAATCATGTAGAGGAAGATTCTTCCTCAATAAATGAAATGTAACCCAAAGAATGCTGATATGATAATTAATCATTAGACTTCATTTCTTATAAAGTATACCTCTAGTTCAACCTATTTTGTTACTACACCTTTGAATGATTAAGTTATATTTAATGGAACTTATGATATTGCTTTCCTATTTTGGTTAATTTATTGTTAAGCCAAGTAAATCAAACCTAGAAAGAAATCATTAGTTAAGGAAGTTATTTAATGAATAAATGAATCAAATTTAGAAAATAACTTATGGAGTCTTGGATTAGGGTTCACAGGGTTGTTGTAATCGGTGTAATAATCCAAATTAATACTATATTAATAACCTCCTTGGGGTATGTACATCATGATGAGGTAGCTTCTATAGGATGTTGGCACATGCCAACTACAAGGTTGTACCTTCAAGAAGACATGGGTCTTCTCGAGGATACAACGTTGTAGTTGACATGTGGTAACACCCTTCTGCATAAATCATCTGGATCTACACACAAATAAGGACTTGAACTTTTTTTCTCTCTAGGTCAAGTTAGTGGCATGTTTAGGATAGGTAGTAGCTTTCAATGGCTTAGGGTACTTTGACGCATCTGGTTGACTTAGGTCAACCGAGTATGCCCATATACCCTAAGTCATTGTGAGTGTCTTCCTATAATAATTTATGTTTGTAACCAGGGCTAGGGTTAAAATTTTGACAAGTGGACTGATGGTAGTCAGTAAATACCATTCTTGATATTAGAGGAGTGAGGTGATGGATGTATTTCAAAATGACGAGTATGTCATCTAGGAATAGTGACATAAATAGTATGTTGAAAATATTTGGCCAAAGTATTGCAAGCTATTGGTTACGTTGTCATATGTCACCTTGTTTAAAGTAATGTGATATCAGATGAATATTGGTAACAAATATTTAGATATGTTCTTTAAACAGAGCACTCAGTACCTAGTTTAGGGTAAGAAAACCAAGTATACGATAAGTATTCAATACTTAAAGTTAACATAAATAGATCGGTAGATCACCGAGTTATGAAATAAATAGATCGGTAGATCACCAAGTTATGAAATAAATAGATTGGTAGATCACCGAGTTATGAAATAAATAGATTGGTAGATCACTGAGTTATTAAATGAATATATCAGTGGATCATTGATTCATTTACATTTGGATATGGTTATCTATTTGATATTGATTGGCATGGAATGTGTGTTCTAAATAATGCTTTATTTAGAGCAGAGAACATTATGTAAAAAAAAAATCCCCTTGTTTCTAAAGTCTTAAAATGGGAATGTTACGTGTTTTCTTCATGGTTGTGATTCAGGTTGTAAAGCTTCTTGAGCTACTTACTAATGTTGATAGGATGTATCTAACATGTATGGAATTTTTGGTTCCTTGACATAGCTAAAGATTTACCTTAATGTTCATGATGCATTCGTTGGTTAAATAGACCTAGTTTATTAGGCCAATTTTATGCTTGTAGTGCATGCATGATTTTTTTGGGATATTTCTAACCCTTGATGTATTTTTTTGTGATTTATATGTGTATGTAGATGTATTTAATTGTTATATGGCTGACAGTCATGGTCATGGATGACATAGGAGTGTTTATGAGCTAGAGTCAAGTATAAAAGTGTGTTCTATTAGCTCATTGTGACTAGTTGAGTGAGTGAGGATGTGAGTAAATTAGAGAAGAAGGAAGAATATATTAGAGGGGTCAAGGAAAGAGATGAGAGGAGGTGTGATGAGGTTAAAATATTTTAATAGTAGTTTTACATGGTCATTAGACCTAATGAGGTTGAGAAGGTCATATTTGAATGAGTTAGGAGAAAGTGTGTTTAAAGAGGGTTTCGAGAGAGAGGAGTTGAATTTGAGATGACAATCACTTATGGAAACAACATATCTTCAGTTATCATCCATTTAGGTGGATGATTTGGTTTGTATTCATCTTTTTGGGTTATATCCTCCTTGTAGGATTGGTGTCCTACTAAACTAGGGTTTGGTGCTACTTGTGGGGTCAGTGCCTCACTAAAAAAATATTTCTTAATGTGTAATATTCTTATAAGTCCTTTATTAAGATTAATATTAGTAGATGTTTCATTGGATTAATTCCCCTTGAGGTTTTCCCACTTCATATTTTGTGTTATTGTGTTCTCTATTTTCTATTGCACTTGTGAATGGTTGTAACACACTTAATAAGCTCACACTTGATTATGTATGATGGATGGTTGATTTTAATGTTAAACATATGTAATGGTAAATGAAGTTAAAATTATTATATGACTAATTCACCCCCCAATCATTTTTCTTCTAGCAATTGGTATTAGAGCTACGTCCTTGTGAAGTAAGTTTAACGACTTAAAGGAGATCATGGAAGCACAATGGGATAATCATATAATGTTGAGACCTCATTTTTGATCTTGAAGAATAATTATGAGATATATGAGTCCCTGATCCATGGATTGCAATATAAAATTATTTATATGGAGGTTGAGCATGGAAAATCCATTAAAGAGCTAGAATCTGAAGTTTATAGTGTGAAAAATCCCTAAAGGACAAAGAAGAAGCTATACTCAGATATGTAGATGAGTTGAGTTATTTGAAATATGAGTTAGAGGAAGCATCTAGTAGGTTGAAAATGTATGGAATATTGGAGAATATATATAAAGCTCCAGATGGGATCTTGGAGAGTGAAAGAGCAGCTAGTGACAACTTGGGTCTAGGATTCAAATGAGAGCATATAGAGAAGTATGAAGATAACAAAGCTAGACCAAGTACCCAAGAAAAAATAAAGGTGACCAATAATTCTTATTCAAATAATTACAACCTTGTTAGGTATTCTAATGCAAAGAGGTGTAGTCCTTCTTTCAATGGTTATTGTTTTACTTGTCACGGTTTTGGTAATAGAGCTAGAGATTGCAAGAATAATATCTCAAACTGAGGTTTTACAGATTTATGAATGTGATTTAAATGGTAAATGTTATTCATGTTGTGAATGTGTTCATAAGGTAGTTTATTGTGGTTATAACCTAAGTGCATATTAGTCTAGCGATAGAAATGGAATTGTGTGCTACAATTGTCACAAACAGGGTCATATTGCTACATATTTCTATCAAAGTGATTCTCTAAGGTTCAACAACAAACTTAAAGATTCCAAAAGGCAGGATAAGGTGTTCAAAAGTAATACAAATCCTATAAGTGATCCTAATTCAAAAATATATAATTCTATGGATAAGAAGGATTTTGATCATACAAATGAGATCAATATGGTTAAATCTAAGCATAGTATAAGATCTGATGATCCAAGACATGATAAGAAGGAAGAATGTGCAAATGGCATAAAGGAAAAATAATAAAATTCATAAAATCTAGTCAAATGAGATTCATGCTCAATCAAGGTATATCAAATGTTGTAAATACATCAAAGAAGAAGGATATTAGGATTGTCAAACCTAATACAATTCAAAGAGGACTACTAGACCTAATTGTGAATTAATATAACCATTATTTTTATCAAATATTCAATCATAAGATGAATGGTTAGGAGATGAAATTATCATTCCTAAATATTAATTCATGGAGAATGAAAGGACCTTAAAGGGTAATTGCAAAATAGATAGAAATATATTAGATTCCTTGGTCTCATTTGATGATGACATACCATTTTAGTGATATATGAAGAATTGAATGTATTTACTATGCTTCCTGAAGACATTCATCATATCAAGGAAGCATGAGTATGTTCCGGAGATACATTTTCATATAGATTATTATCAAAGTATTCACAAAAGTTACAAGTGTGTATAGTCAAAAGAGGTTTGTAGCTGCCAAGAAAAGGTATTATTTTCTCTTGTTTCATTCATGGGGTGTCTAGTATGTATAATTATTTTTAATTTATTGATAAGGTGTGCTTAAGTTTTATTTATCCAAGGTTTTAAAGGTGTGATTTTATGATTCCTGAGATGTCTGGTTGTTAGTTCAATGTGTAGTCTGAATTCATGTTAAAAGATCAGTTTCTAAGTCTATGTATTATCATCCATCAAATAAATTTGTGTTTTCATATATTAAGTGTTGAAAATTGAGTCTCAAGTTATTGTTTCATAAGGAAAAAGTTTCCTTAGTATCCTAAGGTATGTACTTATGATTTAAGTCAAATGAGGTTAAATAATATTTCAACCCAATCTATGAAAGTGTCATCATAATCTGCATACAAAATTCTTTACTGGTGTCAACGGTTTGGTCTTAAAGTTGTCTACTTTTACAAATGGCTATCCTTGGAGTATCTTGAAGATATGAGATAATGTTAATACCGATTTTCTACTAAATGAGGTATACCAATGCAAATAATTTTGATGGTTGATATGAATGTAGAGGTCATTTAATAGTTAGTATGCTCTCAGTCAAAATGTATTAAGGTCTATCAGGGATCTGTGATCAAAGATGGGGTGCTTAGGTATCAAGATAGTAAAGCAAAAAAAAATTCAAGGTCATATCATCCCAAGGGAATTATATCATGCTAATTTAACTCCATGAGTAAGTACTCTGGGTTCATAGTCAGATAGTTGGAATTGAAGAAGGTACAAATTTTATTAGTTAACAGAGAAACTTGAAATCAATGTACATGTATTGTAGTAGATATTGTAGGATCATGAAGTGGAAAGAATGTCTACAAGGCTTCTCAGGTGTGAAATTAATATTTTAGTATTGTGAAAGGTTTATGAAGATTGTACAAAGGTTGTGATAATCATCAAGAGGAAATGGTCTATGGTTTGGTTGTTAGTTCAAGAAGCAAGAGTCAATTCTATGATTTTGTATTGAATTCTATCAAAATGACATCAAGGCATTTTGAAGTGATACAATAATCAAATAGGATGACTAAAGGAAAGAGGACTTTTTCAAATCATTGAATACATGATTTTTTAGACTTAAGAAAGGCATGATTATTATACAATTTTTTGTTGCATCAAAAGATCAGGTATGTGCTCTATTTTATATGAGTATTTTAATATTTAATGGAATATTATTCATCCTAGGGGGGAGATTGAATGGATTGAGAGGTTGGATTCAAGTGGCTCTTATGCAAGATTATTATCATAAGTTGGGATTATGAGTCTATGATCCACATAAGGAAGGATGTGCAATGTATTTTTGAGTTGTAGGTGTATATATTACCTCAAGGTAAGCTACTTCAGTGTCTTATAGCACATAACAATCATGGTTTCAAATGGATTTGACTTGTTCAAAACATATGTATGTTTACATGTGTCTTAGTCTTTGATTCATTTGTTGAGGTTTATATTGTGCAATCATGCATCATGAAGATAGATTGAAGAGTGGTAAGATCTTATAGAACTGTGATGCTCAAAAGGAATGTTCCTAGTTGATGAATAAATGTTCAAAATTATATAATGGTGTATTGATGATCCTTTTCATATCTTTTGTATTAATCTTGTATTGCATGAGTTAACGAAGAGCTTAACTTTTCACATACCTAAGAAGGGGTAGTAAGAATTGTTTCCAATCATGATTGTTTGAAGTTAATAGGGTATAATATTTTGTGGAGAATGATGATGGTCTGTAAAAGGTATACAAAGACCTCTTTTTTCTGAAAAAATAGATGATGACCCTACATCTGGTATCTAAGGTGTCCAAGGTGTCTAGAAATAAAAATTTTATAGGGTTGTTGATTTATTTCATGCAATTTGATAAGTGAAAATTTTCAAAGCTCTAGCAGTTGTGATTTCATGAAAAGAAGGAAGAAGATACTAAAAAGGTGTTTCAAGACTGATGCTTTATTTGTGACCTTTCTCCATAACTTTTTCTCAAGGTATGAACTCTCAATTTTAAATAAAAAGTTAGTATTTTATGGTATAATGTAAGGAGGGTATTTAGATAGAATTTCACATGCATTGTTTTATCCTATTGTATTGAGAAAATGGGTAAATCTTGTCTAAAGAAGTGCTTTAGGGCTCATGGTCCTAAAAGATGTAAAGGTAGTGTTGGAGGAAAATTTGTGTATTTGGCATATGGTACAGGTCTAGAAGATGATGTCTAGTAGGGATGAAGCCAAAACATGATGTATTATTTCATGGGGAATTTTTTTTCATGATCATGTCAGGTCCATGGATCTTATTTACTGCTGATGAAGTCAAGAAAATAGGATATAGTCCAAGGGGGAGCTTGTTAGAAAGAAAGATTATCATGAGAATTATTGTCATTATGTCTTGTCATTGTTTTCATGTTTTGTTAACATAGTACATTTTTCATATATGTCAAAGGGGTAGAGTAGGCTCAAAAATATGAAAAAGGAATTCTTATAGGTGTTTGGTCTTACAGTTTCCATCAATGTTTCAGAAGGTGGTTAGCATAAATGAAAAAGGAGGATATTGTTGGCCATTGTGTATATGGTGTTTTCATTTATTTCAAATTGCATTGATAGAAAAGGGATTTTAGGTGTAATAGGTGTCTTCATGAGGTATCATTTAGTTTCTACCTTGAAGTTTGATTGGTAGTCCCCAATATTGATGTCCTGTCATCGTGTATTGGTACATGGTCAAGCATGCTAGTTGTTGTAGGTGAGTTAAAAAAAAATTTGAAGGTCTTCATGAGGGAAAAAATGTTCCATGAGATGTATGACACTTGTATAAGTGTCTACAAGTGGTCATCAAGGTAAGGTCATGTGAAGTTATGGTTGAGTCAAGTCATTCTAGGCCTATTCTTAGTCCTAGTGCATGGTGTATGGCATGGTGACATGAGATATAGATCAGTGAAGTATTTTTGAAGCATGGTAGGTGTGTTTTGGAACTTCATATGAAGTTTTGAAGGGCATATCAGGTCAGTATTCAAAGCTATAGTGCATGTACAAGGTCCATTGAAGTTTTTGTTTTAGAGAAAAGCTAGAAAGGTAAGGTAAGTATTAGTGTATGGAGATATTGAGGAAAATTTGAGCACGGATAAGATTTGGGAAAGTGAGAGGAGGTTTTTATGATGCTTCATGCCAAGTTTCAGGTCAATATTATGAAGGAATTTCAAGAAAAGCTATTTTTGGTCATATCAATTTTCTACAAGTGATTTTTCCAAATCGAGGTCATGTTTTGAGTGTTTATTTTCTCATAAAATATTTACATGGGGTCCTAATATTTTCACCATGGATTTGGAATGGAACTAAGAGTGTTTCAGAGTTGGAATGAAGTTAAATGATTCCCTAACATTTATGAATGATATTTAAGAAGAAAAGGTGATCCTAAACCCTAGTCAAACCCTCATAACATAGTGATAGGAGAAAAATAAATTGTTTTGGAAATGAATGGTCTCTGAAAGAAAAATTAATGCATAAAATTTGAAAAGGATTCTCCATAGATCATTTTGGTGGTGGTTTCATGATCTATCTATTTTAACAGATGAGATAAAAACCCTTGTTTTGTGGAAATATTCAATTTCAATTCTCAGGTGGAAGCTTCATGATGAAAAGTAAACTATTCCATAATCCTTTAGGTATTTTCTTGGTATCCATGGAAAGTTTCAAACAAGTACAATGGATAAAAATGAAGATACGGGTTCACCAATTCACCCTACCAATTTTACCCTACAAGGGCTAAAACCTATCTTGTAGTTTGGGTTGAGTTTGATTGGTTCGCATCATTGAATAGTGATTTTTTGTCATGGAGATTTGTTTTACATCTGATGTGATGTGTTGGATACTTTTTTTAATCATATGAAGTGGTTTCATGTTGGAACCCTGTTGGTCTAATTATCTCTATTAGGCTTGTTGAATCGGATATGTTAGTGTGTATTTCTCCTTATGACCTATGAATTTAAGAGATTTAATGGGTGTTTCAGGGTCCTATTCAAGTGTTCCAAGTTCTTTCAACTCTTGGAAGTAATTTTGAATACCTTTTGAGCATGTTTCTCTTAATAATTTTTCTTGAGTCCAGTTTGGCAGTTTGTACATGTTTCAGAGATTCAGATGCTTAGAGGATTTGTGTTATGTTTTTATGTATGAAGTGAGTTGTTCTAGAAATTATACATGAAGATATTTCCATTAATATACTACTTAATCCTAAATGATGTGTTTTTCTATGAGAATTTTGTCATTCTTAAGGATTGTTTTCTGGGTGCTTGAAGACATAATTGTGCATGTTTTCTTCTTGGTGTGCTTTGTGGTGATGATTGAATTTGAAAATATTCTTGATCTACTTTGTGATGCTTAGAGGATGTCCCTAACATGTATGGAGATTTTAATTCCTTGATATAGCTGAATATTTCCCTTAATGTTCATGATGCATTTGTTGGTGAAGTAGACCTAGTGTATTAGGCCTATTTTAGGCTTGTTTTGCTTGTATGAGTTGTTTGGGATATTTATGACCCTTGAGGTCTTTTGGTGTGTATTATGTGAGGATTTAGATGTATTTAATTATTTGTATGGCTGAACTTCATCGTCATTTTTGACCTTTGAGTATTTATGAGCTAGAGTCAAGTATAAAAGTATGTTATATTAGGTCATTGTCACTAGTTGAGTGAGTCAGGATGTGAGTGAGCTAGAGAAGAAGGAACAAGGGATTAGAGGAGTCAAGGATAGTTTTGAGAATAATTTTTATGAGCTAAGAAGATTTTAAGAGTATGTGTACAAGATCATTAGACCTAATAAGAAATATAAGGGAATATTTGAGAAATTTAGGAGAAAGTGTGTTTGAAGAGGGATTTGAGAGAGAAGAGATGAATTTGAGATCACAATTAGTTGTAAAAGAAACATATATTCAGTTATCATCCATTTAGGTGAACTAGTTTGTACTGAGTCATCTTGGGGGGTTGTAGCCTCCTTGTAGGATATGTTTCCTACTGAAGTAAGGGTTGGTGCTCCTTGTGGGATTGGTGCCTCACTAAATAAATATTGATTAATGTGTAATATTATTACAAGTCCTTTATTATGAGTAATATTAGTAGAGGTTTCAGTGGGGTTTCTTCCCCTTGATGGTTTCCTACTTCATACTCGGTGTTATTGTGCTCTTTATCTCTTTTACACTTATGAATGGTTATAAGACACTCAATAAGATCACACTTGATTGTGTATGATGAATGGTTGGTTTGAATGGTGAATGTATGGAATGGTAAATGAAGTTAAAATTATTATATGACTGATTCCCCCCTACTTAGTCACTATACTTCTAATAGATAGGGCCCTGGAGAGAGTTCAGGGTAGGTCATATCTAGATATAGTGCCCCCATATATAGAATAGAGGGGATCCCCCTCCCCTTCCACATATATCTTATTTATGGGGGCTTATGCAATATAGATTTTGGGGGATGTCAGGTAGTATAGGAGTTGGGAGATGGAGGCTATAGATATAGAATAGGTGATCTGATGGTCGAGGCCTGCCCCCTCCCTAGATCTAGATAGGGGTCAGTCAGGTGAAAGTTTGGGATGATGGCCTATAAAATAGATATTTTAGGGTCATCCATCTACCATCATCCATTATATCCATGATACAGCTAGTCATATAGTTGTGGACCCTATCTTATCTATCACCTATAGATTTCTAGAGGGTCCCCCCACCCCATATATAGTTAGATATAGGGAACTAAAATCTATATAAACTATAGATAGGCCCATAGGAAGAGAGAGGTGTATATTGAGGGAGGAAGAGGATCCCTAAGGTTGGGGCACCTATATAGAGTATAGGGGTGCATAAATTACCTGACATCTCTAATAGGATGCCATCGTAGGTTGCTCCAACTATACTATATACATCCCAATAGGTTTATCTAGATATATATTCCATTTTGTAGCCACCCCCATAGTCTCATTCAGGCCTCTCTCTATCTGGTTGAGCATCCTAGTCAATCCCTTATGTCCTAAACCCTAAAATTGAGTTTCTCCATGAGGTAATTAGATTAGATATTGATGGATTAATTACTATAAGATTTTCAGTGTGATTTATTCCATTCTCCATTCAATATGCCGATGAGGAATGTAGGAGTAGGGAGAATTGACTTTCTCACCCCCTTGTTACTCGATCACGTTCATTCAATCAAGGATCCCATGAATCTATGGGGTCATGTCCATGTTCATAAAGTAGTTATGTTCCACCTAGTGAACATGAAATGAATGCGGTCACACACCTACATATTTTCCCTATCTAAATATGGGAATCCGGTCATCATGTTGATAAAGAACATGAATATTCTCATACATTGAACCATTTGAGGCCCCTAGAAAGGAAATAAATTCCTCCCTGGATAAATGGATTGAGAGATAGAGATAAAATTCCCATACCAAAACATCTTTATACACTATACAAATCTATCATGTATGGAACACAATACACTCTACCCATTCGATCGACACATAACTAGAATCAAGTACCACCCCTACCCTATATATAAAGTCTATATAGGGGTTAAGTCATATCTATATATAGGGTGTTGAACCTTATTCTATATAGATATAAAGATACCCACTTTCTAATCTAATGTAGATGGGAACTAAAGATTGATAATCAAGTGGTTCACTACATTTCGAAATAGTATATATAGTAGGTCACTTGCCCCTCTCCCTCCACGAATATCAATTCAATATCAGATATAGATAGGGGCCTCCATATAATACAGGGGTTCCACTCGATATTTTATCTTATCCCATATATAGTATAGAGGCTCCTATAAAATACTTTTATCCATAGATATATTATATTAGTAATAGATATGTGGTCCCTAGAGTGGATAGATGCATGACTAAATTGACTATCCCCTCCTTTATAGATGTATTACTGATGAGATGTGATGTTATATACCTATTATATTTCTATAGTGAAGTGGGTATTGGATGTATTATATCTATAACTTCATCTTCATAAGCCTAAGATTGGCATTTTCTATTCCATTCCAATTTCTATAGATGGGGCCTCCAGCCAATAGTTAGTAGTTATTTGGTACCCCTCTCTATATAGATAGGGCCCCACCCTAGACTTTATGGATGTGGGAGATAGAGGGTGGTACAGTATTAATATTAAGTTAAGGTCCCTAAACTATTTCTATGGCTCCACCCCCACCCTATTTATCTCAGTAGGGATTCCACTTCTAGAATTCCTAGAGAAACTAAACCATATATATATATATATATAATCAATCCCATATATACTATGTTCAAGGGCTTGTCCTTGATTCATTTCCTGTTGGCCCTGGGTAGGAAGGGCCCCTAACTCTATTCTATATAGATAGGGCCTCCGGCCAAGATTAAGAAATGGTTCACATTCTTGTATGGTCCATAATAAAGAAAAATGGCTTACAATCCCCTCTATCTATATCTATTTTATGGAGTGGATATTTGAGTATAATAGAATATTGTTTCATCTAGGCAAGAGGATAATTTCATCTAGACTAAATAAATGGGGCAAGTGAATCAATTCCTTCCTTATTATCTTATTCTAGGTACCCCTATCTACCTATTCCTATATGGAATATTTATATGGGGAGAGGACACATATATATGATAGGATTTGGCTTGCTCTACTCTAAATAGATATCAATGCCCCTGAATATATATTTGTGAGTTTTGATGGGCCCTTATCCCACCCAACTATGCACCCTACCTGAGTGTGGATAGAGATAGGGTGTTGAGCTGATGAGATATAGCTTAAGTATAAAGGCATGGAAGGATTGGGTGCACATTCATAGGGTACGTGAACATACGTGGAACTATATTTGAATAGGGCACACCTTTATTCACCATATTTCCTATATATCTATATGATTGGTTGGTTTCTTATGCATCAAAGATCAATTTGTGTTTCGTACACTTCTTTGGACATACGAAGACTTCCAATCCTTGTATGGTACAGCTATGACTTGGACATGCATTGTAGATCATTAGTTATGTGGTGTTCTAAATAGTTATATTTTAGAGTACGTATTTTATACTTACTCTTTTATAGAGTTTTCTAAGTTCTTGTTCATACACGAACACAGAGGATCTTATTTGCGTGGTATTCCTTTAGAAATTAAAATCTTGATTATAACCCTATATTTGGAAGAGAAACCTATGGCTAGCTATACCCCACCACACATGGGGACAGGAGCAAGAGTGGTGAAAGATGGTTGACCTAGTAACAAAAATATAGAGAGAAGAAAGGCATTTTAAGTTTAATGAGGTGCACGAGAGGTATTTAGAGAAGCAACATGAAGCTACGGAATGAATGGAATTATAGAGGGAGATGGCTTGTGAAAAATTTGGAGCTCATACAAAGGATGTGGAGCCCGAGCATCTACAACTACCCCATTTGGGAAAGCATGGAATATAACCCTCTTCAACCTCATATGAGAGCACACCGATGGAAGCTACATAGACTGTAGGCATGCATTTGATCCTTCCTAGTGACCTAGACTTTATGCTTGGTTTTCCATTTTCTATGGTAGTTATCAGTAAGAAAAATAGTGTGGGTGGTATAGTAGTGACAGATAGAGTTGATCAGGTAGTTTATTCATCTATGGTGGTGCAATCATCCTATATGTTATTCGGAGGGCCAATTTGAGGTATGTTTTTTGGTGCATCATCAACACATAACTTAGGCACATAGAATTTTGGCATCACATCTGGAAGTAGCAAACCTTCGCAGATGTATGATTTCAGTTTAGCACAACTATTGGGACACAAGATAGTGCATCCTCTAGTCTGATACGTACTTTAGGAGGAGGATCAAGAGGATCACGTGGCTCGGGATCTAGTAGATCTTTTGGTTCTGGGGGTGGAGGAAACACAAGGGAAAATATAGGTTTTGGATCTTATGGGCATTGTCCACACCAACCCCAAAATATTTATATGGAGATGTCTCTTCATATTCCAAAATATAAAGGGATAGAAGATTTCATTGAGTATGTGTATATGTTTGAGATATTATGGTACACGAAGGGGATTACAGCTCCTGAGCACAAGATAAGTCTGTTTGCAACTACATTGCAAGGGTGTGCGCATAGTTAGTACAGGAAATTTGATCTACACTAGAATTGTGTAGATTCTATGGCATTGCGTTATGCTTTCTTGAAATATTTTTATATACCTAAATTTGAGTAGAAGAGCATTAGTGTACTAAAGGATATAAAGTAGGGAAAAAATGAGAGTGTTCGAGAGTATGATGCATGTTTCTAAACCCTTCTATCTAAGTTATCTTATGATATACATCCGAGCCATCATGCTCAATGGTTGTTGGAGGACTGATCACTCCTTTCATAATGGAACTCTCACACAAAACTTATACAGATCCGTGTGAGGCACTTGAAGCATCTCTACATGTTAAGGTGGTTAGGAGTGTAGACACATGAGTGAGCCTATTGTTGGAAGCTCAGATTGCAATGAAAAAACAATTAGAGAAATTTTCAGCTAACTCAGCACATGATACACACAGTGGAATTTGGTGCACAAATTGTGAAGTAAAAGGGCATACTAAGGATAGTTTTCCTTAGAAAGCAGTGTGTGCCATGTTTCTAGACTGTGAGATTAGTCACTTGGATCATGATTCAAGTAAGTTTCCATTATTGCAATGCATGATTAGAAAGAATGTGTCTTGTTACTACAAAATTTGTAGGTCTACCACTTATGATGTTGAAAATTACAAGTTGATTGATCAAATTCATGATATCATTGATATTGGTGTATGTTAGACCAATGTTGAAAATAATTCAAAGGATAAAGGTGAGCATCATGATCACAATAAAGGGTGCTCTAATGGAGAATGTGGTAGAGGTCAATGATATCATGGAGTATTTAAAGGTTGAGGTCGCGGCGGTGGAAGAAATGATTTTCCTTGTATAACATGTTATAAATGTGGATCCCCTTATCATTGTAGGAACGAATTCCCTTAGAACATTGTTTGTTATTTTTGTGGAAATAACCATAACTATGAGGAATTCCTAGACTTGTATGACCACCTGAGTAAAAATAAAAATATGGATAAGGGCATGGGTATGGTTAGATTATAGTGTATTGTGGAAGATTAGTGGATGCCAAAGTTAGCATCGAATCTTGAGTTGGTACTTGTGAGGAACACTACACCCACTGAGGTTATGTGCATGAGATAATTTCCAAAGCATAATCTTGTCATTACAAAGGAGGAGGTACTACATGTAAAATTATTCAGACCCTACACATAAGAAGGAGGTTTATCAAGAAATGATGGAGGTGATTAGGAATTTGTAGGGTGAGATATAGTGTTTGATAGAGTAGTCACAAAATTTAGAAAATAAGAAGGCATTTGAGATCCATCATATGGATGTTGATGTTTTAAAGGAGGTTTACAAGATGTTGTGATAGGAGAACATCATTCCTTTGTTAGGGGAATCATTAAAAAGAAACACCCCGTGCACTAGAATTGAGTGCAAAAGAAAGCTTTTACATGCTAACCTCCCTCCTCATAGTCTGGATTATGACAAGGAGATCACTCTGAATATTATTGTTGATGGTTGGATTTTAAGTAACATTCTGATTGACACAGGTGTAGAATTGAATGTACTCACTTTATATGTGTTGTTCCATATGGGTAGACCACCATTGCATCCATCTTTAATGTGTTGTTTATGGAAAATAGTACTAAATCCACACCTATTAGAGTGTTGAAGGATGTGTCTACTACTATACAAGGGGGAAATCTTACTGGGGACTTTGAGGTCTTGGTGCTTGTAGAAGCAGACAATTTTCTAGTACTACATGGGCACCCTTAGTGTTATGTAAACAATATTGACCCACACATCAATAAGGGTTACATAAATTTTGAGAACAAGGAAGAACACATCATCATTCCTTTGGAAAATGGAAAATTTTCACCTTATGTAGAGCCCTTAAGTGAAGAATATTTCAACAAAATTTATGTGTACACCATTCGAGATCAGGAAGTTCTTGAGCCATCAAAGGAAAGATTTCTCCAATGGGATGATGCACAGTCCATGAGCGATACTACAAGTCTTACATGTGACAACTGGACACATGGAACTTTTGAAATGGTTAAGTGTGAAGTAAAGAGTGTAGCTACGTGCAGAATCAGGACGCGATGTGTTAGACATCTAGGAAGCAACTAGGTACCAAGGTACACTGGCAAAGGAAATCCTGGAGTATTCATATGCGCTATAGAAGTTCAATGGATAGATCAAGGGGAAAAAAGGAATATTGTAGTATATATTGTGTGTGGGACAACACTGCAATAGTGTATGGTTCACAGGGATAACCTTTTGGAAGGGTGAGAAGTGAGAATCTCCCTCTCTACTAGATTTCTTCGAAATAATGTACCTACTTAGATTTGCGAATTTCATGGTAAGGATCTTGTTCAGCACCATGTTCAGTAATGTGAGAGGCTATGGATAGAGGGGTAAGACACTTTACCACCTTCATTGTGGGTGCACAAGCTCTACTAAACCATGTGAGGCTGCGCCTATGCATGGTATGTCTATGCAGAGTTGAATAGAGATACTGGGAATTGGTAAAAACTAACTATAGGTATGATACATACCTTTGACTATTTTTCCACTAAACATCGGGTGAATGAGGCGTTATAGGTTATAAAGCACTTGACAATGGGAAATAGTGAAAATGCTAATGAGCTTACTCATGAATTACTAGCTGAATTAGACCTAGAGGCATGCTGTGAAGAGGAAGAAACAAATGTAGAACAACATGGGCATGCCTGGCTAGGAAAATAAAAGGGTAAGATGGTCTATATGATTGATGATGAAGATATTGATAATTTGGATACTATGCATAAAGGGTACACGTGAGGTCTTAGATAGTGTAGATGATAAAGCATGTGCCTACCATGAGCCTATGAAAAATAATAAGGTCAAAATTGAAATAAACGTTGAACCCAAGGAGGCCATCATTTGAGATTATTGGTCTGACTCTGAGGTTGCGAAGATAATTGAGTTGTTGCGTGACTTCTATGACCTATTTCCTAGGGGTTATCATGAGTTAAATGGGGTACATGAGTATTTTGGCAAGATGAGAATCAAGCTAAAGGAAGGTGCACACCTAGTTAGGAGGATACCTTACAGGATGAATCCTAACCTGTGCATTAAGGTGAAAGAAGAAATTGACAAGATGCTGAATTCTAGAATCATTGAGCCCATTGAGGAGTTAGAATGGGTTAGCCCTATGTTTATGTTGGCATATGGATTTGCATGCATACAAATGACATGCAACAGTGTGGGAACGAATTCCCTCCTTAATGAAGGTAAGGTTTCCTTTATTGAAAACCAAAATTGTATTTACACCTGTACATTCAAAATTGTATGTGGGGGGTGTTTTGGAACATCAATGGAAAGAAACATGAATGAGAGAGATGGAATGGAATTAAGGAAAGGAATGGAAAGGAATGAATAGAAGTAACATGCAATAGTTAGGTAAAAATAGAGCCTAATATTGTATGGAGAAGAACAAACAATAACCAACACAAATAAAATAGAGTTTGCATTAGTTAAATGAGAATGAGCAAAGGGAACACACATGAGCAAGTAAATAGCAAAGCTTGATCACGCTGAATAGGAAAAAAAACTTAATAACATTGACAATAAGATCAAAGACAATATTTTCATGTAAGATTGAAACATCTAACATCTAATGAACATAAGAACATCAAATATTACTAGAGATAATGAATGAGACACAAAGTTCATATTTCATTAACTCCATAATATTTTCACAAAGAACACAAATTTTCTTCCTAAAATAAAGCTTGTACACAAAATTATTTTCTTCTCCTCTCTCAAATTCCCCTTACAAATTATCCCTTAACATTTTGTTATAACCCAAAATTTGGTTACAAAGTAGTTAAGATTTTAAATGCACATCAAATAGGGCACTTAAGTAACTTTGAATTTTTCAACAAACTTTATTAAAAATAACTGGAAATAGAAATCTCATAAGTTTCCTCAAAAGTGAATTCAACAAAAACATCATTTAAAATACCACTTTCAAAACATTTGACAAAAACTAGTGCCTTATTCCTTGTGAGTGGGGTCTTCCTATCTCAATGGTATGAGAAATGGACTCTCCCGCCTATGAGAAAATATAGGAAATCATCCTACCATGTTGTTGGAAAAAAAAGGATCCTTATTCTTTTCCAATTCAAAATATTTGAGCTTTTGCAATATATGGTGCATCTTCTCTTCTTCTGGAAATAACTCAGGAGAAAACCAGACTCACATAGTACCTACATTTCAATAATCTTACCTGGTATGGTATGCAAGTCTACAACTTTATATTGGATCCCTTCATAAAGATGTTTGATTATAAAACATTGATCCATAGAAGAAGTTTAAAAAACATCAATAGGAGTCTACATTTCATGTATTAATTTTCTAAACTACTCCACCAGATGTTGTACTAAATTCCTTTAGTTGTGTTCATTGACGAAGGTGCAAGGAATCTCTTCGATGAAAACTTGAATGGAAGAGAGTGTGGTATAGGTTTCATTACACAAACTGTCAAACTGAATTACCAAGTCTTCTAGAATCATTTTCATGGACTTAGCATGATTTAACCATAGAATTCATGTCATGCGATGGTCAAACTCAAGTATTCCCTCTAAGTCCAAGAATGTAGATTCCATGTGGGTGAGATCCTAAAGACTTGGAAAAATCTGATCCAGTGTGATTAATTTTGTAATGAGGTACTCCTTGAATGGAAACACTGGATCAAGGTAGGCATAAATATTCTCAGATATTTTTATCACCTTACCAATTATGTTCAACCCACCACTTCCTATCTCAAAAACCCATGACCTTAGAGTGTGTCCTAGAGTGATCAAATCCTTTGATTGATTGATAATTTCTTGATCGGGGATAGCCACCATCTCTGGAATAGGAAAAGAAGATTCAATTGGGCTAATCAAATGCTGAACATATGAAATCAATTGATTATTTTCTTCCTTGAGTTGGGAAATTTGAGATTTGTATCTCTCCAAAATTTTAAGCACACTATTCATTGAATCCTTTTCCATAGCAAAATCTCTTTCAAAAGTGGTCTTACCAAGGGCTATCTTGGATACTTCATATGCAGTGGCTATCATGTCCCCACCATCCTTCTCAGTAATATGAATTGCAATTTTTGCAAACTTATCTTTGTTATCATCAATCACTACTCTGGAGAAGACCTTAGGATTTTTGGGCACAAATTTATTGGAGAGGGTAGAAAGAGACTCCAAATCAATGTTGGCCACTTTGATCAATCTCTTTCTCTCTTTTTTTTAAGAGTCAACCCAGGTCACTGTTTCTTTCATTAATTCAACACAAAAAATTTCAAAGCCGGAAGAAAAATCATCTTTTCCTTTCTCATGACTTAAACCAGTAGGAAATTGTTATATGGCCTCAATCCTTGGTGAAGTAGCATCTTCAACACATTCTTGATTATCCTCATGTTATTATGGAATATCCTTATCACCTGGATGTTTGGAAGAATTAGATATCTGTACCAATGGGATTTTCTTGGACTCTAGGGTATGACATTGATGATTTGGATCTTTGGTAGGTCTATTGGAACTCTCAATGATGTGAATATATGAGTTTGGGGTAGAAATACCTGAAAAAAGTTCTTTTCCTTCCCGAATATTTACACTCTTTACCGATCCTTGAGACACCACTTCTCTATTAGAGACAGGTTTGGGTAACCGCCGAATTTTCCTCTGAGATGCATGTGATGATGTTAGTGGAGACTGGTGCAAAGAAGTTTACACCACCTCTTTCTTTGTAAATAATCCTTTTGTTGGAAAATTCTTTATTTCTGACATATGTTCTTGAAATGGGAGAGGATTAGCTATCTGATTCTCATACCACATCATAGTCCTTTATAACACAGGTTGATTCATAGAATCTAGAGAATTTTAATCTCCTCTACTTCAATCAATACCAGGGAGTGGAGTGAAAACTATTTGATCATAGGCATGATCTATAAGATCAATCCCATTATCAGCAAAATTCAAGGGAGGATCCCTCAATCCATAATTTTCTATCTGAGCCAGTGCAAGATGAGAAAATTGTCATCGTCTTACCTCCCTGTGATCCACACATTCTTCCCAATAGTCTTCTATGTTTTCCTTATGCTTATATCTTGCTCCTAGGGATTTTTCCATGGATCCTTTAATATCGAATTGATCCCTGCTTGTGAAAGGATGTATAGTTATAAGAGAAAAAAAAAATTCCATAAGTTCTACACTGTGGGAATTTGGACATTTGTATTCCCCAATCTGAATTAGGAAATGAATGCTTCCTTTGCATTTATCCACCAGTAGGTAATGTATTTTGAAAAGCTAATGTGAAAGTTCCATCAATGCTATTTTATTGGTGACATATTTAGGAAGTCTATAAGGAGCTCCCACAAATCCATCAACTCGTATATAGAAGTAATAGGGAAACTGGATAAACTAAGTTCCCCATTGTTTTATCACCACCTTAACATCTTCTGAAAATATTTCCTCCGGGTTTCTCTTTAGTGACCGGATTATATAGAATAGGAAATCATTGTTTACCCTCCAAAAATGATGAGAATCATTCTTGAACTCCAACTATGGGTAAAAGTGAAAAAAAATATTCTTGCTAGGACCCATTGTACCTCTAGTTGTTAACCCTAAAAATATCCTCCTTCTTACTACAACATAAATCAAATATGAGGTTATGTAAAAATGACCTATCATCCTTACCTCAATCAATTGCTTATGGAGAGTATTGTTAACGATACTTTCCCAATCAATGAACATATTTGCATCAAGAATGATGCAAATGAACTTGTACATCCAAGGATGAAAATTTCTGGTGGAAGGAAGACCAAAAACCCTACTAAGTAGAGTAATCATATCTCCTATTTCCTCATGAAACTATACCCAAACAACTCTTTGGGAATTCTTGAAGTGTGAGTTTTTGGTTTGACCAACCAATTTTTAGTAACCATCTTGTACCATCTCAAAGGATTTTCATCCCAAAACTGTTGTTTTTATTCTTGCGTGATGTCAGAATTTTCTTCATGAAGTGGTACTCTTAGCAAATCTTCCATATGAGATGGGGAATTGAATAGGAAAGGTTCATTTATGTCATTAAAATTTCCCTGAAGCTCAGGGGATCATAATGATCAACACAAGCTAAGACAAATCTGGGGCATTTTATGGCAACAGGAACTATTGCCACTTGGGGTAAACCGCAACGATAAATCCTTTTTGAGAAAATAGTCCTCCCTTCCCGTCTTACCCTGTCACAGAATTGAACCATATCTACGTGACCCATATTTGTATCAAAAATATTATCATGTGTTGAATTTAAGGTTGATGCTAGAACTAATCCTTGATATGCATAATTTAATGTCGACTTATTGCAACGTTCACCCATTATAAAAAAAAAATGGAAAGTGAAAGGAAGACAATACACTAGAAAGGTGTCGGGTCTAAGCCTCTGGACCACCGTCGTCACAAGAATAATACAACTCTTTCTATTATTTCCTTTTTTTAAATAAATAAATAAATAAAAATGGTGCCTGAACACAAAATGATTATACAAATAAAATATAGAGACAAATCTCAAATCACCATCGGAGTTTAAAATAATACAATTTAAATTACTTTTATCACTTCTAGAAATGCGTGTGTGGGTTGCACGAGCCTAATATTATTATTGGGCAACGAATGATCTTGTTTCTCCTTCCCTGGAGAATTAATCAAATTTCTCCTTCTTAAGCATGTGTAGTATCCTTGTTATTCTCTTCTTTAAAAAAAGAATAATAAAATAAATAAAACACAATTTCAATGATTCATGGGTTCTTGTTTTGGATTTTTTTGCTTATCTTTAGCATTCGTGGGCAGCCTATTTTGGATTTTTGTTCACTTATTCATTTGTGGGTAAAATAGATCAAATTTTTCCTCCTTCAAAACCTGCGTGGACTTCCTGGAATGTTGTTTTGTCTTTTCTTCAAGCTGCATGGAATTTGAAAAAGAATTCATTCTTCTTCAAGCATGTGTGGACACCATCCTTCACCACTGCGTGCAATTTGCATTCAACCTGAAACTTTGCAATGAAAGAGCTCAAAAAAAAAATTCATCACGTGGGCCTTTCACCTTCAGGAAATGAAATTTCAAATCAAACTGGCTATGGCATGTGTGGATTTCTATTTTGGTTCTACATTTGGTATTATTCCTCCTCTCCAAGAATGTGTGTAAACTTCTTTTTACCTTTTTCCTTACCTACATGGATTTTCTGGCATGGATCTTCCTAACTGATGTATGGAATTTGAGAGAAAAAGGTAATGAGTGAGCTCAATTATGGGAAGATATCTCCTTTTAGTGTGTGGAAACTATCCTTGGGCCTGCATGAAAATATTTTTCTCTTCTTACAAGCTATGTGGGAGATCTTGACTAGTTTCTAGTTACTACAAAAATCAACAATAAAAACAAACTACCAGCTACGTGGAATTTCACCTTTTCCTCTTTTCTATCAACAGGATTTTTTTGGGATTTCAGATCAAACTTTTCATGTGCCTTAAATTTCCTTCACCTTTGCAACCGTGGATCTACTAAACTCATGATCTCAAAATGGAGACAACTACCTAAAACTCTCAAGTTTGCCTGGCTCTAGCTAATGCCTGTGTTAGGTTTCAGTGTGAAAGTCTAGAAGAGTTTGTAGAATAAGATTTCCTTCTTCTGGCTCTGGATATCTTCAATATTTCTTTTTTCTTCCTTATTTCCAATTTCCTCTGATCCTGAAACCTCTTGTAACCATCTCCTCATCAATTCCTGGATGATAAAAGCAAAATCAAAATTGTCTATGGTAATTGGAAGTGTCAGTTTCTCAAACTTGCACCCACTTCTCGTATCTCAGAAGGGTCAAGGTGTTTTAGACCATAATGGAACCTTCCCCAAGTTGTGGGACCTTGCGTGCTTAGGACGGATCTGTGGAGAAGGCCAGTTCCTCTACCTACCTCTAACGCTACTGGTAATCCTAATGTTGAATGAAAATTCTAGACTAAACATGCCAAGGGAGCAGGGATAGAAAGATGTGCAGAAAGGGGAAATCCTAGGCTAAGGAAGGCGATAGTGCTAAAAGGAAAGGGTCAACCTCTCTAAAATTTAATAAATATTAATTTTATTAAATAACAGGATGAATATTAATTAAATAATTAAAACATGGTTTATGGAGTAACAGGAGAATGACTCATTTAAAATGGAGGAAATGAAATCTATAATGACCATGAGAATCAAATGATTGTGATGAAGGATAAAATTACGTGAAAGAGAAATTTGAAAATTTTAATTAAAAAAAAATTAAAAATTTCACACTTATTGATTTTTTGAAGTCAAAATCAACTGACAACAACTGACTCTAATTAGGGACAAGGACTTTATGGATGCAGCAATGGAACCAGACCCAAATATTCAATGAACATAATCCTAAAAATGATAGAGCACAAAAACTGGATGACATAAGAGAAGAAACTGAAAAACAGGGAAAACAAAACAAACCAAAATCTTAATTACCTATGTACATACGAGGGACAACCCATTTTCAATTTTGATAGTGCTTGAGATATTGCCCGCTGTAGGGAAAAGGAAAATGAGTTCCATTAGGATACGCCAAATAATAAGTGTTATCTCCATAGAAATGTTTTATTTTGAACGGGCCTAGCCACAGTGAATCAAACTTCTCATGTTTTCCTTTTGGTTCACGTCTTTTGTCCCAGAGAAGAACTAAGTCATTGATTTGAAATTATCTCTCCCTAGTTTTCCTATCGAACAATTTATTTACCTTGGATTGATGTTCCTTGATCCTTTTTTCCACTTGACTTCTTTGCTCTTCAATCTTTCTTAACATGATCCTTTTATCTAATGCATTGGTGAAGCATTCATTGTCAATTGCTTGAGGCAATTGTAATGTTGGTAACTCAAATGTGATGTGAATTTGAGCATTAGTTCCATACGAGAGTTAGAATGGGGACATCTCGATTGCTCTTTTGGGAGCTATGCGGTCAGCCCACAATGCATCATATAAATTTTTGTGCCAAGTTCTTTGATTTTCTTCAGCTAACTTGCACACGATAGTGATGATGTTTTTGTTACTAGATTATGCTTCACCATTTCCCCAAGGGTAGTAATATGATGAATGAGATAAAGATATTCCATGCCCATAACAAAAACCTATCATCTTTGTAGAAGAAAAATTTGAGGCATTGTCCATCACGATCTTATGTGGAATTCCATAACAAACCAATATATTTTCTTTGATGAAGTCACAGATTACCACAGTAAATGTTTGTTTAACTGGTATAGCTTCTACCCACTTTGTAAAGTAGTCAATTGTGGTGAGCACGTGAGTATGACCAGAACTAGAATTAGGATTCAAAACCCCAATGAAATCTAAACCCCATTTTTGAAAGGGGTCTTTAATGACAATTGGATTCAAAGGAAAAGCTACCAATTTTGGTCTTCCAACAAGTTGCTGACAAGCTTCGCATCGGAAAACATAGTGGGCTAGTAATAATGTGCTCACAAAATTTTATGATTTTTCACTAGGCCATAGAAATGACCACTACAAGCATGATTATGAAAGGCTTCAATCAACCTTGGTTGTTGTTCCTTATAGACACATCTGAGGAACATGTCATCAACTCCTTTCTTAAACAAAGTGTTGTCCCAAATGATGTACGTGGTAGCTCTTACTTTGATATATCTCTTTTCCTTAGCTATAAGATTCTCAGGAAATTCATCATAGGTGAGAAAGTAGACTATAGCAAAATACCGTTCATCTGTGGTAAAGCTTCTTCAATTGGTTCTTCTTCAGAGTCAACTTGTGGCTCATTCTCTGTGATGAGTTGGAAGAGTCCTCTTCCACAAACTAACTTGGTAGGCTTGATATCCAAATCATACTCCTAAATCTTGGAGACCCAATTACCTCTTTTAGATCTTGGTTCTTGTTGTATTAGCATTGATTTAACTGTGGTGTCTGGAACTAAGACTTTGGTGTGAGAATTCAACACATAGTACCTAAAACGTTTTAAAGCTCTCACCACCATGTATGTATGCCTCTCAAGTGGAGTGTAATTGATTTCATGTTTCTGGAATTCATAACTCATGAATACAATGGGGGATTTGATTCACTCTTTATTGTGTTGAGTCAAGATGGTAGAGATTGTGTGCGGCGAAGTGTAGTAATGGATTATAAAATCCTTTTAAAAATCGGGGCACACTAATGTAGGAGCTTTCACAATAACACCCTTGATTTTCTCAAATGCTTCTCTACCTTCCTTTGACCATTTGAACGATCCCTTGCCTTTCTTCATATCAGAAATTTCTTTGGTTAGCTCAGTAAAATCTGGCATGAACATTCTTAAAAAGTTCACCCTTCCAAAGAATGAGTGGACTCCATGATTACTTGTAGGAAAGGAAAGATTATTTATAGCTTGAATGCGCTCAGGATCGATTTCAGTTCCTTCTTTAGAAACAATATGACCTAGGAGTTTAACTTTCATAACTTTAAACATAGACTTATTTGGATTCAGGGAGATCTTATGAAGTCTGCACCTTTACAATATTTTCTCTAAATCTCTTAGGTGATCTCCTTATTTCTTTGAGAACACTATCAAGTCATCTAGGTATATCACGATGATGTTGTCTTTATAATTTGTGAATGCCATATCCATGGCCCTTTGAAAATTTTCATCATCATTGATCAAACCAAAAGGCATTCTTCTATATGTGAACATACCCCAAGGGGT
Organism: Taxus chinensis; assembly: GCA_019776745.2. Lineage (NCBI taxonomy): Eukaryota > Viridiplantae > Streptophyta > Pinopsida > Cupressales > Taxaceae > Taxus > Taxus chinensis. The sequence goes on along the minus strand of CM034155.1, from coordinate 62,099,284 downwards.
GGTGAATGTTGTTTTATGTTGGTCTTCTCTAGCCACTTCAATCTGATTATAACTAGAGAAAACATCTAGCATAGATAAAATTTCTGATATAGTTACTACCTGTAGAAAATGGTCCATGACTGGCAGTGGATATTTATCCTTCAAGGAATCTTGATTAATATTTTAGAAATCCACACAAAACCTAATTTCCCCATTTTTCTTGCGAACTGTTACAATATTATCTATCCAAGTTAAATGTCAAATAGAAAATACTATCTGTGTGTCTAACATCTTTTGAACCTCATGGAATATTTTCCCTGCAATCTTGGGATTATATTGTCTTTGTTTATGCCTGAATGGAACTACACCAGGTTTCAAGGTTATGGCATGTTCCATTTCTCTAGGTTGGAAAGACTTCAAGTCTTCATATGAGTAATCCAAGACATCGGAACATTTGGTAAGGAGGCTTATGAATGTCTTGCACTCCTCAGATGAGAAACACTTACCAATGTTGACCAAGAGAGGTTTGTGCTTGGTATCAATATTAACTTGCTCATAGTCAGTAGAATTTGTAGGTCATGCTTGCTCTTTCTCTTTGATAAACCTGTCATGTTTATCAAAAATTTCTTCAAGTGAAACCAATCCTTTTGGAATTTTATTTCCTTTGAGTTGAATGATTCCATCACCAGGATCTTCTTTCTCAACTCCTTGAATGGGTGAGGTTAGCGATTCATGAAATGCAGAATCACTTCCCTCAAATCACAATTGTTCAAGATTATCCCTTTTTTCCAAGAAGGAAATAATTTACTAATCATCATTGAATACTTGCCAATTTTCTACATTTTCAAGAACACTTGGCCTAAAAACCATTTCGATGGTGTATTTGTCTTGATAAAACTCTAAATGAAGAATCATTAATGAAGCTGATACTGCTAGAGAATCTGATTTGTCATTCTTTTCGTGAGGGATAGATTTTATGGAAAAAGCATTAAAGACTTCTATCACATCCCACACTTTATTTTGATAGTGTCTCAAATGATAATTCTTTACTTGGAACTGATTTTTAACTTGTTTCACAATAAACTCCACATCTCCAAAGAATTTCAAATTTTTGATCCCTTTCTCTTCTACAGCTTGAAGGCCAAGGATTAATGCCTCGTACTCTGCAGTGTTGTTAGTATTTGAAAATTTGATTTTGTAAGAAAAAGGAAATATTTTACCATTCAGATATATGATCACTACTCCTACATAGGAACCCATTGAGAAATAACTTCCATCAAACTCAAGAGTTCATATCTCATTAGAGTCTTGGAAAGTGACCTTAGGTGCATGAACCTCTATAGTCATTGTATAATCACCCATACTTGAGTTTTTAAACAAAACCTGTGCACATGGATCATCAGTTTTCATCACCATGAATTTTTCTTGAGTTTCTGGCATTAACATCTTCATTTATCCATTGATAGGGATCATGGCATGAGACCAATCCATTTGAATCTCACCACCCAAATCTCTACAAAAATTCTTAATCAATAATATACCATATGAAGCAAGAATGTCAGAAACTAGAATGGTTACCTTAACTCGCTTATGAGGAAATTGTGCTAAAACCATTTGAGCGTCTTTAATCAGCCCGATCAGAGGAACTTTTCTTGTCTCCATTGAGTAACAGAATCTAAATGTTCTCATACAAGTCAACCTAATAGCATGTGCTACTTTTGTAGGCATCACATTATCTGAGGCTCCATAATCTATAATACAATTACTTAATTTTCATCAGTTGATTAGAAAGGACACAAAGAAAGGTTTAATCTTTCATTTGAAGGTGTAGTGGCTGCCATAATATTTTGATTCTTCCCATCTTTGGGAGTTTTCAGAATTCATTTAGAGGAATGATCAGTAGAGTCACATTTGATAAAATGGACCAATTTCTCGAGTTTATCCTTATTGGACTTCAAGTACTCTTCCTGTAACATGGAAATTTTTGTTTTATTGATATGATCAATGATATCAAATATGGGGAAATTAACTGTACTCTATGTCTCAAATACTAGTTCTTTGAAACTTGATGATGGCACACTTTTGACCTTTGCTTCAGGCTTGGTTGATACGGATGTGGAAGAAGAAACTTTCTTTGTAGATACTTTATCAACTGATTAACTTGAAAAAGGCCCTCCTTTCTTTAAGATAGTATTGACCTTGGAAACCTCAATCACCTTGGGATATTTAGGAGTCTCATTTTTCTTGGATTCTTTTGAAGTTTCCTTAGTCTTAGATTCTTTTGGAAGTTCATTGGAAACATCTTTATCTCCCACCTTAGTGGTATTCTCCTCCTTTTTCTGAGAGAGTGCGAAGACACCAAAGGATTGACTGTTCATATCTTCTATAATTTCTTTGTATTTATCTTCTTCTTTTGAATGATACTCAAAGAAATGATTATTAATTTCTCCCTCAGGATCTTGAACTTTAGGTTCAAATGTTCTATAATCTGGCTCTTCCTCATCAACCTCAACAACTTCAACTTCATCATCACTTTTTTGAACGACATCACATTTTGAGTTAGTTGTGGGAGATGCTTCAATAGTAAGCCTTGTCATATCACCTGTAATCTTGGATTTGTTGGGAACGTATCCTTTTCTTGGGATGTCTTTGTAAGGAGCAGGTTTACTACTTTGAGAAAGTTACTTTTTCAAAGCCAACACATCATTAGCCAACTTAGTGAGTATAGCTTCTGAAGCATTGGGGGTTTCTTGACTCTTTCCCTTGAGGGAATTTTTATTGAATTTTCCTGCCATGATTAAGTCATCCTCAATTTCTATGGCCAAGGATTGAGAAAGTTCCAAAGTATCCACTCTAGTCCTTCCAATCTCATAGCACACTTCTAGTTGTTGTGCATTAATAAAGAAACATTTTTGTCCATCAATGTTTGGACGAAACCTGACACGAACTTTGTTCACCATTTTTTTTAACTTAGCCATGAAATTCCTCATGGGTTCTCTTGGCTATTTCTTCACCTAAGATAGTTGGGAAATAATAGCATGTTCATCTTCTACCATCTTGAATCGATCTTTAAACTTAGTTTTCATATCATTCCAATTTTTAATGCATCCATTTGGAAGATGGTGAAACTAATCTATAGCAACATCATGCAATGTTTTGACGAAAAGGAAAATATCAACATCTTCATATTCTATCGAAAAAATAGCACATGCAGCGAAGAAGGTAGAAATACGGTCATCTGGTGACATCTTCCCATCTTCGTCAAACTTGGGAAGAATCCTCCTCGATCCTCTTGGGAGGTCATGTTGAGCTAGTAAGGCCAATGGGCCTATGGCATTTCCCCATGGTATGTCGACTGCCATTCTGGAAAAGGTGGTATGTGAAGGAAAAATAATGTGAGCAAGGACAAGTGCTTGAGTGGTAACGATTCCTTCCTTGCTTTCTCTTTTGTGGCTTGATGCAAGGCTTACAGATCTATGAGGTGTGTTCTTCTTAGGAGGAGATAACTTAAAACAAAAAATTTCTTGAAAGTTAGAAATGGGATCAGATCAACCTTTATCTTTTTCTCCTCGCGTAAACCTCTTTGCTGCCAGTTTGAAATATTTACTTTGAAGGGATCATTGGTGTGTTCTGATCAGCTATATCCTTTTCTCTTCGCTCTCTTTCTTGAGCTATTTACACCTGAATACCTCTAGCAAATCTCATGGCTTAATCTTCTTCATTATCTAGTACTGATGCGGCGAGATGAAAATGATAGTTTCTCATGTGATTTTCCCAAATATCTTGCCTCAAATTTGATGATATGTCTTCTTGAGTATCTTCAAAAACAATATTTGGTTACAAGATAGGTGGGTTACCTATAATAGTCATACAAATTATTACCTAGGTGGAAGAGGACCGCGTCGGTGAACAATGATTAACATGTGTCCAGGATGTCTTTTGGCCACAAGTGCGGGTGCTTTTCTTCTAAGGTCTTCAAGGTAGATTTATCTATCAATGAATCTATCAACAACCAAAAATTTCTGCAAGCTTTTAGGGTTTCCCCAAGCTACTGTTCAAAGGTTGGTAGTAATGTCTCCTTGAAAATCTTTGTCGGGCACAAGGTTTGGTTGAACAACTGGAGCTTGTGTAGAGGGGATAGTCATAAAGATTTAACTAAGAACTAGCTAACGACTCCTGAATCCCCAATAGAGTCACCAAAAAATGTTGGCATATGGATTTTCATGCATACAAATGACATGAAAAATTTTGGGAACAAAGTCCCTCCTCAATGAATGTGAGGCTACCTTTATTGAAAACAAAACTTGTATTTACACCTGTACATTCAAAATTGTATGTGGGGGTGTTTAGGAACATCAATGGAAAGAAACATGAATGAGGGAGATAGAATGGAATGAAGGGAAGGAATGGAAAGGAATGAATGGAAGTAACATGCAAGATTTAGGTAAAAACAAAGCCTAATATTGCATGGAGAAGAACAAACAATAACCAACACAAATAAAATAGAGTTTGCATCAGTTAAACGAGAATTAGCAAAGGGAACATACCTAAGCAAGTAAATAGCAGAGCTTGATCACTATGAATAGTAACAATAACTTAATAATGTTGACAATAAGATCAAAGCCAATATTTTCATGCAATATTTAAACATCTGACAACTAATGAACATAAGAACATCAAATGTTACAAGAGACAATGAATGAGACACAAAGTTCATATTTCATTAACTCCAAAATGTTTTCGCAAAGAACACAAAGTTTCTTCCTAAAACAAAGCTTGTACACAAAATTATTTTCTTCTCCTCTCTCAGAGTCCCCTTACAAATGAGCCCTTAAAATTATTTTACAACCCAAATTTTGGTTACAAATTAGTTAGGATTTTAAATGCAATTAAATAGGGCACTTAAGTAACTTTGACTTTTTCAACCAACTTTATTAAAAATAACTAAAAACAGAAATCTCATAAGTTTCCTCAAAAGTGAATTCAACAAACACATCATTTAAAATACCACTTTCAAAACATTTGAAAAAAATCAGCACCTTATCCCTTGCGGGTGGGGTCCACCTATCTCAATCGTATGAGAAATGGACTCTCCCACACATGAGAAAATATAAGAAATCATCCTACCATATTGTTGGCAAAACAAGGATCTTTATGCTTTTCCAATTCAAAATATTTGAGCTTTTTCAATATATGTTACATCTTCTCTTCTTCTGGAAAACAACTTGGGAGAAGACCAGCCTCACATAGTACCTGTATTTTAAGAATATTACCTAGTATGGTATGTAGGTCTGTAACTTTAGATTTGATCCCTTCGCAAAGATGTTTGATTATGAAACATTGATCCATAGAATAAGTGGAAATAACATCAACAACAGTATATAATTCATGTATTAATTTTGTACACTGCTCCACCAGATGTTGTACTAAATTCCTTTGCTTATGTTCATTGATGAAGGTGTAAGGAATCTAATCAATGAAGACTTGAATGGAAGAGAGTGCAGTATAGGCTTTGTTGCATAAACTGTCAAACTGAATTACCAAGTCTTCTAGAATCATTTTCCTAGACTTAGCATGATTTAACCATAGAATATGTGTCATGCAATGATCAAACTCAAGTATTCCCTCTGAGGCCAAGAATGTAGATTACATGTGGGCGATATCCTAAAGACTTGGAAAAATTTCATCTAGTTTGATTAATTTTGTAATGAGGCACTCCTTGAATGGAAACACTGGATCAAGGCTGGCATAAATATTCTTAGATATTTTTATCACCTCAACAATTATTTTCAACCCACCACTTTCTATCTCAGAAACCCATGACCTTAGAGTGTGTCCTATAGTGATCACATCCTTTGATTGATTGACAATTTCTTGATCTGGGATATCCACCATCTCTGGAATAGGAAAAGAAGATTAAATTGGTCTGATCAAATGCTGAACATATGAAATCAATCGATTATTTTCTTCCTTGAGCTAGGAAATTTGAGATTTGTATCTCTCCAAACTTTTAAGCACAGTATTCATTGAATCCTTTTCTATAGCAACATCACTTTCAAAAGTGGTCATACCAAGGGCTATATTGGATACTTCATATGCACTGGTTGTCATGTCCCAACCATCCTTCTCAATAGTAGGAACTGCAATTTCTTCAAACTTATCTCCACTATCATCAATCACTACTCTGGAGAATACTTTAGCCTGTTTGGACATAACTTTATTGGAGAGGGTAGAAAGAGACTTCAAATTAATGTTGGAAACTTTGACCAATCTCTTTCTATTTTTTATTTCAGAGTCAACCCCGGTCAATGTTTCATTCATTAATTCAACACAAAAAAGTTAAGAACTAGAAGAAAAATCATCTTTTCCTTTCTCATGACTTAAAAAAATAGGCAGTTGTTCTGTGGCCTCAATATTTGGTGAAGTAGCATCTATAACACATTCTTTATTATCCTCATGTTCTTATGGAATATCGTTATCACCTAGATGTTCATAAGAATTAGATATCTATACCATGGGGATTTTCTTTGACTATGGTGTATGGCATTGATGATTTGGATCTTTGGTAGGTCTATTGTAACTCTCAGTGATGTGAATAGATGAGTTTGGGGTAGAAATACCTGAAACATGTTATTTTCCTTCCCGAAGATCCATACTCTTTATCAATCGTTGAGACACCACGTCTTTATTAGAAACAAGTTTGGGTAACCACCAAATTTTCCTTTGAGATGCATGTGATGATGTCAGTGTAGACTAGCACGAAGAATTTTGCACCAGCTCTTTCTTTATAAATATTCCTTTTGTTGGCAAACTCTGTATTTCTGACATAGGTTCCTAAAATGGGAGAGGATTGGATATCTGATTATCATACCACATCATAGTCCTTTTTAACACATGTTGATTTATGACATCTAGAGGTGTTTCATCTCCTCTACTCCAATCAATACTAGGGAGTGGAGTGAAAACTATTTTATCATAGGCAAGATCTATAAGATCAATCCCATTATCAAAAAAATTCAAGCAAGGATCCCTCAATTCGTAATTTTCTATTTGAGCTAGTGTGAGACAAGAAAAGTGTCATTGTCTTAGCTCCCTATCATCTACACATTCTACCCAATAGTATTCTATGTTTTTCTTATGCTTATATCTTACTCCTAGGGATTTTTCCATGGATCCTTTAATATCGAATTAAGGCCTGCTTGTGAAAGGATGTATAGTTATGAGAGGAAATTCTTTTTCCATAAGTTCTACACTATGGGAATTTGGACATTTGTATTCTGCAATCTGAATTTGGAAATGAATGCTTCCTTTGGGTTTATCCACCAATAAGCAATGGATTTTGAAACGTTGACGTGAAAGTTCCATCAACGCTACTTTATCACTAACATATTTAGGAAGTATATAAGGAGCTCCCACAAATCCATCAACTCGTATATAGGAGTAAGAGGGAAACTAGATAAACTAAGTTCCCCATTATTTTATCACCACCTTAGCATCTTCTGAAAATCTTTCCTTTGGGTTTCTCCTTAGTGACCGGATTATATAGAATAGGAAAGCATTGTTTACCCTATGGAAATGGTGAGAACCGTTCTTGAACTCCAGCTGTGGGTAAAAGTGAAAAGCACTATTCTTGCTAGGACCCATTGTACCTCTAGTTGTTAACCCAGAAAATATCCTCCTTCTTACTACAAAATAAATCAAATATGAAGTTATGTAAAAATGACCTATCATCCTTACCTCAATAAATTGCTTATGGAGAGTATTTCTAGCGATACTTGCCCAATCAATGAATATCTTAGCATCAAGGATGATGCAAATGAACTTGTACATCCAAGGATGAAAATTTCTGGTGGAAGGAAGACCAAAAACCCTACTGAGGAGAGTAATCATATCTCCTATTTCCTTATGAAACTCTACCCAAAACAACTCTTTACGAATTCTTGAAGTGTGATTTTTTGGTTTGACCAACCAATTTTTAGTAACCATCTTTGACCATCTCAAAGGATTTTCATCCCAAAACTGTTGTGTTGATTCTTGCATGATGTTAACATTGTCTTCATGAAGTGGTACTCTTAGCAAATCTTCCATATGATCTGGAGAATTGAGTAGGAAAGGTTCATTTCTATCATTAAAAATTCCTTGACGCTTAGGCTCATAATGTTTAGCACAAGCTAAGACAAATTTGGGGCATTGTATGGTAACAGGAAATGTTGTCGCTTGGGGTAAACCAAAATGATAAATCCTTTTTGAGAAAACATTCCTCCCTTCTTATCTTACTTTGTCACAGAATTGAACCATATCTACGTGACTCATAACGGTGTTCAAAATATTATCATATGCTAAATTTAAGGATGATACTTGAACTAATCCTTGATATGTGTATTTTAACATCGACTTATTAGAACGTTCACCCATTATAAAAAAAATTAATGAAAAGAGAAAGGAAGACAATACACTGGAAAGGTTTCAAGTCTAAGTCTCCGGACCACCGTCGTTGCAAGAATAATATGACTCTTTTTATTATTTCCTTTTTTAAATAAATAAAAATGGTTCTTGAACACAAAATGGTTATACAAATAAAATACAGAGACAAAGCTCAAATCACCATCAGAGTTTAAAATAATACAATTTAAATCACTTTTATCACTTCTAGCAATGCGTGCGTGGGTTGCACGAGCATATTATTATTATTATTATTATTATTATTATTAGGCAACGAATGATCTTGTTTCTCCTTCCCTGGAGAATTAATCAAATTTCTCCTTCTTACGCATGTGTAGTATCCTTGTTATTCTCTTCTTTAAAAAAAGAATAATAAAATAAATAAAATAGAATTTCAATGCATGCATGGGTTCTTGTTTTGGATTTTTTTGCTTATCTTTAGCATTCGTGGGCAGCCTATTTTGGATTTTTGTTCACTTATTCATTTGTGGGTAAAACAGATCAAATTTTTCCTCCTTCAAAACCTGCGTGGACTTCCTGGAATGTTGTTTTGTCTTTTTTGCAGGATGCATGGAATTTGAAAAAGACTTCATTCTTCTTCAAGCATGCATGGACACCTTCCTTAACTGCTACGTGGAACTTTCATTCAACTTGCATGGGAAAAATTACAATGAAACAGCTCAAAAAAAACAAATTCATCACATGGGCCTTTCACCTTCAGGTAATGAGCTTTCATATCTAACTAGTTATGGCATGCGTAGATTTCTATTTTGGGTCTACATTTGGTATTATTCCTCCTCTCCAAGAATGCATTTAAACTTATTTTTACCTTCTTCCTTACCTATATGGATTTTCTGGCATGGATCTTCCTAACTGTTGCATTGAATTTGAGAGAAAAAAGTAATGAGTGAGCTCATTTATGGGTAGATATCTCCTCCTGGTGCATGGAAACTATCCTTAGGCCTGTATGGAAAGATTGTTCTCTTACTACAAGCTGCGTGGAAGATCTTGACTGGTCTCTAGCTGTTGCACAAATCAACAACAAAAAAAAAACTACCAACTATGTGTAATTCACCGTTTCCTCTTTGTTGCCTAAGGGATTTGTTTGGGATTCAAGATCAAACTTTGTAGTGCCTAAAATTTCCTTCACCTTTGCAAGTTTGGATCTCTTAAACTCGTGATCTTGCAATAGAGACAACTACCTAAAACTCTCAAGGTCACCTAGCTCTAGCTAATGCCCATACCAGGTTTCCATGTGAAATCTGGGTAGCGTCTATAGAATAAACTTTCCTTCTTCTAGATGTGGATATCTTCAATATTTCTTTGTTTCTCCTTCTTTCCAATTTCCTCTACTCTTGTAACCTCTTGTAACTGTCTCCTCATCAATTCCTAGATGATATAAGAAAAATTAAAATTGTCTATGGCAATTGGAAGCAGAATAAAAGTTGCCCCCAGCACTTGCTCACGACAGTTACGGTAATTAATAAAAAAATAAAAGTTCTTCCAAGTTTGTCGAACAACTTCTATGAGTATTAAATTATTATTTATCAATAAAAAACCCTACAATTTAATAAATATTAGGATAAATATTAATTGAATAATTAAAACACAGTTTATGGCGTAACAAGAGAATGACTCATTCAAAACAGAGAAAATGAAAGCTAGAATGACCATGAGAATAAAATGATTGTGATGAAGGATAAAACTTACGTGAAATAACACTTTGAAATTTTATTTTTATTTTTAAAAAATTAAAATTTCACGCTTATTGATTTTGCGAAGTCAAAATCAGCTGACAATAGGTTATCAGTATGAATAAAGAGGGAAGAATTAGAATTTTTGTGGATTACAGGGATTTAAATTATGCATGTGTAATTGATCCCTTTCCCCCACCTTTACTGAAGAAATCTTGGAAGGCATCACAGGGCACGAAATCTACTCCTTTACTGATGGATTTTCCAGATATCATCAGGTAAGGATAGCTAAAGAGGATCGAGAGAAGAAAATTTTCACCATTGAATGGGGAATTTTTGCATAAATGGTTATGCCTTTTGGATTAAAGAATGTGAATGTAGTATTTTCACACATTGTTATACAGGAATTCTAGGACTTTATAAATAAGTTCTTGCAAGTTTATCTAGATGATTGGAAAGTCTATGGGCTCGTGAAGGATCACTGTGATAATTTAAGTCTTATGTTTGAGAGGTTTCAGAAATTGAAAATCTCCTTAAACATTAAGAAGTTTGTTTTTTCTACACCCTTTGGGACTTTGCTGCGACACATCATCTGTAAGGAAGGTTTGTTAGTGGGTCCTACTAAGGTTGCTGCTATTTTGGGCCTAGAGGAACCTACTAGCTAGATTGAGGTACGTAGATTCTTGGGGCACACAGGATATTACAAGAAGTTCATAAAATTTTATGCTAAGATCATCATTCCCTTGGAGAAATTATTTAAGGGTAAAGTAAAGTTCTATTTGGGTGAGGCACAACAACACGCGTTTGAGACATTGAAGGAAAGGCTTACTACATAAACTATTTTATGCTTTCCTTCATGGACTAAGACTTTACATGTGCATGTGGACACCTTTGGCATGGCCATTAACGTGGTATTAGCCCATCCTAGAGAATGGATTGTTGATCATCTTATTTACTTTGTAAGAAGCAAGTTAACTCTAGCATAGCAGAATTACACTACTACAGAGCGTGAGGCCTTGTCTATGATCTACACATTGCATAAGTTTTGATAATAATTGTTGGCAACACCTTTTATTTTTTATACAGATCACATGGAATTGAAGTACTTGGTGAACAATCCCATTTTTCATAGGCACATATGCAATTGGATACTGTTATTTTAGGAATTTGATTTTACAGTTATGGTAAAGCTAAGCAAGAGTAATATTGGACTAGATCACTTATTAACGATTAATTCAGGTGTGGCTGCATAGAGCATTAAAGACAAAATGCCAAATGCACAGCTATTTAGATTGAACCGCGTGCCCTCTGACCTAGAATATATTGTTTTCTTTTTGTGAATAGGTGTGGTGCCTGAAGGAATGAAGGCCTTAGAAAAGAAACAACTTGCTATACGTGTTGTGTCATACATGTTAATCAGTGGAGACTTATACAAACTAGGTAAAGATGAAGTTTTTCACTGTTTTGTACTTGAGCATGAGTGCAAAGCTATTATGGAGGAGGCTCATGGGGGAATTACAAGTGGACACTATGTAGGGGATGTATAAAGATTTTATTGGCTGGTTTGTGGTGGGAAACATTGTATAAAGATTACAAAGAATATTGTAAGGCCTATGGCCATTTTCAATGCCTTGGAAAGCCTGGGCATAGAGATGAAATGGCTTTAAGGTCAATTGCTAGTGTAGAACCATTTGAAAAAAGGGCAATTGAATTTTTGGGTCCTATTTCCCTAACCATGTGCAAGACTGGATCGTGATATATTATAACTTGTACAAATTATATTACGAGGTGGGTAGAAGCAGCACCTACAAAGGATTGTATGGAAGATACAATAACATAGTTTCTATGGGAAAATATTATCAGTAAGTATGGGTGCTCACTGAGTTTGACAAGTGATAAGCATACTCATTTCCTTAATGATACTATCAGGATATTGCTCACATAATTTATGGTTGCACACCATAAAACAACACCATATCACCTTCAAGAAAATATAACTACTGAGGTTTTCAATACAGTATTGAGCCATACCTTGACTAAAAATTTTTATGTTGGGAGGAAGGAATGGGGTGATAAAATATCTGTTGTACTTTGGTCATAAAGGAAAACCTACAAGAGGTTGAATAAAGAAACACCTTTTCAATTGGTGTTTAGTGCAGAGGTTTTGCTACCAGTGGATTTCAATCTACCTTCTCTATGTATTACACACGTTGGAGGTTTGGCTGATGAGAAATTACTTGAATATTTCATTGAAAAATTGATTCACTTAGATGAAAGGCACGATATTGTACGATGGATTCAAAAGCAAGAAAAAGCCAGGAAGAAGGCATGACATGATAGAAATATTAAGGATAAGAAGCTTGAAGTTGGAAAAATGGTTCTTCTTTATGACTCAAATTTTTTGTGCCACCCTAGAAAGCTTAGGGTGCATTGGTTGGGGTTGTAAGTTATAAATTATATACTTCATTTAGGCACTTTCTAGTTAGAGGCAGTGGATGGAACACGGTTTCCTTGTTACTTCAACAGGAGTAGGCTAAAGCCCTATTATAAATAATTCTTCTTGGTGTTTGTAATAAGGTAGTATTGCCACTTAGATTAGATTTCCTTAATGCATTCCCTTTATATGTGTTTCCTTCATTGTTGTTATGATTTTCAATTTAGTTTAGTGTTTTGTGTAATAAGCGTGCTTGTGTGCCAAAAGCCAATTACTATTTAATTATTTTCATGCACAGAGGACCATGCATACCCTTAGTGTCGGGTGGAGTATAAACAAGGTACATGGACCAAGTTTGAATGTTATTTAAAGATAGAGATGCATAAAGAGATCTTTTGCATGTGCTTGGAATAAAGGTATAGATGGAGGAAATTTTCTCACAGATGAAGACCATGTATAGATAAATGGACGCACAGTGTAATGCGAGGTAGGATGCAGTAGTGTAAACTACTTAGTGAAAAGCATACTAGTGAAGTACTTCGGCACATGAAGGTGCGTGAAAGGAGGTTTGTGTCTTGGGAGTAGTAGGTGCACTAAAATGTTTTGACTGTGGCATGGAAAAATCAACGTAGAAAATTGAAGAAATGTCAAGTTAATGTGAAGTATGATGGTAGTTGGTGAGTAATAAATGCAAATTTTTTTGGAAAATCTATATACATAGGTGTTGGGAAATTCTTTTACCTTTGCAATCAAGAGTGTTTGATTGATTTTAAAAAGAGCAAGATAGCAAGTGAGTTGTGAAGTAGGGAGAGCTAAGAACCAGTTGAATTTTTCATAGTTACTCACCAGGGTGATTGTCACTCCATTTGGTGAAGTGTTTGAGTGAAGTAGAGGCATGGGAGGAAGGAAATTGATAGCTAGGGCATGTAGTTATAAGATAGGGCACATGGAGTTGAGTTGCAGAGCTTGAATTAGTTAAAATAACACACCTTTATAGTTGATATGACACCTAAGAGAGAACCTGGAGTGGACACAAGGGGGAAGAAGTAGAAGGAATTTGATATTGAAGTGGAGGACACCCCCAAAATTCATTTCTTAGAGATGTAATACCCTAAAGGGGTTTACATGGATTAGGATAGGGACTTACATGTTCACCAATGTGAAGTGCGATTACAATCATAGAACGAACGATAATAAGGATGAACTAGATAAGTTGTTGGTTGTGAAGACAAACAAGAGAACAGTGGATGATATGGCCATGTATGATGACACGGGAAAGAATCTGTTGACAAAGGTTGGAGCTTTATAGTTGTATGAACTTCCTTATTTTAGAAAACCAGAAAAATTACACCAGTGATTGATGAGCAAGGTCTAGGAGGACTTCTTCTATTTTTTAGGCGATGGATGAGGCTCACCATGCCCTTGATTGAGAGTTTGATAGGACTTACGAGTTCAGGTACTAAAATGAGTAGGGACCTCACTGATAAAGAGGTAGTAATGACAATAAGGAAGGCACTAGGCTACCTCAAGGGAGGATGTGGAAGGGATATCAAAAAATTGTAGAAGTACCTAGTGGTCCATGCAGTAGCGCACCTCCTCACAAAGTTAAATAACCAGAAGTGGTGGTCACAGGTAAATACATTGTGGCTACACATAGTAAATAAAATGAATGAAGATGTATTTTACAACTTGGTTGGTTTCATTGCTGAAACCATCATTGAGGAAGTACACGAAGTTGATAAGATAATTTTTGGCACAATCCTGTTATCCCTTATTTTTTTAGAAATTTGAGTGCCTAATGGGCCTAAGGAAAAAGTATGGGAATATAATGAGGAGAAGAAATTTCGTGTAGAGATATTTGAGAATTATAATTATGATGGGACCATGAGTATTCCCTTTAAAAAAATGGAAGAATTAATTTATGAGAACCTTCGTGCCTCATTTGAGGAAGAATGGAGAATACCCAATGAGCTTCCTTCAATATTATATAAATAGGTATAGTTTACAGTATACCAGTACTTTTGTATTGCACGCTTTGGGATGAATGATGGGAAGTGGAGCCCTTGATTTAATCTCCCTTATGCCTTCACCACATCTTACTTCCAGGCATCTGTACATAAGTTTTCATATGCACACAAGTTGATCTTTAATGTGGACAAGGTAAACTACAACTACTACACATTGAGGAAGACTTACGTGTATCCAAGTAAGTCTACATATATTGAGAGATTAATTTTAGATGATATTAACATGAAGGAAATTATTTTGGCCATTGGGAAAAGTGAGGCAGCCCTTATATATATCTAACTCAAGCCTAGATTATAAAATGGGAGATATGTGGATAGTAAATTCAAGCTCCCTAGACCCTATAAGGGGAAACATATAATTGGCACTTTGGAAGATGAGGAACCAGTCTCACCCCATGTTGAATAAGAAGTAGAGAAAGAATAACTGCAAGAAGATAGTTTTGGTTTTGAGCATAGAGGTAGAAAACAACCTACTATTGGAGAGAGAAAAAAGAGCGAGGTAACCCCTCCAATGTAACAAGAAGATGAAGTGTTGGAGATAGGTGCGATGGAGGTGGATATAGAAAAGACTACTAAGGAACCTCAGTTTAAATTATTTATAAGATGAACAAGGAATCAAAGTGTGGGAACTTCATAACCCCTTAGGAGGTCACCTAGGACTTCACCTATGAATGTAAATCTAAAAAAGAAGAAAAGGTGTAGGTACATACCCCGGAAAGATAATGAAGATGATATTTCTGAGGACAGCGCGCTAAATACTCTAGTACATACAGAGGATACAGAGGAGATGAAAAATGATGAAGAGGATTTGAAGGAAACAAATTTAGAAACAAATAAGGGCAAGCCTTTAGGCATGACCCATACTATAGATATAGGTGAAGGACCGGTCTTGGATTCGAGAGTGTACACCCCTAAGGGTAAGTTCTCAAGGAAAGGAAAGGAGGAATACAATTATAAGACACCAACATTTGGGTAGATTTATGATCTGACCAAGATCATATGCATGTAGTTCCAAATCACTCTAGAGCCAAAGGACTTGTATGTATGGGAGCTCATGGATACGGTTTTGGTGACCACCCATAAAAGGAAACAATTTTCATAGATGATGCAGACTCATATGGATGATCTTGAATTTGACATATGTGAGGAATATTGTGTGTCATGTAGATTGAAGAAGGTGTCCCACTCACGTCATGTAACTGTTAAGCCTACTTTCATGTCATATGAGTAGGTAAGAAACACCTTGACTAAAGTATCTACTGAAGTTGCGCGCAAGAACATTGATAAATTGGAAACCATTAGAGTGTTGTTGGATGATAAAATGATAAGGACAATGAAATCAAGCACCTCATAGAGGTGTGAGATAAGGCTGATGCAGAGGTGCAAAAATTTCTTAAAATGGAAGAACAAATTGGTGATGAGATTATTCAAAAGAGGCCATATTTTCAAGATGAGGTTGCACAAGAGTTTCCATCCACTTTTTACTATTTGCACATAACTATTCATCTGTTACTTGAAGAGGGACCCATGTGCATGCCAATACCTAAGGATTTTGTAGAACGGGAAAAAAATTCTAAGGTGACAATAGTGTGTAAGGTTAAAATCTATGAGGCCTTACTATAGAATTTGAAAGATGAGTTAAAAAAAAGCATATCCAGTATTGACTATGTGTTCAACACCCACTATGATAATAAATATAATGACTATGGCAAAAGAAGATGAAGTCTTTCAGGTAGTGAAGAATGAAACACTTTGACATGTAGAGATACTTACACTAGTAGAAGTAAATCATAATGTGCTTAAACCTACCCAAGTGCTACACAAGGAAAGAATAAAAGAAATTGGTAAGCTGGTAGCACAGAAAATGGATTTTATGGAAGGGATGGTCTCAAGTGTGTCCAATGTTCTCAGGATACAATAGAATGAGGGTGAAAATATGACACTTGATGAAATGTAGGTAGTTCTTGTAGATATTCCAGATAAAAAAATAAAGCAATAAGTGATTGGAATACATTGAAGGTAGAGATTAAGAATGAATATTCAAAGTTGATCCTGCCTGTAGAAGAGAAAAGTGCCAAGTAGTCTCTTATTCTTTATGTGCAATATTTCCTTTATTATTTCATTCATTATTCATTATTCTTATATTCATGGAGAGATAAATTTTGATTACCCATTTTCGGGAGCAGAAATGACATTAGTGTGGGGTAATGTTGAGCTGATGAAATACAACTTAATTATGAAGGCACGGAAGGATTAGGCATGCAGTCATAGAGCAAGTGAATACATGTAGAACTATATTGGAACAAGGTGTGTCCAAGAAGTTTTAAATCAGTACTTCATCATTTTGTAAATTGAGTCTAATTAT
Source organism: Taxus chinensis (assembly GCA_019776745.2). Taxonomy (NCBI): domain Eukaryota; kingdom Viridiplantae; phylum Streptophyta; class Pinopsida; order Cupressales; family Taxaceae; genus Taxus; species Taxus chinensis. The sequence continues at coordinate 62,082,343 of CM034155.1, read as the reverse complement.
AGACATGGAGTATAGTGCACATCTTCTAGAAGACTTGACGAACACAAAAAGGCTATTTTGGATGAGTAGAAGATCAAGCATCATGCAGGGTTTTGATTTATTAATATAATTATTTGTTGTTATATTATTAGATAATCTATTGATAGTGAGCTTTCATGATCTTGTATTTATCATGTAAGGGTGCATGGCTATTATTATCATGTAGCCTATTTTTTAAGGTGCATGGGTGGTGAAGGTAAAGTCCCCACCCCTATAAATATGTATTGATTTACACGGTGTGGTATCATCACTTTTGTGATAGAGTTATCTTGTTGGAATATGTGTACGCATGAATCATGGTGACATTGTTATGTATGTAATAATCTTATGTTTTTTACAACAATTATTATAATGGATCTTTGTGGTTGGATATTGATTATAGACACATCTTTGAATGGATCTTGCATGGTAAAGTTAATCTTGGTTCTTGTTTAAGTGTTCATGTCTATGGTTAAGATCTAGATCTGGTTTATGCACCTCGTTATACTTAATTATCTTTGATGGATCTGGAATATTTTTTTAATCACGCTAACTCCTTGAACAAGCTAACATAAAAGAGGGACCTAATACCCTTACTTACTTCAGGTGAGCACTCATTTTAGGCTGAGTGATGTAATAACATGCCTTGGGATTTTGTGGGTAAAATATAGGCTACATAGGGCCTTCCTTATCTATTATCTAGCACTATGTCCTTCGTTGCCTTATTCTCTATCGGTATCAAAGTAGTTACGGAAACCTCTCTATCAAAAACTGATTAGGGTGAATGGGCTAGAGCCCTACCCCTCAGGGCCCCTCCTCCCTTGTTATTACATCTTATATGGGATAATAGGTGGAGGGTAGTCCCTATTTTATTTATATATATATATATATATATATATATATATATATATATTACATCATATTCATATTTCCCCTTTAAATTAAAAGGGGTAGATGGGTGGGATACTCAGATGACATATACTTGGGGTAGACTTGGCCCCACCCCTTTCAATAATTTTTTATATGGACCTCATATAGTTCAGAGGAGGTACAATGGAATTGTTTTCCTCTCCATCTCTTTACCTACCCCCTCCCCTCATATATATCTATATAATTATATAGTCCCTTCCCTCTCTCAATTCAGTTAGCCTAAACTAAATAACCATGGCTCGTGACCCCTTTATATATTCCATTCAATATAGATGGAGATAAAGCTAAGGGGAAACTATCCAATAGTCATCTGTGGCCTGCGATTCTTGACTCCAAGAAGTGTCTATCAGAACTATCTAGTGGACAGGTGACATCCCACGTCCCTGTTTCTCATTTGGTCTAGAGAGAGATGTCTTATCCAACTAGGTACATATATGCCAATGTATATCCCCTATAGGTATATTTTATCTATCCATATATTGATGAACGTGTCAAGGTGGGTTATAACGTCTTTTATTTTTCCGACTAACTATCAGGTCTGGATCGGCCCCCAGGCCAATGCTATCCTCCTTATCTGACAGTTATATAAATATAGTCGGGGAGTTTCATCCATATGGAATTTCCCATGTTTATAGAGTGTATACTAGAGATAATTAGGATTACACTAGAACTATAATTCATAATTCATATATATATATATATATATATATATATATATATATCTAAGGAAGATAATCTTGATCCCCATCTATATAGATATAGGCCAAATCCCCCTTTCCTAAATATATATAGGAGTGCTTACCCCAAATATCTAAATAGGATAAGGGTGTTTCCTTCTTGGGTAATGATTTCTTACCTCGAAGATGATAGGGGGTGATTCCCTAACAAGTGTTTACCCCACCCATGGTAGATAGAATATAGGATCCCCACTAGATAGGTGGGTGGGGTGCATCCTCTTTTGGAAGAAATATATAGATAGATCCCCACCTCAGATATATATATAAGGGCACCCATGGTATATAGAAAATAGGGACCGCAACCCAAATCTCTCTATAGGGGTGGATATCATGCTTCTTTAAAGAGGATAGGGGGTGGGGGAGTGAGTATATATATGGGAACATGTATCTAGGATGATAACCAAATAGATAGAGAAGGGCATGGGAATGCCAACTGACTATACAGAATCCATATCTGCCCTCCCCCATTTCTTTGAATATAGATCCTCCAGAGAAAACTAGAACTAGTACACCTTACCCCATATATAGGTAAGATCTTGAGGTGAGATGAGAGTAAGGCCCCTATCTAGATATAGTGCCTCTCTCCCATTGGCTCATAATACTATTAGTTTTTGGCCCAACTATATAGATAGGTTGTTATTTTTATGGCAATGTTAGACCCCTAAAGAACACTAAGTAAAGTGGCACAAGGGTTTTGGATGTGCATAAGTTAGGCGTAAAGGCACACACAAGAGTAGATCAGATAGTGTTTAGAGTCTCACGCCTGGTTTATACATATTCCATACTTAGCTGCATTTTGGGCCACTAGTAGAACTGAAGGATGGAAGGTTGGAGTAGCAGCCAAGCAATGATTTGAGGACAAGATAAAAGTACAAAAACTTTCAGTTCAAGCAAGATCTATTTTGGGAAAGAACTCATGCAAAGGAAGATAAAGCATCATGCAGAGCTTATGTTAATAATAGGACAATAACTAGAGGTTAAAAATAGATGATAATATATTATTAGTGAAGATTCAATGCTTATGTAGTTAACTTGTGATGCACGCATAGCTATTTTTGGCATGCAGGATATTTTTAGAGTGCATAAGTATTGAAGGGAAATTCCCCACTACCTTTAAATATGTATTGATTTGCATGGTTTATACATTTTGAGATTAAGATAGAATTATGTTTTTTGGTATACTTATGTGCATGAATTTTTGATGGTAAATGTGATGTATTCATTTATTGTGTTTTGATGGATTAATATGATGGTTCTTTGTGTATGGATAATGTTTTTTGATAAATATGTTATTGGTTATTGCATGGTAAATATGATCTCGAGCCTTGTTTGATTCATTATGCACTATGGGTTTGTTCTGATTCTTGTTATGCTTTACCTTAATTACTTGTTATGAATATGTAATACTTGTATAATCATGCTAACACCTTGAAACATTTGGTATTAAAAGAGTGATCTGGTACCTTCCCGCTCTTCGAGTGAGCACTTAGATCTATGTGAGTTATTTGCTAGTGCATCTAGGGTTTGAGTAAGATAAACATACTACATTTTGGTTCTATTGTCAAGACCTATTTTCAATTTTTTCCAAGGATGTTGTGTAATGAAGACATATTAGTTTACTTTAGCCAGCATTGAGAGTTGGTTTGAGGATTTAGAGGAATATTTTTATCACAAATATAACACCGGACCTACTTTTGATGCTCGCACATGGGTTTAAGATAAGTTGTATCATGAACTCTATGAAACATTCTTTTGTTGTTTTCCTATAGAGTTGTATGATTGGTTGGTAGTATATGCATCAAAGTGGAATTATAGGTATAGAAAATTTGTCTGCACATAGGAAGATTACCAGACTTTGCATGATGGTGATTTGTTTAGGACACACATTGTAGATAATTGGTGGATTTGTGTTTTACATATTTACATGTAGCAGTACATTGTCTCTACTTATTCCTATCCATAGGTTATTAAGTTTCATTTCTTTCGCGAACCTAGAGGATCTTATTTGCATGATATCCCTTTAGTGATTCAGATCTTGATTCTGACTCTAGATTTGGAAGAGTGACCTATGGCTAGCTAAACCCTAGTGCACGCGGGGGCAAGAGTAGGTGTGGTGAAATATGGCATACCTAGCAGTAGAAAGGTAGAGAGAATAAATGATGCTTAATTATAATGAGGTGCAGGAGAAGGAATTAGTGAAGAAGCATGATATTTATTAGTTTTTGGAGTTATGGAGGATAATGTCTCATGAAGGATTTGAGGCTCACATCAAAGATGTGGAGCCGTAGCATTAGGATCTCCCTAGCTTAGGAAAGCATAGTAGAGAATCCCCTCTAGCTTCTAATGAGAGTGTGTCTGATGAAGAAAGATTAATGACCATGGGCACACATCTGATCCCACTTGGTGACCTTTCCCTTATGCTTGGTGTTCTAGTTCCTTAAATAGTTATTGATAAAAAAGCTAGTGTTTGGTGATAGAGTAGTGAGAGGTAGATTTCATTATCCATTGATCACAAGATTTAATCGAATAGTACATTCATATATGGCGGCACAAATTCTATCGTTTTTATTTGGGGGTATAATTTGTTGTATATTTTTTGGCGCACCATCAAAACAGACCATAGGTGTGTAGAACATCGGTAATACGTCTTGAAGTGGCAAAAATTAGTAGACCATGGGAGTTCAATTTAGTACAACAATTGGAACACATAATATCTCATCCTCTAGTCTAGTACCCGCTATAAGAGGATGATTGGGTGTATCAAGAGGATATGGAGGCTTGTGCTCTAGTGGATTTTGTGGTTCCTAAGGTGGAGACAATACTGGAGGAAATACATGTTTTGGATTTGGTGGACATGGTCCTCACCAGCCATAAAATTCTATTATGATATGTCTCTTCACCTACCAGAGTATAGAGGTATTAAAGATGTAGTTGAGCATGTGCATATGTGTGAGATATTATAGCGTACAAATGGGATCAGCTCCTGAGCATAAGGTAATCCAGTTTACTACTACTTTTCAAGGACACATGCGTAATTGGTATAGGAAGTATGATTCAAACTAGACTATTGTGGATTACAACTCTCTACATGATGCTTTCTTGGATGAGTTTCATATACCTGAGTTTGAATAGAAAAGCATCAACGTGCTAAAGGATATTAATCAGGGCATGAATGAGAGCATAAGGTAGTATGATGCATGATTTAACAATTTTATATCAAATTTATCTTATGATATTCACCCTATCCAGCATGCGCAGTGTTTTGTTGGTATTTTGATCACACCTTTCATATGGGAAATATCACATTAGAAATTTACATATCCATGCGAGGATTTTTAGGTAGCTCTATGTATTGAGGAAGTTGGGAGCATAGACACTAGAGTTTGCCCATTTTTATAAGCGTTGATTACATCTATGGAGAAATAGTTGCAGAAATTATTGGCCAATTCAGCTCATGAAACGCACAGTGGTATTTGGTGTACAGATTGCAAAGTGGAAGGAAATACCAAAGATAAATTCCCTTATAAATTGATGTGTGCCATGTTGTTAGATTGTAAGATATGTCACTTAGATCATGATTCAAGTAGATGTCCCTCATTTCAGTGCATGATCATGAAGACCATGTCTTATTACTATAAGATTTATAAATCCCACACTCATGATATGTAGAATTATAGTTTGATTGAACATATTCATGACATTATTGAGACTGGTGTACATCATACCAGTTTTGCAAATGGCTTTAAGGAGAAATTTGAATATCATAGTCATAACCACAATAAAGGGTGCTTTGATGGAGGTGGTAGAGGTAGAGGTTACCATGGAGGACATAGAGGCTATGGTTGTGTACGTGGAAGATGTGACTTCCCTCACAGAACCTATTATACATGTGGATCCCCTTATCATTATAGGCATGAATACCCTCAGAACCTTATTTTCTCATGGTGTGGAAAACAACATAAGTTTTAAGAATGCCCCAATTTATATGAGCATATGAGCAAGCAATACAAGAAGGATAAGGGTGTAGGGATGATAAAGGTACAACGCTTTATAGAAGATCAGTGGATGTTGAAGTTAGCACGTGATCCTAATGTAATACATGTGTTGGTGACTACACACATAGGGGCTACGTGCATTCATGAGAATATGAAGCAGAAACCTGTTATTACAAAACAAGAGGTATTATAGGCAAAATATCCAAATCCCACTCATCAAAAATAAGTTTATCAGGAGAATATGGAGGTTATTAGAAACTTGCAGGGTGAGATACAATGGTTGAAAGAGTAATCACAGAAGTTGGAGAAGGAAAAGGTAGTTAAGATACCTCAGAAATATGTTGATGACTTAAAGGAGGTTTGTAAGATGCTACGCTAGGAAAACATTATTCCTTTGTTAGGGGAATGGCTGAGGGAGAAGGTACCACACATTAGAGTTGAGCGCAAAGATATATATTGCATGCAACTTACCTCCTCATAGTCTTGAATATGATAAGGATATCAGCTTGAATGCAATTGTTAATGGATGGTTTTTGAGTAATATAATGATTGATACAGGTACATAAGTTAATGTACTCATTTTGGATACATGGAATCAGATGGGGAGACCACCATTACAGCCATCTTCAAATGTGTTGTATATGGAAAACAGGACTAAAGCCACACCCATTGGAGTATTGAAGGATAACACTATTATTATATAAGGGGCCAAGTTTACTGGAGACTTTGAGGTCTTGGCACTTTTCATGGTAGATAGTTTCCCAGTGCATTACTTGGGTACCCTTGGTGTTACGTGAATAATGTTGATCTGCACTTTAATAAAGGTTATATCAGTTTTGAGAACAAATAAGAGCGTGTGATTATTCCTTTGACAGATGGGAAAGCACCATATGTAGAACCTTTGAGTGAAGAGGATATGAACAGATATTTATGTGTACAATTAGAGATCCTAAAGTTACTGAGCCATCTAAAGAAGGTATTATTCAATGGGATGATGCTCAGTCTATGAGTGATACAACCATTGTTTCCTATGATAACTTGGCACATGGGACGTATGAAATGGCTGGGAGAGAGATCAAGAACATATTTACTCGTGCAATCAGGTTGTGTATGATTAGGTGTTTGGGTCATCACCAAGTACCTTGGTACACTGGTGAAGGAAATCCTGATGTATTTCTACATGCCATGGAGGATCAGTGGACAGATCAAGTAGAAATATGAAATATGTTGACATACACCTTGTGCAAAATAACTACACACTGGTGGACTACACATAGAGATAACATTTTAGAGTGGTGAGAAGTGAGAATCACCTTCTCTACTAGGTTTCTTAGGAATAATGTACCTTCATAGATCTGTGAATACCATGGGAAGGATTTTTCTTTGCATCACATTCAGAAGTGTGAGAGACTCTGGATGGAGGGGTAGGAGGCCTTACCACCATCACTTTGGGTACATAAGTTCTACGCCACTCTAAATGGTTGCACGTGTGCATGGTACATTCATGCAGAATTAATAAGAGCAATAGTAAATTGGAAGGAGATGACCTTAGATATGATTCAAGATTTTGATTATTTTTCTTCTAAACCTCATGTGAATGAATCATTACAGATTATTAAGCACCTTATGATGGGGGATAGTGCAAATACTAAGGAGATCTTGTTAGATATGTTTTGGGAACCAGATTTAGAGGCATACTTTGATAAAGAAGAGACATATGAAGTGCAACTTGGGTGCGCCTGTATAGAAAAAGAAAAGGGTAAGTTGGTTTACATGATTGATGATGAGGAAGTAGAGAATCTGGATGTTGATCACACTGTGGGTATGTGTGAGGTCTTGGATAGTGCTGATGAGAAGGTGCACACTTATCATGAGCCTATGAAAATAAAGAAGGTCAACATTGGGACATATACAAAACCTAAAGAGGCCATTATTGGTGACTATTGGTTTAAACAAGAGGTGTCAAATATAATTTATTTTTTTCACAACTTCTAGGACTTATTTCCTAGAGGCTATCATGAATTTGAAGGGAGTGCATCCCTCTTTGGTGAGATGAGGATCAAGTTAAAGGAAGGGTGTGCCTAGTTAGGAAGAGGCCTTACAAGATGAATCCTAATCTACGTGTCAAAGTTAAGGAAGAGATTGATAAGATGTTAAAATATGGAATCATTGAGCCCATTGAGGAATCAAAGTGGGTTATCCCCATGGTGATAAGCATAAATAAGGATGATCAGATAATGATCTGTGTGGATTACAGGGAGTTTAATGTTGTTTGTGTTATAGATCCTTTTCCCACACCTTTTACAGAGGAGATGTTGGAAGGTGTTGCAGGGCGCAAGATTTACTCTTTCACTTATTGATTCTCTGGTTATCATCAGGTGTGGATTGCTAAAGAATACCAAGAAAAGACAACTTTCACCACAAACTGGGGAAGTTTTGCGTATCTAGTTATGCCATTTGGGTTGAAGAATGTTCCTATATTATTTTCATGCATTGTTGTGCAAGAATTTTAGGACTTTATATACATAAGTTCTTATAGGTTTACTTTGATGATTGGACTGTATATGGGCCAGTAAAGGATCACTGTGACAACTTGAGACTCATGTTTGAGAGATGTAGGTAGTTAAGCATCTCCTTGAATATTAAGAAGTGTATCTTTGCTACACCTTTTAGAACTTTATTGGGACATATTATTTGTAAAGAAGGTCTGTTGGTAGATCATGCTAAGGTTGCAGGTATCTTGGGTTTGGAGGGTCCTACCAATCAAAACGAGGTGCGAGGGTTTTTAGGACATACAAGTTCTTACAAAAATTTCATCAAGGGGTATGCTAAGATTTCTACGCCCTTGGAGGAATTGTTGAAAAATAAAGGAAAGTTCCATTGGGATGAGGTGTAACAGATAGTGTTTGAGACATTGAAGGAAAGACTTACTTCTACACCCATTTTGCACTTTCCTTCTTAGGATAAACTATTTCATGTACATTTTTATGCCTTTGGCATGGCCATTGGTGTGTTGTTATCATAACCTAGTGATGGGATTGTTGATCATCCTATTTGTTTTGTGAGTGGGAAGTTGACACCAGCTGGACAAAATTATACAACTATGGAGTGCAAAGAATTGTCCATAATTTACGCACTGCACAATTTTTGACAATATTTTCTATCAACTCCGTTTATATTTTATACAGATCACATGACACTTAAGTACTTGGTTAATAAGCCTATTTTGTAGGGGTGCATATGCTATTGGATCCTTGTTTCAGGAATTTAGCTTTACAGTGGTTGTAAAACCAGGAAAGAGAAATTATGGACCAAATCATTTGTCAAGGATTAACTCACGTGAGGACATGAATTGCATTTGTAGGACACAATTTTGGATGAAAAACTATATAGATTAAACCATGCCCTCTGACTTAGAATATATTGTTGTGGTTTTGCGTACTAGTATGGCACATGAAGGGATGAAGAGCTTAGAGAAGAAACAACTTGCCATATGCATCGTGCCTTACATGTTGATCAATGGAGATTTATACAAGTTAGGCCATGATGAAGTTTTGCATCAGTGTATACTAGAGCATGAGCACGAAGCTATAATGGAGGAATCTCATGGTGGAATTGTACAAGGAAATTATATAGGAAATGCTACTGCATGCAATATTTTGTTGGTTGCCCTTTTGGTGGGAAACAATATATAAGGATTGTAAAGAGTATGCTAGGGCATGTGACCACTATCAGTGCCTTGGGAAACCTAAGTATAGATATTAAATGCCATTGAGACCGATTACAAGTGCAAAACCTTTTGAAAAATGGGAAATTGACTTTATAGGCCCTATTTCCCCTCTGGCACATAGGAATGGGCCGCACTACATTATAATTTGTATGGATTATCTGACAAGGTGGGTAGAAGAAACACCTATAAAGGATTGCATGGAAGCTACTGCAGTAAGGTTCTTATGGGATAACATTATCAGCAGGTATGGATGCTTGTTGAGCTTAAAAAGTGATAGGGGCACAGAATTTTTTAATGAGACTATCATACTATTATTGGAAGAATTTATGGTGGTGTATCACAAGACAACACCCTATCACCCATAGGATAATGGAATTTTTGAGGCTTTCAATGAGATATTGGGACATAGGTTGACTAAAATTTATGATTTTGGATGGAAGGACTGGGATGATAAAGTTTCACTTGTACTTTAGGCATACAGGACTACTTATAAAAGGTTGAACGAGGCCACACCCTTTCAGCTGGTGTTTGGCACAGAGGATGTTTTACCAGTGGAATTTATGTTACCCTCCCTATTTATTCCATGCACAGGTGGGTTGGATGATGAGTAAGCACTTGAAGAGAACATTGATAAGCTAATGTTGTTGGATGAGCGGTGCACATAGTAAGGTGGATCCAGAAGATAGAAAATCCAAGTAGAAGGCATGACATGATAGCATATTAAGAATAAGAAGATTGAAGTTAGATAGATGGTTCTTCTTTATGACTCCAAGTTTATGCCACCTGGGGAAATTAAAAGGGAATTGGTTAGGACCATATGTTGTGACTTATATACTTGATTTAAGAGCTTATCAGTTGTAGGCACTGGATGGAACACGGTTACCTAGTTATTTCAATGGGAGTAGGCTGAAGCCCTACTATAAATAAGTCTTCTTGATGTTTGTAATAAGGCAATGGTGCTATTTAGATTAGGTTTCCCTTTAATGCATTTCCTTTATATGTGTTTCCTTTAATTTTTGTTATGTTTTGTCAATTTAGTTATGTATTTTGTGATAATAAGCTAAATTAATGCCAGTAGCTTGATTACTATCTAATGTATTCATGTGTAAAGGACCACACATACTTTTAGTGTGGGTGGATTAAAGTAAAGTGATGGAAATTATTTGTGTCCTCTTGATACATGTTGGATTTGGTTGAAGGCTTCTTCTAGAATGTTGGCATAAAAGTGAATAAGATGAAATATGTGCTGAGAATAAGGTGTTCTGAAGAAATTTGAGTTGAATGAAGACCACATAGGGAAAGTGATCACGTATTGTAACATGAGGTAGGTAGTGGCATGGGAAACTACTTGGGTTATGACACAAAGGTTTTGTACTTCAGCAGCGGGAGGTGCACAGAGGAGGTATGTGGCTAAGAAGTAGTATAGCATGCCAGAAGGTTACAACTGCAGTGTATGAGGTGAGGTTGCGAAATTTTTTAGAAATGAAAATAGGTACTTTGTTGAAAAGGTGACTTAAACCGCGTAGGTTGAAGGGACATGAGGTTCATGAAAAAGTATAAATAAGGGGTTAGGGTAGTCATTTGGCTACCTTTTCGTCAAAAAAATTTGTACTACCAAGTGAGATTGAAGTGCGATGAAGAGATAAAATTGTTGCATAGGTTGTGTGAACTAGAAATGTTTGAGAGTTGTGTGTGAATCCTTGTGGAGAAGAAAGTTGGAAATGACAGCGGAGCATGGAGAAGGGTCACGTACATTGTAAGCATTTGGAATGTTGTAGGGCTCAGAGTAGAAGGAAGTTGGAAAACAGAACACCTAGGGCATGTGATTACAGCAAGATGGCACCAAGGAAATTGAGAACAAAGATACCCAAGGTTGTGGCAGAATAACCCCTGTAGGAAACTTACTTGGAAATGCAGTACCCTCCTGGTGTGTTAAGGGTGTAAATATGGAAATAAAAGCTCACTTGATGCAAAATCAGTGAGTTTAACCACCGCACAAAGGAGAACAAAAAGAAGATGAGGGAAGATCTAGAGAAAGTCCTCCCGGGTATAGATAAGGCTAGAAACTCTTTAATTAGATGACTTCGTGAAGCGGGAGTTAGAGAAATAGGTGTATTTTAGTTGTGGGAACTTCCTTTCTTTTCCAAACCCACACACCTCTTTTAGTGGTTGATGTCATGGATTACATGAATAATTGTTCTACTTTTTGGGAAGAAGGATGCAATTCACCGCTCAATTGATTGAGCATGTCACATGATTGAGAAGCAGGAGAGAAGACAAGGCCCTAGATTTGTGTGCTACAGTGAAAATTGAAGAACTTACAAATAAATTGAGCTACGAGAAGGGAGGTAGGGTAAAAATCATTACAGATGTAGACAATCTAGAACTTAGGGTTGCATCCTGACTTGTGAGCTATAAATTGGGTATTTTTGAGTGTTGGAAAGACATCAATAAGAATTTCTTGTATGTGGCTTACAGAATTTCAAAGAGAGAACACTATAATTCGTCCCAGTTTGTCACCAATAGCATCATTGAGGAGGTGAAGCTACAGAATGAATAAGGGGTAAAGATTACATAGGGGTACATTCTACTTTTGATCATGTTTTGGGAAATCAGGGTACCAAATGGGCCAGAAGGCAATATGTGGGTTTACCCACTAGTGAACCCATCCCACGCAGTACATTTTGTAGGGTTTACTTGTGATGGAACCATCACAATTACATATAAAGCTATAATTAATAAGTCACATGAAAAACTTTTAGGGGCCTTTGAGAATGAGTGGCAAATTTTGCATGAGTTGCCTACGGTGGTCAGGGAGCAGTTCAAGTTTGCAGCGATGCAACATTTTAGCCTTTCTCGGTTGAAAATGGTTAAGGGTGAGATGATTCCATGGTGAAAACTTCCATTTTCATTCTCAAAAAATTACCTGAAGTGTACCATCAATAGGCTAAAGGACATGTAGAATCTGACCTATGATGTAGACAAGGTGGATTCATATCTGCATATGTTGCGAGCCACCTATGGATATGACTCTAGGCCTGCATACTTGGAGGTTTTGGAGCCAGACCTATTGGATTAGCATCCGCAAGTAAATTTTACAATCAAAGGACTCATTAGTAGAGTGTTCCTATAGTTACGACTGAAGACTTAAGGGGGAGTCAAAGTGGAGGTTACAGACTCCACTCTTCCATAGCCTAGAGGAGCACTAGTGCCACCTATCTAGAAGGTGCGCAAGGAAGAAGAAGAGGAAGAGGAAGGTGGTGAAGAAGAGGTGATCTTTATAATTCTCATAAGAGAATGTAATACTCCCATAGGAGTAGAAGTGGGGGCAAGGGGACTTCTAAGAATGCTAATGCGGAATAGTAAAAGATAAAGCACATAAGAATAGAGGTGGTCTCTAGCTCTGAGACATAAAAAGAATTTGCATATGAAGAATAATTGGAGAAAGTGGGAAACTCGCTTAGAGAAGATAATGAAAAGGATTTTACAGAGTAAGATAAGAGAGCCAAGGAGAAAGTAGAGAACGAGGTGTGCAAGAAGAAAAAAACTCCTATAGTAGAAGAAAAGACAAGGAAGAGCCTGGCAAGGGAAAGCATACCAGTGCAACCAGAGGAGCAAGGGGAGAAAGAAAAAGGTGATACCTTTTTCATCGGGGAAGATAAGGGATTGGGGTCATGTACCAACACTCGTAACCCAACAAAGAAAAGGACAAAATGGAAGGTTCAAAGAAAGTAGTGGACCCTAAGGTCACTGCACATGGATTATGTTGGTGATCCAACAAAAGTGTTGTGCACATGCACTTCCAGAGTACTATATCCATGGAGAAACTACATGCATGGGAGCTACACGATCAAGATGAGGGTATCCAAAATGAAGAAAATGATCAGCTGGAACCTGTACAACCACTTTGAGGAGTCAAAGTTTGAAGTAAGTGACCATACCATTAGTATAATTTATTTAAAGAATAAGCTAGGAGAAAATACAAGGCAGTGGATCCAAACCACCTAACAGATGATCAGGCATGCAATGCCCTACACAAATTGGCTTCAAAAGTGGTAAGGAGAAACTTAGACTCAAGTGTCACTATTTACACACTTGTGTTAGATAAGAAGGAGAAAAAGAGAGAGATATATAAACTATGTAAGGGGTGATGCAGCCTAGAATCCACTATATAAAACCCAGGCATGCTAGCGCATAACCCATCCTGAGCTAAGTGCTCATCAAAAGTGCCTAAAGGTACTAGGCCCCTCTTTAGATTTTTTTATAGGATGTTAGTGTGATGAAGATAAAGCATATATTCAGATCCATAAATAAACATAAACATTCCATAGAGCATATTCCATATCTAGATCTTAGAGAATCATGAATTAAATAATAACTATAATAATATCAACCACACAAGAACCAGTTACATTTGTTTTTAACACCATTATCCATCCAACATACTCCATTAAATTAAACATTGTAAAACATAGCAGCTTCTTACATTATAAAGTATCGCCATAATTCATGTGCACATCAAATCTAACAGCATAACTCTTTAATAATTCACTACTCTCTAAAATACATGGTTCACTACATATTTATAAGGGTGGGGACTTTCCCTTCACCACATATGCACTTCTCAAAATAGGTTGCATGTTCATAATAGTTATGCACCTCTACAATATTATGCACACATGCAAGTGTGTTAATAATAGACATCCTATAGTTAACTGGGAGAATTAATCCTATCATTGACTTGAGATCATGCATGGCACTTATCAGTCGCTCATTCTAAAAATAGCATTTGCATGTTGCACAAGTCTCCATCCCAACGTGTGCTTCGTACGCTATCTTTGAAAATAGCATGTAGCCATGAAAATGGCTAAGTCTCGAATCAAACTTGTTCTGGCATGTGTTTCCTTTCCTATCATTTCATGCCTTTAATTGTGCCTTGTTCCCATGCACAAATCCTATGTGGGTCTTCTCCTTAGCATAAGATTATGTCTTCTCAACATTACCCCACACTAAAGCACATTTTTTCCCCATAAATGGGGATTCTTTCTAATGTTCCCAAATAATAAACAATAAGAATTGAATAAATGTAAGGAATCATTGTACAAAATAATGGGTCTTTACTCTGCATCTTCCTCTTCTTCAACCAGAAGGATAAACTCTAGATATTCACTTTTAATCTTGGCATCCAATGTCTGTTAACCATCCAGTGCAATCCTTTTCTTCTTTGGAATGTCTATAAATATGGCATCCAACTCATCCTGAGTAATCATTTATTTCTCCTTCTATAAAATGTGGACAACATTGGGCATATCAGACATCATTCCCTCTAGAAGTTCCATCTTCTGTGTTATGAGCTTTCCAATCTCATATATTCTCTCCTTATGTGGATATTGTGCTGCTACAAGGGCTTTGCACTTATGTTTCACTAGTGCTAGTCTTTATGCATGCCCTAAAGTCTCATCCTTCATTGCTACCAAAACTTCATTATCCTAAACCAAATTTTGGGTCCTTATTACTGCCTCTGGAGCTGCACAAAAATTCATACTTTGGTTTTCTTTCTTCAGCTCATCCCTCAAATTCTAGAGCAATGCCTAGTAAGTTAAAATATTCATGAAAATAGATTCCCTTACTCTCTCTTCTTCTTTTTCAACATCTTTTGGTGCAGGAATTCTAAGTGGTGCTTCTTTTTTAAGGGAGATTTGAGGTGATCTCCTTATAGGTTGTGGTGTTCTTGCACCTTGGGTTTTTTGTTCTTCTAAATACCTTCTTGAACTAGTTCTCTTCAGGGACTGCATCCACATCCAAGTCATCTTCTACGTATTGTACCTATCGTGGAGTATCTACATGCTCACTCTCCACTCTATCTTTGGGTTTCCTCTAGCCCCTATGATCCAAGCCTCCACTATCTTTGTGTTCTTCTTATTCCTTGTCTATATGTATGGTCATGGAAGGATTTGGAGTTGGCACATTCTCCATTATATGTTTTCCCTTAGGTAGCATTGGGAGCATGAAATCATTCTCCACATACTTATTATTCTCCATCCTAGCCTTAAGATGAAGATATATGAGCACGGCTCCACTGTCCCCAGTATCCAAGCTTACTGGATTTATGTTTATGACATCTTAAATGAGCCTCTCACTGCAGGTATACCGACCTGATTATATATAAATGTTTTCCTAAGAGTGTGGTAGTCACAATCTACCTTATCTGCATCAAATTTTAGGTGACACGCATCAGAGAATCTATGAACTAGGGCCTGGAAGTAGCACGTTGTGAATGCATAGGGTAGTTTACACCATAGACTCCATGTCCCATCCTTCATAGAAAACCACAATGTGGAAGTGTTGATACACCACTAACTATATTGCATTGCCTACTACCAAAGGTAGCTCTTTCAGAATGCACCACTCCTCTTCAAACATCGTTCAAAGTCAGTCATACCATAGTTTTTCCCTTTACTTGAACTGGCCACTCATTGATCGTTCACTTGAATATTTTTTGAACCTTTTTATGAGGGAATTATTCTCAATTGGGTATACACAAATTTTATTCTTTGGCCCATCGGGAACTCCAATTTCTACAAAAATAAGGGATAATAGGATAGCGCCAAAAATTATCTTCTCACTTGTGTGCGCTTCCTCAATAATAGTATTTGTAATGTAGCCAGCCAAGTTATAGATTTCTCCCTCTATCATTTTCTTTACAATGTGTAGCCACATGATATTTACTTGTGACCATATCTCTTGATCATTTAACTTGGTGAGCAGATGCACGGCTACCTGTACTATAGGAAACTTCTTCAATTTTTCTATGTCCATTTTGTGTGGACCTTTGGAGATTCCTAACTCCTTGTTAGTGGTTTTAATAGTTGCCTTATTAGTCAGATCACTCATAATATATGTCCCTATGCCCTTCAATCTTGTCAATGTGGAAATTAGGGTTGTTTTTATCCTTACCCTCCATCCAGCAAAATAGAAAATGTCCTCATGCAATCTACTCATAAGCCATTGGTATAAAGCCTCTGGTTTTGCAAAGTATGGGAGTTCATATAACTGATAAACCCCTATCTTCTTTAGCAAATTCTCTCCAACATCATCATATACTTGCATATCATCCACCATACATTTTTTGGTCTTCTTGTTCGACAACGCATCTAATTATCCCCTTTTGTCAGTGGTACAATGATTGTAATCACTTACTTTGCATCGAAAAACATGGGAATCCCAATCCCTTCTAACTACTACTCCTTCTGGGTACTGCATCTCTGAAAAGTTACTCTTAGGTGCAACAGCGACCTCAACCTCCACTGTTTTCTTTCCCTTCATACCTATTGCAGGTGCTTTCTTCGGTGCCATCATAAAAATGCCAACTTCTTTCTTCTGTATTGAGTAATCTAAAACCCTATATCAAAACCTTGTGCCCTATCTCTTCTCAATGCTTCTACTACTCTCAAGCCCTCAACCAATGGGGATGTAAGCCACTTTCACACACAAATCTTCTCTCCATGTCTATTTTTGTAGCTCTCCACACCTCAATACAATTTTCTTGGCAGGGTCACACTTAGCTCACTTGAATACTTGTGATCGCAAAGATAAAAAAGAACCCACATCTTATCCTTATATAGATTTTCAAAAATTTAGTGCATTTATTGCTCCTTCACCTACCAATAATCCTCTCATTAATTGACCATTTTCCCAATTTATGCATGGTACACCTTCCCACCCTAACTATAACCTTCTAACATGCCTTCCTACCTTCTGGATATAAACTTCTCTTCCACGTGCTTCCATTCACGAAGTACCTCGCTATTTTCCCCTCTTCTGGTAGTTTCCAGATCCACCTCTTACCTCACGTTATATTGTTCCTTCATCCATTTCCATCTATGTCTTCTTTAGAAGTAATCACCTTTTAAACAACTCCTTTCCATACTTGAATAACACCTATAATAGTTTAGTCTCATGTGTACCCAGTTGTGAATAACAAATAACAACCACCCCACACCAATGGTATGTGGAGTCCTCTGCGTAGAAAAATAGTTCAGATTGTAATTAGCTTCCAGCATGCAAACACGCTTATTACACAAAACATCAAACTAAATTGACAAATCATAGCGACGAAGAAGGAAATACAAAAAGGGAAACCTATACTAAATGGAAATACTACCTTATTACAAACACCAAGAAGACTTATTTATAGTATGGTTTCATCCTACTCCCTTTGAAGTAATCGGGTAATTGTACTCCATCAAGTGCCTCTAACTAGCAAATGCCTGACTCAAGTATATGATTGATAACATACGATCTTGACTAATGCACCTTAAGCTTTCCTAGATGTGACAAAAACTTAGAATCATAAATTTGTACCATCTACCCAACCTCAAGCTTCTTATCCTTGATGTGTCTTTCATGTCATGCCTTCTACCTGGCCTTTTCTTTTTTCTGACTCCAACATGTTATGGTGTGTCTCTCATCTAGCTGTATTAACATGTCAATTCTTTCTTCTAATGCTTTCTCATCAGCTAGACCTCTAATGTGTGCAATACGCAATGACGGTAATATTAATTCCATTCGAATAATTTCTTTTGTGTCAAACACCAACTAAAATGGTGTGGACTTATTCAACCTTTTGTAGGTTTTTCTATACACTCAAAGCACAATAGAAACTTTATCATCCCAATCCTTCCTTCCAACATCACAAATTTTTGTCAAGGTTTGGCTCAATATATTGTTGAAGGCCTCTGTAGTCCCATTTTCCTAAGGATGATAAGGTGTTTTCTTGTGGTATGCAACCATAAATTCATCCAAAAATATCCTGATTGTCTCATTCAAAAAGTGTGTGCCCCTATCACTTGTCAAGATCAATGGAAATTCATACCTAGTAAGAATATTTTCCCAAAAGAACCTAGTTGTTGTAGTTGTTGTACAATCCTTTGTAGGTGATACTTCTTCCCACCTAGTAAGATAATATTTGCAAGTGATGATATAATGTGATCCATTTCTACGCAAGGATGGGGAAATAGGACCCTCAAAGTCTACAACCCATTTCTCAAATGGCTCTACACTAGCAATAGGCCTCAAAGGAATTTCATCTCTCTACCTAGGTTTTTCAAGACACTGATAGTGATCACATGCCTTACAATACTCTTTACAATATTTTTACAAGGTCTCCCACCATAATCTAGCAAGTATAATCTTTCACGCAATGGTGTCACCTACATAGTGCCCACATGCAATACCACCATGAGCCTCTTCCATGAAAAATGTGTGATATGCTTCAGTACACACCGACGTAATACTTCATCTCAGCACAATTTGTATAAGTCACCACTGATCAATATGAAGGGTGTCACACGAATTGTAAGTTATTTCTTCTTTAAGGCCTTCTTTCCTTCTGGTGCCATAATTATGTATAAAAAGATAGAAATATCCTCTAATTATGAAGTTGTGTGGTGTAACCTGTACAACTATTCAACTGTCATTGTATCTTCAATTGTTTTAGCATCCTCCCCTGATTGAATCCTTGATAAGTGGTTTGGGCCAAAATTACTTTTACATGGTTTTACGGCAACTGTAAAGTCAAATTATTGGAATAAGAGCACACATAGACATATGTTCCCATGTAGAATGGGCTTATTTACCAAGTATTTTAATTCCATGTGATCAGTATAAAATACAAAGGGTGTTGCTAGTAAATATTTTCTAAATTTATGTAGCACATAGATCATTACCAAGGCCTCGTGCTCTATAGTTGTGTAATTTTTTTCTGCATGAGTCAGCTTTCTACTAACAAAACAAATTGGATTATCTATAATACCTTCTCCAGGATGATCTAACACCACACCAATGGTCGTGTCAGAGGCATCCACATGTACATGAAATGGTTGGTTCCATGAGGTAAAACGTAGAATAGACGTTGTAGTAAGTCTCTCATTCAATGCCTCAAATACGTGTTTCTGCAGTTCTCCCCAATAGAATGTCTATTTTCCTTGTAATAACTCTTCCAAGCGCATGACAATATTTTCATACCCTTTGATAAATTTTCTATAATACCTTGTGTGGCCCAAGAATCTGCGCACCTCACTTTGACTAGTAGGTTACTCCAAGCCCACAATAACTGCAACCTTAGCTAGATCTACTAACAAACCTTCCTTGCAGATGATATGCCCTAACATATTTCTAAAAGTTTTAGAAAACATGCACTTATTGATGTTTAAAGAGATGTTTAACTATCTGCATCTTTCAAATATTAATCACAAATTATCACAATGATCCTTAACAAGCCCATATACTGTCCAATCATCCAAGTAAACCTGCAATAATTTGTGAATAAAATCTTGGAATGCCTGAACAACTATGTGTGAAAATATAGTAGGCACTTTTTTCAAACCAAAGGGCATCACAGTATATGCAAAACTTCCCCATTCAATGGTGAAACTCATTTTCTCTTGATCTTCATGTGTAATTCTAACCTGATGATACCTAGTGAATTCATATGTAGAAGAGTAAACTTCACGCCCTACAATGCCTTCTAATATTTCCTCAATGAAAGGTGTAGGAAAAGGATCAATCACACATGCAACATTCAACTCCCTGTAATATACACAAATCCTTATCTAACCATATTTATTTATACTGATCACCATGGGGCTAACCTACTCTGATTCGTCTAGGGAATTAATGATGGCAGATTTCAACATGTTGTCAATTTCTTCTTTAACTTTTACACATATGTTCAGGTTCATCTTGTAAGGTCTCTTCTTAACCGAGTGCTCTCCTTCCTTTAGCTTAATCTTCATCTCACCTAATGATGCATGCACTCCTTTTAAATCATGGTATCCCCTAAGGAATAAATTTTGAAAATATCGTAGTAACTCAATTATCTTTGCCACTTCAGGATCAGACTAATAATCCTTGATAATTGCCTCCTTAGGTTGTGCATGCATGCCAATGTTCACTTTCTTGGTATTCATAGGTTCATGAATGATGTGTGTGTTCTTATCCATGTTTTCTAACACTTCACATGTTCCTATTGAATGAGTTATATCCAGATATTATACTTCCACATCATCCGCTATGTAGACCATCTTTCCTTTCTCCTTTTCAAAGAAAGTGTGCATAAATAGTTTGTCCTATGTATCATCTACTTCATCAAAATGTGCTCTTGATTCTACCTCACCTAATAACTCCTAAATGAGTTATTCAGGCTTGGCATTGTCTCCTATAGTTAAGTTCTTTATTACCATTAATGCATCTTCCACTGGAGGTTTAGTATAGAAGTAGTCAAAAGTCTAGGTCATTCCTGTAATCAATTCCTACCAATTTCCAGTCTCCCTATCCATTTTTACATAAACATACCAAGCACGTGCGCATCCTTGTGAAGTGGAATAAATCTTGTGCACCCATAGTGAAGGTGGAAAATCTTCCTTCCCATCTTTCCAAATTCTCTCACACTACTGAACGTGGTGTGTAAAAGGTTGATTGCCATGATATATGTAGATTGTAGTAGGTGCATTACTCCTGAAGAACCTAGTGCTTAGAAAAATTCTAACTTCATTCCATTCTATGAGATTATCCCTATGAACCATCCACCAATGTGATGATGTCCCACACAGGGTGTACACTAACATATTTCTTCTTTCCATTTTATCCATCCAATGTTTCTCCATGGCACGTAGATATACCGTAGGGTCTTCTTCTCCATTCTACTGAGGTACAGAGTTACTTATCCTCCTAACACAACAAGGTTTTTTTCTCAGTACAAATGCTCTTTTGACTTGGCATCCAACCATCTCATAGGTGTCATGCACCCAATTATTGTAAGAAATACTTGTAGTATCACTAATATAATTTGCATCTTCCCAGTAGAGGATTCCTTCCTTAGATGGCTCAAGTACTTCCGTGTCTCAAATGGTGTGTACATAAATTATGTTCAATTCTTCCTCACTCAAAGGTTCAACATAAGGTGCATATTTCATATTTGTCAAAGGGATAATCACTCTTTCTTCCTTGTTCTTAAAACTTATATACCCCTTGTTGAATCGTAGATCATCATTATTTGCGTAACAACAAGGGCACCCCAGTAGAGCTAGGAAGTTGTCTGCTTCTACAAGTGCTAAATCCTAAAAGTCCCCAGTGAACTTGGCCCCTTATATAGTAATGGACGCATCCTTTAATAATTTAGTTCGAGTGGCCTTAGTTCAATTAGCCATAAATAGTAAATTAGAGGATGGCTGCAATGGAGGTCTACCCATCTATACCCATGCATCTAAAGTAAGCACATTCACTTCTGCACATGTATCAAATAATATATTGCTCAAGATCCACCCATCCACAAAAACATTCAAAGTGATATCCTTTTCATAATCCAAACTACAAGGGGGAAGATTGGCATGTAATATATGTCATCCATTATCAATACTTACGCATGAAGTGTTTCCCTTTAGCTAACTCCCTAGTAAAAGAATTATTTTCTCCTGGCGCAATATCTTGCATACTTCTTTCAAATCATCAATTTCTGATTGGACTGTCTCTGCTTCCTTATTTTGTTCTTACTTCCTTGATTATTCCTTTAAACACTATATTTCACCTTTATTATTGTTGAGTACCTCCATGGTCTCCTGATAAACCTCCTTTTGATGTGCAGGATCTAGATACCTTGCATGTAAAAATTCCTCCTTAGTGATGGTAGGCTTCTATTATAACGTCTCTCTAGCGCACACAGCTTCAGTGTGTGCAGAAATCTTCACATGTACTACCTCAATTTTTAGTTCCAACTTTGGCATCCATTGATTCTCTATGGCACATTGTATTCTAACCATCCTTGTGCCCTAGTTCTCTTATTTATGTTATTTTCTAAGATGTTCATATAATTCTGAGCATTCCTCATAGTTGCGATTATTCCTACAAAAGGAACAAGTAATATTCTAAGTACATTCACACCTATAGTGGTCAGGATATCCCCATGTAAAACACGTTCTGTGAGAAAACTTGCCTCATCCACCACCACGGCCTCAGCCCCTAAATCAACCATGGTATCCTCGACCTCTGCCACGATTCCTTAAAAATTCCCTTTGTTTTGATCATAGCACCCTAGGTTACGATCATGATCATGGTGCTCACTTTTACTTTTAGAGTTATCTATTACTCATGTCTATCACACACCAATATCTATGGCATCATGGATCTGACCAATCAACCAGCAGTCTTCTATATCATGATTCATGGTATGAAAAATATTACAATAGCAAGATACATTCATTTTTATCACACATTGTAATAATGGTCAGTGGATTGCATAATGGTCCAAATGACATATCTCACAGTCTAGAAATAATGAATGCATTGATCTACGGGGACAACTATATTTGGTGTTCCCTTCCACTTCACAATTTGTACACCAAATACCAATGTGTGTCTCATGAGCTAAATTTTCCAATAGTTTCTCCAACTACTTTACAATAGCTTTCATATGTGCCTCTAGGAATGGGCTCACTCCAGTATCTATACTCTTGACTGCTTCAGTGCACAAAGTGGCTTCAAGTGCTTTGTGTGAGTCTGTATATGTTGTATGTGGCAGTGCCCTTCTAAACGGTGTAATCAACCCCCCAATGAACCACTGTGTATGTTGGCTTGCGTGAATATCATATGAAAGTTTTGATAATAGTGTTTTGAAATGGGAATCATATTCCCAAACACTCTCAATAGTGTCATGCTTAATATCTTTGAGCGCACTTATACTCTTCTTCTCGAACTCAAGGATATGAAACTCCTTGAGGAAAGCATTCTTTAATGTTGTATAATCTACACAAGTTTGATTAGGGTCAAACTTCCTATACCAACTGTGTCTGCATCTTTATAATGTAGTTAAAAATTGTCTTGCCTTGCACTCAGAAGCCATAATTCCTTTTACACACCATATTATCTCACACATGTGCATGTGTTCAGAAGCATCTTTTATGTCCCTATAATCTAGAAGATGGAGAGACATATCCATGTAAATATTATGGGGTTGATGAGGACCCTGCCCACCTAATCCAGAACCTCCTATGTTACCTCTACCTCCAGAACCACCAGATCCACCAAAACTAGAGCCACATATGCCCTTTGATCCTCCTCATTTAGCCAAAAGTGGACCAGTGGATGTACTGCAATGTGTCCCAACATTGGTACTAAATAGAATTCCTACATTTTGTGAAGTAGTACTACTCCCTGAAGTGAGTCCAAAATTCTGCACACTTGAGTTCTATACTAACGATGCACCTGAAAAGTTACCTCCAAATAACAAAGAATACATTTTCATTGGCATAGATGCACTATCTACTTGATTAACTCCTTTTCTACTACTCCCCAAAATAGCTTGCTAACTACTGGTTGTACTAGATACTAGAAAACCAAGCAAAAAGGCCATGTTTCCATGTAGATTCAGGGACACACCTACAGCCCATGTCATCTCTACTGGTACGCTCCCATATGAGGCCAAGGATGTATCCCTACTAGGCTTTCCCAAATGGGGGAGTTCCAGATGCTCTAGCTTCATGCCTTCTATGTGAGCTCCACATCCTTCACGAGCCATCTCTCTCCTTAATGTCATCCACTCTGTAATTTCACGTTGCTTCCCTATCTCCCTCTCATGCACTTCATTATACTTAAGTTTTCTTTCTTCTTGTTACCTCTTTTCTTTTAGGTATTTCATCCTTCACCAAACCTGCTCATGTCCCCGCATATGGTGGGGTTTAGCTATCCATCATCTTCTCTTCCAAGTTCAAGGTTACCATCAATATTTTGATCGCTAGTGGAATTCCTTGCAAATAAGTTCCCCTTGGATGATGTAAAAACTAGAACTCAGCTACCTCTGGGAAAGAATAAGTGGAAATTGAGTACTCTAAAATATAGCTATTCAAAACACCATGGAGCCTACTGTCCACAACACGTGTCCAAATCAGATCAGCATCATGGAGAGCCTAAACTTCTTCCTGCATCCAGAAAACTATGGGATACCTCCAATACCTTCTAGATACATAAGCAACCAGCCACTCGTAAAGCTTTACCAAAAAGATAGAAAAGAATCTCTCATACAAACAATAATACAAATTCTACTCCACACATGTGTGTGTGTCAAACTCGAATCTAGTGTTGAACCTCTGAGCATACTCTTCTTCCAAATCCTTTATCCACTCCTTAACACTATCTAAGTTCAATTCGTAATTCGTCATCATGAACCATCCTTGAAAAAGCAAAAAAAGAGGTCCCGACAATGGAACCAATGATACAACCTAGAATCCATTGTATAAAACCCAGGCACAATGGTACATCACCCATCCTAAGTTGAGCACTCACCCAAAGTGCACAAAGGTACCAGGCCCCTCTTTAGAGTTGCTTGTGTAGGATTTTAGTGTGATGAAGATAAATCATATATTCATATCCATAAATAAACATAAAAAATCCACAGAGCATATTCCAGATCTAGATCTTAGAGAATCTTGAATTAAACAATAACTATAATAAGATCAACCATACAAGAACCAGTTATAGTCATTTTTAACACCATTATCCAACCAACATAATCCATTACATTAAAAATTGTAAAACATAGGAGCTTCTTACATTATAAAGTATCACCATAAGTCATGTGCGCATCAGATCCAGAAACATAACTCTACAATAATTCACTACTCTCTAAACTACACAATTAACTACATATTTATAGGGGTGAGGACTCACCCTTCACTACCTACACACTTCTCAAAATAGGTTGCATGCTGATAATAGCTATGCGCCTCTACAATAACATGAACACATGTAAGTGTGCTAATATTAGACATCCTATAGTTAACTGGGAGAAGTAATCCGATCATTGACTCAAGCTCATGTATGGCGCTTATCAGTTACTCATTCCCAAAATAGAATTTGTGTGTCATGCAAGTCTCCATCCCAATGTGTTCTCCATACGCTATCTCCAAAAATATCCTATAGCCATAAAAAAATATTAAGTCCCAAATCAAAATTTTATTGGCGTGATTTTCCTTTCCTATCATTCCACTCCTTCAACTACGCCTTGTTCCTATGCGCAAATGTTATGTGTGTATTCTCCTTATCACAACATTATGTCTTCTCAACAAGGGGTTACAATGTGAGTAGAAGAGAACTAAAGATGCATTTGATAGAGATGGCATGTTGGTGTGAAGGGTCTTAGATCAATTTACTTATCTGGTTAGCTATGCAAGAATGGACTATGGAGACGAGATGGAGTATTTAGAAGATCTAGTGGAAATGTTACTAGTAAACATTCAAAGTGGCATGGGGTCTACGGTAGAAGATCTTGCCAAAGAAAAGGAAACTAATAACATTGTAGTGGAAGCCAAGATCACTGAGTTAGAGGATTTTCTCACCCAGCTCAAAGAATTAAATGCAAATCATACTTCAATAGATTCTACAAGTATGATCCCTTCATTGAAATTCAGTTGGTGGATGAGAAAGCATTTATTAAGACCATACAAGAGAGAGTCCCCACCAACAAACTTGAGCGCACTCAATTGATCATAAAGACCATAGCACAGAATGACAAGATCAAGGAAAATCACAAGAAGCTTTAGCAAAGGGTTGGAAAGTTCTATAATTTTATCTTGGTACATCTGGACATTATTGAAGACACTTATACGGAGCTGATGGTGGTGATCAAGGAATTAAAAGGGAGAGCTGAGGAGATAACACCTTACCAAGTGTCAGGGATTGGAGAGGTTGCGTCAGGGAGGGCCTTGAAGGAGCTAGTCAAAGGGAAGAAGTTAGTAGGGGAGTTAGAGACAGAGTTCCCATAAATATTCCAGGTGCCTTAGCCCATTTTGGAAAGATGCTCATTTTGAATTTTGGAGTTTTTTTCTTCTTTTTGAAGTTTTGTACATGGTGAATGAAGAATTGTCAACAGCTAAAATCTAGCTAGTGTGGGGTAATGTTGGACCCCTAAAGGACACTTAGTAAGGTGGTGTGAGGGTTTTGGATGTACATAAGTTGGGCACAAAGGCACATGCAAGAGTAGAGAAGACAGCGTGCTAAGGCTCGTACCCGAGTTAGACATATTCTAGACTTAGCCACATTTTGGGTTAAGAGAAGAATTGAAGTATGGACAGTTGGAGTAGTGGCCAAGAAATGATTTGAGGATAAGATAAAATCATGAAGACTTGCAGTTCAAGAAACATTTAATTTGGGAAAGAACTCATGTGAAGGAAGATAAAGTGTCATGTAAAGCTTAGGTTGATAATAGAATAAGAACTAGAGGTTAAAAATAGAATATAGTCTATTATTTGTAAATATTGCATGCTTCTGTAGTTAAATTTTGGTGCATGAGTAGTGAAGGTAAATTCCCCACTACCTATAAATATGTATTTATTTACATGGTTTAGACATTGTGATATTAATACAAAGTTTTGTTGTTGGTATAATTACACGCATGGCTTTTTGATGGTAACTATGATGTATTCAGCTATTATGTTTTGATGGATTAATATGATGGATCTTTGTGGATGGAAAATGGTTGTTG
This sequence comes from Taxus chinensis, assembly GCA_019776745.2. Taxonomy (NCBI): domain Eukaryota; kingdom Viridiplantae; phylum Streptophyta; class Pinopsida; order Cupressales; family Taxaceae; genus Taxus; species Taxus chinensis. The sequence continues at coordinate 62,055,400 of CM034155.1, read as the reverse complement.
ATAAAAATTTTACCAGTTATTACTTGGTAAATTTGATCTTGATCCTTGTTTGATTTATTATGCACTATGGTTCTGTTCTGATTCTTGTTATGCTTTATCTTAATTACTTGATATGAATATGGAATACTTGTATGATCATGCTAGTACCTTGAAAAATATGGTATTAAAAGATGTACCTCGTACCTTCACGCACTTTGGGTGAGCACTCAAATATGTCTAAGTGATGTTCCAGCATGTCTAGGGTTTGAGTAAGAAAAAAATACTACAAGAAAAGACCCCCTAGATAGAGAGATTCTTTATTTTGAGGACACAATATTTTCCCTTATCTTTTTGTTTATGTTGAGGACCAACCAGAGATAGCCACTCTCATATCATATATATGGAAACTATAGAGAAAGAGAGAGGTCAAAATGTTGAAATCCCATCCCCACATGGATAATGGAAACCATATAGACTAAATGAGTGATGATGTGGTACCCTGTCTAGGCCCCCCTCTCTATCTCTCCCCCATGTAGAGAGGAGGGTTTATCTCATCTTGGATGTGGCCATATACATCCATAGGTTTTTTCCATATAGATGAAATTCCTTATCTATATATATGCCTGACTCATCTCCCATCACCCCATGATAGGATCAAATATATAGATAGGGGGAGTGTCGAACCCTGAGTCTTTATAGCCTAACTTCCCTGGGGGGCTATATTGAATCTAGGCCCCATATAGATAGAGATAGAGGGGCAAATATGAAGTATATCAGTGAAATTGGTCAATTGGGATGTGAAACTAGTCACGTCAAAATAGTCATATTATCCAAATACCCACTCACAGCGAGATATATATGCGTAACATGAATCAATCCATAACAAACTATTATTGATCCCATGATAATCATGTATATATATCAACAACTACAGCCTCTATCCATATATATGGTTCCCCCTCCATAGATAGCTATATGTCCTAGTGGGTATCCCCTCAATTAATGATATTCGAGTCCCCTATCTATATCTGGGGTAGATAATTCCTACTAGAGAACTCATCTTATTCCTTCCTTTCTCCCTCAAACAACCTACTATAAAGAACTACTCCTGAGATAGAAGATATATGGGGGGATATCTCCTCTCTATTCTATGCAGTACTTCTCTCTAGAACTAGGGGTGCCTCTACTTACCTCTCTATATAGATAATATGGTGGAGAGAGGAGCAGGGTTATTATCCCTATATTTCTATATGGGGAGGGGTCCCATTATCTCTTATATCTATATAGGGTGTCCCACCCCTATTTATATGATGAACTACAAGAGAGGAAAAGGGACGGGTTCAGCCATCTATCTATATAGTTGAGGGCATGGAGTTTAGATTTTCATATATATAAATAAGGTGACATATGTATGCTCTATATAGTATATAGCTTAGCTGGGGGAGGAACTCTCCCCTCTCTCGATTTCCTACTATATAGATCTAGCTGAGAGAGGAGCCATGAACTATCTCTGGTTATGGAGGGGAAACTCTCTACTCTCTATTTGGTACCCCCTCCCTTAGTTATTGTACTGATAGGACCCCTCTCTCCCCTCTATTCTATGGAGGGGGTAATGGATTGAGGAAAACTATCTTTGTAGACACTAAAATTAGGTCACACTCCCCTTTGGTCCCTCGACAAATAAACACCCTTTATTACATTTACCTAGCCATGACCCCCTTCACCCCATTAATATTAACTTAATTAATCTAATTAAATTAACTTATTATCCTCACTATATTTATTATTTTAATATCTTATTTAAATAATATCCACACATATTGTTCACTTAGACACCTCACTAAGCCAACTCAACATAAGACCTATTCTTAGCAAGTTACCATAACTAACTAAGACATACCCAAACCCTAAAAATCAATGCCTACATTCCCTCTAACCACATCCTTGCATGCTCATAAGAAGCTCCCAATATAATCCACGCGATAACAACACGAGATCCAAGGAAATCAAGAGGACCTCCCTAGTTTAGTAAACCTAGAAAATCCCACCTTGACCGACGCCGGTTACCCCTAACCGTCGCCAGTTAATCTAGACCACCGTCAGTTACCCTTTTAACCCCTAAACTACCTTATTCTCAATGTTGGAAAACATTGGGAGAAATTTGATGAGAAAGAACACATCTCAGAGAGATAACACATCTTCAGAGAGAATATTTCAGTGAAAACCCGCATGCAAGGTAGGAGATTGAGCATCTTCTCCTGCACAACCATCCCAGCCATGATCTGATCTATCCAAGCAAATAGGAGTGTACATACAACCCATGCAAAAGCTTTCTTTTAGCTGGTGATCACTTGCAGCCTTCAAACCCCTCATCAGCACCTCCATCCCTCACACATAGGCATTTAGGACCAGAATCCAAGTAATTATAACATCATACTTTCTTGGTTTATTTCATTTCATCATCATTTTATCATCCATTGTTTATTTTGCCCCATATTGACATTCTCCAACATTTTTACCTCCATATACCCATTAAAACCTGACCAAAGCCTACTCCAACAACCCAATATTTCACCCTGACTCACCAAAGTCTTTTATGCAATCACAAAGGAGACCAAAAGCTTGTTCTATGATATTTCAAGATCTCACAGTAACCGAGACTGGTCACACCTAACTGCCATCGGTCACCCCTGACTGACATCGGTCTCTGTATTTGCTCATACATCCTGAACAGAGACCTACCCACCAAATTTCATCTCACCCTCATTCACCTGTGATCTACTCAAGACCTCTATAAAACCTGTAGAGACCCAGAAACAATCATTTGACCTTTGGATTCTATTCTAGCTTAGCCTATTAGATTAAATCTATTTCTTATTGTGTTTTAAGTTAGATACCTAAATCATTTAAATAACAATAGGATTTACTTTGTTTATAGCATTAAATTGTTTAAAACAGTGGACTGGCAGCCATCTAGGAAGTATCACACTTCCTGGATCTAGCATACGCTACGTAGTTCACTTCCCATATTGTTTAATTCCTTATGGTGGTCTTGTTTTCATTACAGGTAGTTCCTCCTAGCTAAAAGGAAGCTCTCACGATCAGCTGTGGATCTGGAAGTCATACGGGTGCAACAACCCATCAACCAACATTTTAATATGTATTCCTCCTATGCCCGTTACCTTATCTGTTTTGTCAACACTTCAAAGAAATGATCTAAGAATTAGGTGAAACATTTTGGCATGCCCAGTGGGACCCATCCAGGGTTCCTTACATTTCATTCATTCCTAGGAAAAAATTGTGTGTTTGTTTCCTTTCTGAAAATCGTACACACTAATTTTCTTCCTTAGTAACCCACCTCTTCTTTCTATTTGCTCTAAAGGAAACTTTTGTTTTGGTGTAGTTAAAAAGAACCATTTCTTCATGTTTTCTGCATAATAGTGAAAGAGCATTCCTCTTCCTCTTCATCTTATTGCATCATCTAATTTCACATTTTCGATTTTTGTTTTAAAATAAGTGCATTCCATTCTAATTTATTGCATTAGCTCACATTAATTCAGGGCAACCTATACGCTGGAAGTCATGCCTAGCTGATGGTTGAAAAATGAATCATATAAAAGCACTTTTGTCATTTTCTCTTTCTCTAAGTCTTACCAAACCTCACAAAAAATCAAAATACATACATTCTTAAACAACATCCTACCTGGAAGAAGTTGTAGGTGATCACACAATCACGGCACAGTGGGAACCTAGCTCACTGCTCTGTCGATTCATACTTCAGACTGAAGCCCAGCCTCACCATAACATACATGAAACCTCACCTTTTAGATCTCCTTCTTTGTAGGAAGTGATCCAAAAACTCTATTTCACAATTCATGTGTCAGTCCCTAAATAGCATAAGCTAAAAAAACATAATAGAAAGGGCACTCCTAGGATCACATTTTCTTAATGTTTTTACTTGGCTTGCATTTTGAGGTGAGAGATCACGTTCATCACTTTTGTGTTCATCCTTGCATGCTCCTCATCACAGCTGGTGTATTTCGGCTTCACCTGAGTGTGCATGGGCCATATCTTCATCATTATCACAATTTTGGGTCTGATTATACATCAGATTATAATTCACAACCACTTTCTTTCATCACTGTTTCAATTTCACAGTAACCGTCATCGGTTACCTCTGAGCACCATCGGTTATACCCAACTAACGTCGGTTCTAGGTCCTTTTGCTAACCTACTCAAAGGGACATTTTGTTTCTCTTTCTTCCACTTTTCACAGCCCTTTTCACTTTCATTATTCCCATTGATGTTTTAAACATCTTCAAATTTGGCATACCTATCAGATTTTACCTTTTTCCTCATTGTTTACTCACTTTCATTTTCTACAGTAATCGACAGTGTTTACCCCTCACCGGCATCAGTTTTCCCTAACTAGCATTGGTTATCTTGTTTCACATTCCAGCCATCATTTGGTACTTATTCCACTTTTTGTCACCTGATTCACTTGTTCCTACTATTCTGTGTGTCATTTACAGAGAAGCAGCCCTACCTGATCAATACTTGTTCACATGGTCTTTACCCGAAGACAAGCAAGTGCCCTCATATTTCACGCTAGTTTTCAACCACTCCCATCTACTCCTTCACCACCTTCCATTTTATCACCAGCCATGGGTCCCATCCAACCTATTACTATCACTACCGAAGATGAGAAGTTCGCACGACTCCTTGACCAGAACCCTGTCGCCTTGTAGTTTTACCTTTCCCACTCATCCACTCGAGATGCCTCAGGTTAGTTGATATATGGCATGCCCGTATCTATCCCTCCAACTCTCGCACCCACTCCCGCATTGGCCCCATCTGGCTCTATGCTACCCACATCTACTTTACCCCCAATCATTTCACAGTTAGGTCCTATACCCATTATGACAGCCACATCTGCTACCTTTGTATCACCCGTTACATCCACCGTACCCTTAACGACTACCCCAAACATAACCTCATCCACCCCTAATGTCTCACACATACATGTAGCTACATTACCACCTCTAGTGTCGGTGACCCCTACCCCATTTCAAAACATGATTCTTTCCATTCCAAAATCATTAGCCCCTATTGCCACTAGGGTTACCACGACCCTCCCACCCTCATATATATACTACCGACAACCTCATGTTTCATCCATTATACATTCTGGGTACATACCCCCTGTTTCACTACCTTCTTCTCCACCCTACATGGCAGCACCATACACTGGAGTGCCACCCCTATTGTATGCCCAAAACCAACCTCCTCACACTACAGGAGGCATCCAACCATCACAACCCAACGACGACCTAATTAAATTGATGTTGGACAAGATACAGACATTGGAGGCATTGGTTTTTGGCTCCCACAACACTCTCACCTATGATGATATTTGCAACGAGCCTATTCACCCATCCATTCCTATCCGTTCATACCCTGTGCATTGGGAAATTCCTAAATTCAATCATTTCAATAGCAAAGAAGACCCACATCAGCATTTATGGTTGTTCAAACATGGGTGTTATCTGATCACTCATGATGATGCCTTGCTTTTGAGAACCTTTCCCATGTCCCTCACTAGACTTGCATTAGATTGGTATAGTGGGTTACCTAAACACTCTATATTCTCATTCAATCAGGTAGCCCAAGCCTTCTTGGATCATTTCTCTATCAATATCGTCAAGAAGGTTACCATGACTGATCTATATTCCACACGTCAGTATGAGGATGAATCTCTCACAAATTTTTTCACTCGCTCGCGCAGCCTCATCAATCAACTTACCTTCCAACTGCCACAAACTGAACTCATCGAGCTCTTCACATGGGCTTGCGCTAGACATATTTCACTGACCTTATAGGTCCAAACCTTCTGAACATTTGATGAGGCATTCACTATGGCACAAAAGTTAGAGATTCGGGCCATCAAAGAGAAGAAAATCCAATTACACAATAAGAATTCAGCATTCAAGTTGAATTATACCTCTTCTTCTTCTAAACCACAAACCAATTACTCAAAAGCTAAGGGCACTGCTAACGGAGTGGTACTCAAGGCCAGCCCAACTCATCCATCAAATCAGGCTACACCCTCATCTAATCTCTCACCCGTCTAGACTTTTTAATTCAGACGAGAGTAGCAAAAATATACCCCAATTGGGGAACCTTACTCTTTTGTCTTAGAAATTCTTATCAAAGCCAGAGCCATCACCCTTCCACCTATAAAACCACACACTAGTTTTGACCCTACTCGCCCCATGCCCGCATGGTATAAAGAACATGATTTCTGTAACTATCATCGAGTAAAGGGTCATACTGATAGAAACTACATCACTTTTAAAAATATTGGCCAAGAAATGCTCGAGAAAGATGAGTTAACTGTGGATAATCTCAATGTCACCCCAACCAAAATCTACAAATATTACATTTCCCAACCATGTCCCTTCACCCAATCAAACTGGTGAGACATCAACTCACGATACCCATACCCACGAGGTTCATACTATCTTTAATGAAGTACTTGTCGCCTCCTAATTACCCCATATTCCTTTCATAGAGGAGATCCTAGCCTAAAATCCTCCCTCTGCATTGGAACCAACCTCCCTTGTTCCTTCACCAATAGAGGAACACCTTTCATCTCCTTCATCACCAACGGAGGGGTCTTCCGCTAACATTGAGCCCATCTCACCCCTAGCTTCACCACTTAGAGAACCTTTACCTACAATACCTCTCCCACCCATAGAGCAGCTCCCATTATCTCCTCCACCCACAGAGGAGCACCCATTATCTCCTCCACCCACAGAGGAGCACCCATTTCCTCCACCCACAGAGGAGTGCCCATCTGTTCCTCCACTTATAGAGAAACTCCCATCATCTCCTCCACCTATCATAGACCCAGTTGAGATACCTTTGCCTCTTGGCGAGCATTCTCCATCAGCAACCCAAAATCCTGTAGACCTAATCTCGGATCTCTTACCGATGAAAGTTGACGCTAGCCAATTCCCCATCTCTAAGACACATTTTACAGGAATTTCCATTAGGTCCTCACCAACTCCACCCACATATGTGTCATTCTCACATTTGGCTGATCACTTAGATTATGTGGATAGGGCTTTACTGTGGGGGCACCTCTTACTCCTCGTCTCAACATAGATGTAGAGATCCCTCGTTGATGCCTCTATTATCTACCCAAACACAACCATCTCTATCACAACCCCTTCCATGAAACCTATTATAACTCAAACTACACCCTTGCCCATAACCTAACCTACATCTCAACCCAAACCCGCACCTACAATATTTACCTCATCTAAACCTATTACCACTTGAGGGGTCACCCCGACCACTAGCCTTACTCATCCGCCTATTAAACTAGATTTAGCTACATCCTCCAACATCAATACCACACCTACTCTGACACCCAAACTAAAGAAACAAACCCATCGACCTCATACCCCAACTGCACCAATCACACCAGCACTTGTCCCATCTGTCTTAATACCTTGGCTACCCAACATGGTCAAGAAACCTCCAGCCATCCATAAACCAATAACACAACAACCCATTCCTTCCTCAAAAACCTCTAACCTACCTAGGTGTACAACAAGACTTACACCCTCACCTGCAGTCTCTTTAACACCAATACCTCCAATACTCTCATCCATTTCTTTGCTACCCACCACACTTCATTCATTATCCCTCACACCCCAAGCATGACCCACGTCATCTACCTTCACAGGACCCCTGTTATCCCCGTGGGTAACTCGCCCTCTTCCTCCATCTACTTTTACTTCTAGACCTTGTATACCTACATCACCTTTACCCAAGAAGGTGTAACCCAAAAACAAAACCCCACTACCCCATAATAAGATAGTCAAAACAACCACACACCCTCCTACCCATTCATCTACTGTACCCCTACCCAAAAAAACACGATCTATACCTAAAACCACACTAGCACCTAAACCCCTAGCTTGACCCATTCCTACTCTTCCAAAAATAGTTCCTTGACAATCAACCACACCTGCACCCAAACCCGTGTTCACTTCCCATTATGATCCACTAACAGGATCCTATACCAAAAATTTAACCAACCTCCTCGAGACTTCTGTTATCACATTACCACCGCTCTGACCTTATGACTCCCTCAAACCCAAGCCAAAAGGGTTTGATGATACTAAAATTTACACATACCATCGTGTTTCAGGGCATGATGTGGAGAACTGCAAGGCCTTGAAAACCATCCTTATCCAATTGTGTCCACTGGAAACCAAATTTTATGAAAATGACCTTCTTGATGAGGATCCTGCTTCACAGACACCAATTCCCACACTGCCCACTCAACAACCACAACCTCCACCCTCACAACTCCTAAAGCCACTCCCAAGATTTGAAATTAACATGGTTCGCATATGAGAACTTGCCACGCCACCACCTCAATGTCGTTATGCCCAGCTCATCTCACAAGGCTTTTCTCCTCCATTAGGTTTTTTCCCTTCATGTCGTTATACCAATCATCCTACACCTTCTCCATTTGCCAAATCCCCTCAAATCAACATGATACACATCACTACACATGTTTAGAAGGGAAAAGAAAAGGAAAGTGACCTACCAACCAATCCTATACCCAACATACCATCTGTACCCATACCTAAAATAAATATCTATGGCCCCACGTACCCCATTTCTAATGGCATCACACATCGCACCATGCTCAAACAATTACACCAATCTCCCCTCAAAATTCCCTTATATGACATCATCCAAACCTCAGAATCCCATCGTCAAGCACTCATGGAGGTTCTTTAATCTATTGAGGTTTTACCCAATGACCCTACACCCACAGCCTCCATTATCACACCCCATCATGTAGCCTCTCTCACCAAATTTCCACCTTCATCTTCACCCCACCTTGTTCACCAAGTGGCCTCCCTTAGCTTCTTAGATGAAGATATCGCGTCGCACCAAAATGATGACCCAGATCCAGCCCTCTTCATCTCCATCCACATTGATGACATATGGGTATACCATGTGATGATTGATGGAGGCGCTATCATTAACATCATTTCATCCAATGCATTTTCTCAAATGCACATACCTAACAATTGCATGCATAACATTCGATCATGTTGCATTTATTCAATGACGCTATCACCTCCACACTAGGCACTGTCATCCTTCATGTTCGCATGGGTCCCCGCACTATTCTAGAATTGTTTTACATTTTGGAGGGGGAATCCCAATATAACTTATTGCTTTGTAGACCCTGGATCCATGTCATGGGTTGTGTTCCTTCCACTTTGCATCATTGTGTAAAGTTTGAACACAAAGGACACACTTATACCATTCCAGCTGACCCATCACCTTTCAAAACATGCAACATGCTTTACCGACTTAATGATGTGCTCATACCTATCAATTCATCTACCTCCACAACCAATAATACTTAACCTACACCTCCACCTACCATTACAACCACTGCTTTCACTGCACATACCTCCTCCATTCCTACCACTGCCATAACCTCCATGGCTGACCCATTAGCTTCCCAATCTATTAATTCCACCTTTGCATTGACCTCTGACACATCATCCATTCCAGCTACCTACTTACCACCACTAATCCCTTGGAAGGTGTTTTTCAACACCTCACTCTGGGGGAGTACCGCCTAAATAGTTTCAACACATTCCTTACTCCACAGGAGTATGGAAGCCTTCACCAACACCCTCGCTATCATCACCGTATAGGATAATGCCTCCTTTATTTTCCTCCTCATCTTTTTACTAGTCTCACCTATGGGGGACTTGATATTACCATTTACACACCTGAACCACCATCACAAACCCACCCATTTTCTGCTAACTTCCAATCACTTACCAATCACCATTTCACTCACACCTTCATGCACTGTTGTGTGTGGAAGGGTTTTGGTTTTGTCTTTTACGAGTAAGGCTACCATACCGTTACTCCATGTACCACCTACAAACATAATGACCGCAGTGGTATCGGCTTCCCCAAACCTCCTACCAAATAGGCCCGCATTGAACTCATTAAGGACCCTAGCCCTTCTCCACCTTCATCACCACCTTCACTGATACAGTCGACGGATCCCAAATCTATCCCTCCTAAAAAAATTCTCATAAACACCATTTCCTTGGGGCCTTTGACTTATCAATGCAAAGGCAAGGCCCCTTCCACTCGTCCATTCATGTATCCTGAAATGATCGATGATGACACACCTACAATTAACATCGTTTAATGTCAGGATGATGAATCCATACTCACCTACCTTGGTACAAAAGACTCATATATTCATCGGTCATTACCTTCTAATACAAAAACCATGTTGAATGAATCAAATATCGAGATCAACATTCATACTCAAGATGACCCACATCAGACAATCTTTAGATGCTGCTAAACAGGAAGCCATCACTTCTTTCCTTTGAGATCATAACCACACTTTCAATTGGTCTTACAAAGACATGCCCAATATTGACCCCACCATAGTGGTCCACAATATCATAACCATTCCCGATGCTAAACCTATCAAAAAAAAGCTAAGGAAAATGCACCCTCATATTGCTCTTCTCATCAAAGAAGAACTTCAGTGCCTTCTTTCTGTTTCCTTCATCTTACCCATTGATTATCCTCATTGGATTTCTAACATTGTCCATTTTCCTAAAGCAATAGAGGGACTCTGCATTTACACAGACTTCTGTGACCTCAACCTAGCCTGCCTAAAAGATGACTTTCCCTTGCCTGGTATTGATCAACTGGTTGACCTCACCACTGGTCATGAGATGCTATCACTCATGGATGGCTTCTCGGGTTATAACAGAATATTTCTTGCCCCAGAAGATCAACTCAAGACCATATTCATCACCCCTTGGGGGACCTTTCGCTATCGAGTCATGCCTTTTGGCCTTAAAAACGTTGGTTCCACATATCAGCGTGCTATGACTTACATCTTCCATGATTTCATGCATTGCATATTAGAAGATTATGTGGATGATCTCTTGGCCAAATCTAAATGTCGCTCTGAGAACCTTGCCATCCTTAAAACCATCTTTGACCACCCCATTAAATATTTCATCCACCTTCAACCTAAAAAGTGTGTCTTCATGGTTCTCTTAGGAAAGCTCCTGATATTTATTGTTTCCCTCCATGTTATAGAAGTTGACCCTGCTAATGTCAAGGCCATCCTTGAAATTCCTCCACCTATTAACCTTCACCAACTCCGTAGCCTGTAAGGTAAATTGTAGTTCATTCGCCTTTTCATTTCACAATTGTCTTATTGGTGTCAACCATTTCATCATCTACTTAGGAAGGATGTCTCCTTTAAATGGGATGATGAGTGTCACACAACTTTTGTACCCTTAAAACAATACCTTCTCCAACCACCCGTACTCATTCTACCTAAAGATGATCAACCTTTTAACCTATACATATCAGTTACCGATCATTCCTTGGGAACCATGCTCACTCATCATGATGAACAACATAGGGAGAAAGCATTTTATTACATAAGCCGTACTCTTTTTGACTATGAAACTTGATACAACCATCCCAAAAACTTTGCTTAGCCTTAGTTTTCATTACAACCAAACTCTGTCATTACCTACTCAACCACAAAACCTATGTTTTGACTAACATTGATCCCTTACACTTCATGTACGCCAAACCTTATCAAAATTAGTGTACCACGTGATGGATTATGCTTTTAGATGATCTTGATCTTGAATTCATTCATCAAAAGTCCATCAAGGGCCAAGTTATTGCCAACTAATTGGCCGACACACCTATTTCTGTGGATCAGCCCTCTAATTTTGAATTTCTAGATGAGTCAATTGCTACCCTTTCCCTAGATGAACCCCCTTACCAAATGACACTCTTCTTCGATGGTTCCAAGTTTCAGCGTGGGGGCAAGGCTGGTATTATCCTAATTCCTCTTGTTGGAGAACCTATGCCTTTGTCTTTCAAACTAGACTTTGAATGCACCAAAAATAGTGCTAAGTACAAAGTGCTCGTACTAGGTCTCCAAGCTGCCTACGCCCTAGATGTCAAATCTATCATCATCTTTGGTGATTCACAATTGGTTGTAAACCAAGTCAATGGTATGTACCAATGTCATAATGAGATACTTAAAAAGTATAAACAACATGTCGACATACTTTTTACCACCTTTTATTATTACACCCTTCAAACCATCCCACGTTCAACCAACAAATTTACAAATACCATGGTCTGCTTAGCTTCCCAAATACCCACTCCCCCACTGATTCTAAAATCTTTGTCACCATATAATTCCTCCATTCACCTTCTTATTTACCTCATGATGTTTACTGGATCAGAACCGACACCCAAGACCCAAGTGACCTTTGGTATAAACAATACTCCAACTACCTTTCTCTCTCCATCTTACCTCCTGAGCTCACCCGTAATGGACAACGTGCCTTCCTTAAAAAGGTCTCTCACTATGTCATTTTGGGGGGACTCCTCTATAAATGCAGCTTTGATGGTATTCTCTTATGATGCCTCACAAGTTCAAAAATTCCTTATACCATTAAGGAGGTTCATGATGGCATATGTGGAGGTCACTTTAGTGGCCTTGTTGTTGCTAAGCGTATTCTTTGCCTAGGCTATTACTAACCGACCCTTAACCATTATTTTTATGACTATGTCAAACATTGTGTCAAATGCCAACAACATTCCAACCTTCATCATACACCCAGTCATGCCTTACAGGTCACTCGTGACCTTTAGCCCTTCTCTCAATGGGGTTTGGATCTTGTCAGAGAAATCAATCCCCATTCTTCCCAACACCATCAATGGATCATAACTACTACTGAATACTACACAAAATGGGTGGAAGCCATACCACTCATCTCCATGAAAGTCAAGAAAATATGTGAGTTCATTAACCATCACATCATTTACCACTTTGGTGTCCCTCATCGCCTCATCACTTACAATGGAAAACAATTCAAAAACAAAAAATTACAATAACTTTGTGACACCTTCGGCATTTAGCTTAGTTTCTCATCACCTTATTACGCACAAATGAAACCCTCAACAAAATTCTCATGAAAGTGGTTGATGATACTGGAAAGGATTGGCATACGCACATTCCTTTTGCCCTGTGGGCATACCAAACTAGTATTCACACTTCCACTGCAGCCACACCCTTTTCATTCGTCTATGGTATAGAGGTTGTTCTACCTCTTGAAGTCCATATCCCCTCACTTTGCATTTCTCTCCATGACATTCTCATTGATGATGAATTTTGTCAGGACCACTTAGCATAGCTAGAGTTATTATGTGAACATCGTTTTAATGCTCTAGATCACCTTCAAGTTTACCAACAACGTATCAAACGTGCTTATGAAAAACGTGTTCATGAAAGAACCTTCCAAGTCAGTGACCTTGTCTTGAAATAAAATCAACATGTAACAAAAGCAGAAAAAATTAAACGGGGAAAATTTTCTCCTAATTGTCTTGGACCATACATCGTAACTCATACCTATGGATCAGGTACCTATCGTTTATCTTCACTTGATGGTAAACTTGAAGCTAAACCCCTTAACACATTGCATCTTCGACCATTCTATTGTTGATTCATCATCTTACCTCACCCTTTGTCTCTTTATAGGCTCATTCCTAGAGTGCTATTTATTCCATACAGCTCCCTAACAAATAAACAAGAATCATGTGAGTACCCGTCACTAGTTATCTTCTCTTGAATATGTGTACCACGACACTGCACATAGCATGATTCTCATGGATACTTTTCATCTACCTTTAGATGAGATCCCATGGTCATTCCACCTTTCCTTTTGAACAAGATTCCTACCCTCCACCTTGTTCTTGTCCATGACTTCAACAACCTCACATAAGACCAAACTCCTTGACTCAAAATTCTAATAAAAAGATGACTCCCTCAAAAGGACATCTTCCTCTCAACAAATTGCTGTTATAAATAGACTGCTCCCTCGAAGGATAGCTATGTGAAGTTTTTAAAAAAACAAGAGAAACTGAAGCTTCCTGCATTGATCAGCTTCACAAAGACCTCAAGGATTACCATATTATTTATCCCATATAGACTTCTCGCATCGATCAGTATATCAAAACAAAAATCCTTTTAGTCATGGAATTGCCCATTATGACCTAGGTTCCCTTACCCAAAAACCCTATTACTCAAAACATATAAAATTAGCTACATTTCACCCTCCTTACCATTTCCACTCTCATTCCCTCAATTTCCTCAAGGGACATCTTGTAATTTATACATTTAGTGATCTTGTGACTACTTTCATCATAGAACAGTCAATCGTGCAATTTCTTTAGGGTCTTATGTTCATCACCCCCTCCATAGTATGATCTACTTGGTATGATCCTACCAAATCAGGTGGCTTTATTATATCCTCTTATCTTTTCACCATATCTGTTTACATTTTGATTACATTATACAACACTTGGTTCTCGATGCTTACCTTTGAGGTAATCCTCCCCTTTCACCATAATCACCTTCACCTGCATCCTTTTACCTATAATCTACCCACACCGATTAAACCTAAACCCACAACATGCCCAAAAACCTACCAACTTATTTTCACATTCTTCCCTAGCTCATGGGAGAACTACATCGTCCTGAGGTCCCTTTTTACTGGGACTATGTAGGCAGAACTCCGAGGACATGGGACCCTTGGAGATTAGCTCAGCCATTCTCTACCCTAAAAAAATTCCTCAACCATGCCTCACTCACCATTTACATCACATTTCACTTAGTCCTCTTATAAAAAAATTGCAAATTAAGCCACATACATAATAAGTTGCTTCCCATAGCATACATTTATTACACCTACCATCTCTCTATCATCACTATGCATAGATTATACAACATTTCACATATGACCCATAGTATCATTCATTTCCAAAATAATGAATCATAACTAAACCTAATTTTAACTCAACCATGCCTAACCCAAAATTGACTCGATCCATGCCTATAACCTGACTCGATCCATGCCTATGACCTGACTCGATCCATGCCTAAACCAACCTAACTCCATCATGCCTAACTCACCTACTTTCAATCCACATTAAAGTAAAAAATCCATATCTCATCTAACACAAGACATAAACCAATGTCTCATAAATAAATCAACAAATCACAAAATACCATGAATCTCATTATATAAATCAATAAATGTGTGTCTCAATATACATGTCTACCTCATCATGCCTATCATCTCAAAAAATGTCGTCATGCAGACTAGTCTCATTTATACAAAAAGAATGAATCAATCAAATGAAAAAAAAATTTGGCACATAGGTCGGTATATCCTCAAAATATATAAAATCACTCATACATCCTCACTATCTTTGGCACGCAAGCCGGTATGTGATCAAAAAACAACTATCCTCAGCACGCAGCTGGCATATATATCACAAAATCACTATTATACATCAAAACTTAGGTGACCACGTCTCAGGCATCTCGTCAGATGTCCTCCATCTCAGTGTCACCTATACCCTTGGCCTCATATGTCCCTACTAGTACTTCACCTAGCGTTGGTCACCACACATTGGTGGACTCTCCCTGATCAAGCCTCAGAGCTTGTTGACCTCATGTGCTCTCCAAAACTATGAGTGTAGGATCTCATCCTCTCACTGGACACCTGGTGTGCCCTGTACTCAGCATAGGATATGAATTCTATCCCAACCTCTATGAGCTAATCCTAATAATATCACACCTCACCTAGGGTGTCTCATAACCTGGATACAGGTATGGTCTGTGGTGGTCCCATAGGTCTCGACCCCTGTACCTGCCCTGCAGCGACCTTCCCTGTAGCAACCTGCCCTACACTGGCCTGTGAACTGGGACCAGCTGCATGTGCCTGTGGTGGTGCCCCCTACCCTTGTGCCTACATCTATGCCTAGGTTGTGGCCAACTGGCCCTATAAACCTACCAACTGAGCTAGTAAGGATGTCACTTGAGAATCTATATCTCCATATCTCTCTCCTCCATCTCCTCCATCCTCTCCCTCTATCATTTGGGCCTTTAGACTGGCCACCTATACTCGTAGCTCTGCTACCTCTTCCTCTGACCCCTCTAGGTTTTTTTGTAGTATACCTATCTGGGTAATCAGTGTCGCTACCTACCCCTGTAGGGTGTCTCTCTGCACTATAATGGTAGCTAAGTCTGGCTGCCCCGGTCTAGGTGCTATGGCTCATAAATGAGCCGCTCACCACTACCTGTACCTATCTATACATCCGGCATCATCTGTCCATCGATCCACGGGCTTCTCCTCCTCCCTTGTAGGCATTGTAGGCTGTGGTAGAGGTAGAGGCCTCTCCATGCCATCTCTCTGATACTGTGGGAAAGACGGAGGAATGTCCTATACAAGCCCGAACTGCCTTTGAACCCTGTCTACCAGGATCATCTCATCTTCCCCGGCACGGTGACCCTGTATCCACCTCTCTAGCTGGAGCTCAGCTAGCTCCTCATGCATGTGCCTATATGAGGGGAATCCCACATATGGCCTCCACATAATGTCCACTCTGGAAAACCCCTCCAACAACTGTCAAAAATGGGCCACATCATATATCGGCCTACCCACATAGATCTCACTAGGAATTCATCTACTGAATTCATCCCTATACGTCAAACACAAACTATATGCTCGTAGGCCCAGCAGTGTAGTATAAATGCACAGTACAGGATAAACCTGCGCAACTACCCATATGCCCACAACTCTCGGTATAGCTGCACCAAGAATGTTGGTGCCCAAGAAAACTGGGTCTCCTCTACCATCATATCATGGAGCACCCCCATCAGTGATCAGGGAAAGTGTCCACCCTCTACATCTAGCAGTGCACAGCAGCACACTGCCTCCATCAATAGAACCACTAGCCTTGTCTCATCCGGATGGGCTAGGTACATCTCTCCATAGCTCAAACTGGCACTATGCAATCTCAAATCAGCCACCCCCTCACCAAATACTATCCCGATCAGCTCCTCTAAGGCCTCAGAGGAGATAGAGTAAACCTGGGCACCCAATATGGGTAACCGAAAATCCGGAACACATCCTCTAGGGTGATAGTCATCTCACCCATTAGGTGGAACATATTGGTCACAGAATCCCATCTATCGATGAGTACAACCATCAATATGGGCTGCAGAACAACATGTCGGCAGCACCGAATCCCACTCAAGCCCACTACCTCCATGTGCTGCAGCTCCAAAGGGGTTGTTAAGCCATGCAGTGTCACCAGTAGAGGTGAAACCCTATCCCGCATGTGTAACTGTGCTCTCCCCTACATCTAACCCAATCACTACATTAATCCCTATTTACCATGACCATATTCACTAATTATCATTATCCTCCACCCTATTTTTACCCTACCCATCTCAACTACCTAACCTACATCACTTTTACACCCTTATGCCTAAAATCCTGACTAGTACTGGTTTATTCTAATCAACTTCGGTCATCTTTAAACTAACATCAGTCACCTGTTTGGTGACCAATACTGGTTCCACCTAACTAACCCCTGCCAACTTGACCAATGCCAGTCACTATTGTGGAAAAACCCATGATTTCCCAAAACCCCCCTTTCTAAAAAACCTCCTCCCTACCCTTTTATCCACCTACAATGACCTAAACTACCCTTGGACCTCCACCCACCCCCTATCCCATTTATTACCCTCCCCATTCCTCTTTTTACCCACTATTCCCCCCATTCCCAAATTCAATTTTTAACCACCCACAAAAATGAAAAACCAACAAAACCTACAAACAACAATAAACTAATCCTCTAATCTATCAAATCAACTACACGTAGAGTAGAGCGCTTACCTCGTCGCACTACCACCGTCTCGGTGGCATGTCTGGCCACTGTGTTGGTGGCCTACCCGATCCCTCTCTGGCCTCTTCCATCACTGAATAGCTCATGTAACCTCTAACCAATCAAATCTCTCACCCTTCTCCCGTGGACCCACTGCTCACCAACCCAACCCTCATCAACTCAGACTGCCAGCTCACTATCCCATTTCCTCCTGACACTTTTCTCTCTTTTCTCTCTCTTTTTTGTCATTTCTTCACTTTGCAAATAACAAATGAATAATAAAAATGTGGATTTTTTATTTTTATAACCCACCCGACCTAACCGACATCGGTTACCATTGACCAGCATTGGTCGTGTGCCCTACATAACTGCTATCAGTTTTCCTATACCGACATCGGTTATCCATGACCACCATCGGTCACCCTCACCTACATGTTTCCCTTAATTTTACCTTTTACCCCACCCTTTACCTTGCTCCTTTACCCCATCCAACCTTTACCCAACCCATTACCTTACCTTTCCTGACCTCATCACTTCCTACCTCCATTTGTCCTCCTTTGGGGACTTCTTATTCTGTTACCCCTACCTTGGCCTTACCCATGCTATGACCTAGATATTTGGACCTGGACCATCACTAGTGACCTTTGACCTCATGTGTTCACTATACCTTGCAGCACGGTTGCATGTGTTGATTGACTTGATGACCTTACCTAGCCTATTGCCATGACCATTTATCCTGACCCTACCTTTGGTGTACCGGAACATACCTAAACATTCCTGCACCTAAACTACATTTTGTTTTCTTGACCATATCCTATACCTTGGATACTGGATTCACTTAAACCTTGTTTGGATAAACCAATCAACCTTAGATGATGTATAGTTTGTCTGCTCTTCAACCTGGTTACGTGCTACAGTTTATACATGTGTGTGCATTTGATTGATGCTACCTTTGACCATGATCCATAACCTAGATTGCCAGAGTAGACCTTTCACCTTTTTTTTATCCCCCATGCCCACCTACCTTTTCCTCACATTTTCCTTTTATCAAACCACTCACCGCTTCATCCTTCTTCCTTGTCAGTTCCTGGTTTGATGGGGATCACCTTTACCCACACATGGGGCAACCACATCTTATTTTTGTTAGCGTCGCTTACCAAAACAAGCTACACAACAAAAAGGGGAAAAATGTAGACACTAAAATTAGGTCACACTCCCCTTTGGTCCCTCAACAAATAAACACCCTTTATTAAATTTACCTAGCCATGACCCCTTCACCCCATTAATATTAATTTAAATAATCTAATTAAATTAATTTATTATCCTCACTATATTTATTATTTGAATATCTTATTTAAATAATATCCAAACATATAGTTCACTCAGATACCTCACCAAGCCAACTCAACCTAAGGCCTATTCTTAGCAAGTTACCGTAACTAACTAAGATTTACCCAAACACTAAAAATCAATGCCTACATTCCCTCTAACCACATCCCTGCGTGCTCACAAGAAGCTCCCAATATAATCTATGGGATAACAACACAAGATCTAAGGAAATCAAAAGGATCTCCCTAGTTTATTAAACCTAGAAAATCCCACCTTGACTGATGCCAGTTACCCCTAACTGTCACCGGTTATGCCGGACCACCGCCAGTTACCATTTTAACCCCTAAAATACCTTATTCTCAAGGTTGGCAAACATTGGGAGAAATTTAATGAGTAAGAACACATCTCATAGAGATAACGCGTCTTCAGAGAGTAAATTCTAGCAAAAACCTGCATGCAGGAAGGAGATTGAGCATCTTCTCCTACACAGCCATCCCAGCCATGATCTGATCTATCCAAGTAAAGAGGAGTGTACATGTAGCCCATGCAGAAGCTTTCTTTCAGCTAGTGATCACTTGTAGCCTTCAAACCCCTCATCATCACCTTCGTCCCTCACACACAGGAATTTAGGACTAGAATCCAAGTAAGTATAACATCATACTTTCTTGGTTTATTTCATTTTATCATCCATTGTTTATCTTTCCCCCTATTGACCTTATCCAACATTTTCACCTCCATATACCCATTAAAACCTCGCCAAATCTTACTCCAGCAACCCAATATTTCACCCCGACTCACCAAAGTCATTTGTGCAATCACAAAGGAGACCAAAAGCTTATTCTGTGATATTTCCAGATCTTACAGTAACTAGCACCGGTCACACCTAACTGTCGTCAGTCACCCCTGACTGACATCAGTCTCTGTATTTTCTCATACAACCCTAAATAGAGACCTACCCACCAAATTTTATCTCACCCTGATCCACCAGTGATCTACCCGAGACCTCTATCAAACCTGTAGAGACCCATAACCAATCATTTGACCTTTGGACTCTATTTTAGCTTAGCCTGTTAGATTAAATCTAATTCTTATTGTGTTTTAAGTGAGATACCTAAATCATTTTAAATAATAATAGGATTTACTTTTTTTTACAGAATTAAATTGTTTAAAATAGTGGATTGACAGCCATCTAGGAAGTATCACACTTCCCAGATCTAGCATACGCTACGCAGTTCACTACCCATATTTTTTAATTTCTTCTAGTGGTCTTGTTTAAATTATAGTTAGTTCCTCCTAGCCAAAAGGAAGCTCTCACGAATAGTTGTGGATCTGGAAGTCATACGCGTGCAACAACCCATCAACCAACATTTGAACAGGTATTCCTCCTATGCCCGTTACCCTATCTTTTTCATTAACACTTCAAAGAAACGATCTAAGAATCAGGTGAAACAATCTTAGCTATATTTGGTACCCTTTATATCTATTTATGGTGATGGCCAAAGTAGAGATTAAGATTAATAGTAGTTGGAGATTATAGATTATATAGGGGTCCCCAATTCTGAACTTGATCTTCCCTATCTATATTTTCTATAGGGTCAACCATATTTCTATAAAGGGTTCACCCCTTTATATAATAGAGGATAGTTCCCCCACCCCCTAGATATCATATTTATGGGAGGGGTGTATCTATATTTGATGGGGGGATCCCCAAAAGGATAGATATAGGGGTGAGTAGGGAACCATCCAGTTGGATCACAGGTATGGAGAGCCTGAGATAAGAACCATTTACATATATATAAGGAGTAAGACTGTGATCAATTCTATGGATTTTAAATTATAGACAATCACCCGAAATCCTATCAGAACTATAGTATTTCCCCACGTTCTATATAGACCTAACAAGCATAATATAGAATCAGGTCTAATATATATAGATAGTCTCTAGACCCCCCTCCATAGTTTAGAATTGATTATATGAGGGAGAATGTAAATGAAACTATGTATACTACACCCTTTTATATATAGATATAGGGTCATCCCCCTGCTATAAATAGGCTTCCCCATATCTAGAGATGCCTCTCAAATGGCCTCTTAGATCATTCTCCATATAGATAAGATAGAAAGGGGTGGGCCTCTCTATCTTATCTATATGGGAGATTTCATGGCCACCTTATATAGAAAACCTTTCTCAACTGGGCCCCAGATCAGGGTCACCATATAGATAAGATAGATAGGGGCTCTCTATCTTATCTATATGGGAGAGTTAAGGTCCACCCTATATAGAGAACCATTTGGGGTCCCAGTCCCAGATCTCTCTATAGGGGTCAGTGCATAAATGACCTCAACGAAGACTCTCTACAGTAGGCACTTCCCCTATCTAGAGTTTTGGCTCAGATATATGGTCATGGGAAACTCTCTATAGTAGGAACTACCCCTATGTATATATCTAGCCTTATCTTCCCTCTATATGGGGTGACTTTCTACATACTATATTATCTAGATATATGGCTCATAGATCTATATGTTATAGGGTGACTATCTTCAATCTACATTAGGCACTTCCCCTATCTAAATAGGGATAGAAATATATGTCTCATATATATATATATGGGATGGGGTGACTATATACAATCTACAGTAAGCATTTCCCCTATCTTTATATCTGTATCAACTCAGATATATGGTATCGGAAACTATCTATAATAGTGCCCCTATCTATTCTATATAAATTACTAGGCACTCAACTAATAGGGAAGATAATGGGAAGAGTCACATATATATATTGGGAACTCTAACCCAGGGTGATTTGAATAGATGTGCCCCTAGCTAGGGCCACACCTATATAGATATGGCCCTATATATCTATAAGGCAGGATCAGGTGTTCATGTTAGAGCATCATTAAATGGAGTTTGTCCCTTATCCCCATGTCTAATATATTACGATTACATTGGGGAAAACCCCATCTATATAAATTCCATGAGACCCCCCAATGGGATCTATAGGTGATTAATGTCATAACATATATTTCTATGGGATATTTTGGATAGGATAGGGGCCCAGTACCGATATATGTTGGTTGACCCAATAGATCTATGTGGGTCACCTGAATGAATGTCCAAAGATCATGGAGCGCATATATATGAATATAAGGGGCAAATCATGTATTGTACATATTAAATAGAGAATCAATAATTAGGTCTCAGCCTATTATGTAGTTGTTCTCAACCCCTATTGATTGATTTATTAACTAACTGATAATGAGGGCCCCTATCTAGATATGGTTGTAATTCAGTTTCGACCTAGACTATCAAATGGATAATAGATATTTTAGTTAATATGTGTCAATTAGTAGTGGTTTCATGAGTCTAACTATGGATATTCAATTGGTGGTAGGATCCCAAATAGAGATATAGGGTATAACATATTAGATCTAATAGTATTCAATATCCATCTGTAGTCTATTTATCTAGAGTTCAATCTTTTCCCATGGGGGTACCACATTTTTTTATAATACTGGAATATATATCTATATATGGCCCATTTGATGTGATACCCTCC
Organism: Taxus chinensis; assembly: GCA_019776745.2. NCBI lineage: Eukaryota > Viridiplantae > Streptophyta > Pinopsida > Cupressales > Taxaceae > Taxus > Taxus chinensis. Next base: position 62,032,668 of record CM034155.1, on the reverse strand, counting down.
CCCTATATATATATATATATATATATATATATATATATATATATATATATATATAGACTAGTTGTTGAGTTATTGGCGGAGATGTCAATCGAGTTGGGCTACATTAATATACATAACGGTGTTCACTATCACTCAAATCATGTTATATATATAATATAATCATCAATCGATCCTCTCAATACCCACATAGAAGATATAGAGGGAGGGGGATCCTCTCCCCATAGATCCATAGGGGGTTGATCCCCACCTAGACTATAGATGTCTCTAGATAAATAGAATCTCCCCAAATATATATCTAAAGATATTCTCCTTCCCCTCTCACTCAGATAGGCATTGGACCCTCTCTATTCTATTCTATTCTTTGGGATGCATTTTCTCATCTCCCATATACATATGTATATCATAGGTAGGGGTTTCTCTCACTCATCTCCTAACAAGGTTGATGGCTAGGCTAATCTAAGCTCAAATAAATTACTTTAGATAGGGATAGGCATATAGAATATTATATATATATATATAAACCATCAATAGTAGTCATTCCAACCAAACCATATAGAGTATCCAGCTTCCCCAAAATGATATATAGAGCTTTGGGGCACCATATATATATATAGTGGTCTGAGAAACAGGATAGTGAACCCATATATAAAGTTCATCTAGAGATATGAGGTCCCTAAATAAATATATATGTCCCCCTCATCCAATCTCCAATCTATAGATACCTGGGATCTAGGTGGATGCCTATAAAGATATTATGGGTATGGGAGGCATGCATAAACGACCCCATAGAGATAGGGGGGATAGGGTTGTGAACTCTTTATATATTATATAGATTAGGTTGGGTATTATATTATATAGATTGGGTTGTCCCTATATATATAACAGAACTCAAGATCCCACTCTTCAACCTATAGTCTCTAATCCCTAGTTATACCTAGTTGGCGTACAGGTGATCTATACTCTCTATCTATAACGTCCCTTGATTGAGAAACAAATCAAGTGGTTCACTACACTTTTATCACACTACGTTCACCATTCTTCCTCTAGACAGAAGTCTAGAGATGGGGTAGTGCAGATAGAGATATTAGGTTCTCTCACCTCTAGATATAGATATATGGGACGGTGTATGAAGATTCATTCAGTGTAGGAATATGTAATCGGTGTATCGATGTTTACTCAATTTATCAATGTTTATTGGTTAGATGAAGTTGTGTGGGAAGATTTGGTTAGTGCCCTAAATAGATATATGGGGCATGTATCAATTTATTATCAATGTGGGAAGATTTATTTGGTGTACCATATACAAATGGGCTCTTTATTCAATGTGTGAAGATTTATCTACATACACCAAACACAAAAGATAGACTGATAGATAGGAATTTGTCTTTTAGTATATTCTATTTTATTCTATAGATAAGGTTGAGGTCCATAGCCACAAGTGACCATATCTAACTATATAGAGATGGGGATGGGGGCATCACTCTTTTATTTTCCCCTATAGGTATATTTATGTATCTATCTATTTATCTATATGTTCATGTTCATAAGTCATTTAAAGGTCATGTTCTGGGTAGAATTATAATTCTAGGTTGGGGAACCTATTTGCATATAATGGATATCCTAAATAAATTATACCATACTCCATGGATTATATTCATAAATGACCCTAAACTATCTAACCCTATCACCATATAGTTCAAATAGCTTCCCCCATAGGTCCCTTTCTGTATATATAGAATAGATAACTAGAGGGCCCAAGAATGACTGGACTAGCTATGTATTGAAGGGAAGTGACTAATATAGAAATAGAAAACTATGGGGTATAGGGACAGTGGGGGGAAGGTGGGCTAGCGAGGAATGGGACAGGTGGGGTTTAGGACCAATGAAGGGTGGGGAAGGAAATATTTGATACATAGGATCAATGAAGGTTGGAGTAGGTGGGACAGTGATGGGCGGGGAAGCTTTACCATACCATTCTCCCTCCCACCTTTGAGCATTTCTATTCTATATCTTAGTTGGGTTCCTATAGTTATCTATTCTATGGGGAACATAATTATAGAGAGTGGATGTGTCTGGATGTGATTGAACCCACTCTAACTCTCATATAAGAGAGGGATTTTGAGCTATATATGTCTCTCATATCATTCTCTATAATGGAGTATAGTACTCTAAGATCCAACCTGACTACATCTACCCATACCCACCTAGTAATGTTATATCTATATAGAGTGTTCTTCATCCCCTCCTAATGACTATATCTAAATTTATGTGCCTGTATATAGATATTTGTTTCAAGTATAGATAGATGTACCTCATCCCTCCCTAGGGGGGCTATAGATATATCTACCCATCTCTCTTCCCATACCCATATATCCACCCATTCCCATCCATCTTCCCATATATACATATACGAGTGGGAAATTGTATGGATAAATTCCCCATATATCATATATATAGGGAGCCTATAGTTCTATGGGGTGGTTATATCTAATTTCTATGCATAGTAATGGAGCCATATCTATATTGATGTCGATGTTGATGTATGTGAGTGAGATCAAATCATATAATGTATGTAATAATAGTTCAAGATTATTATAGTAAATATCAATATCTATCCCTTGATATTCTCTAGGGGACTACATAGGACATGGCCCACCCCTCTAAAAAAAATAGAGGTTCTCCGAAGGGGTTATCTAGGGAGGGCTTAGATAAATATGGGGATCGATTGAAGAGAATAGATTAAGGGTGGGGTAGGGACCCCCAGGAGGATATGACTCAATTTTCCCCTTGAATTGAGTCCATATACAGATAGGGGTTTTATCCTATGGTCAAGGGGTCAGTAGACTGGTGGAACACCTATAAAATTTAGATAGTCTCATTTAGATAGAGATATAGAGTTCATATATATAGTACTCTATAGGATATATGCATGTTATTCTTGGGGGGGGTGGGGGAGACTATAGCATCCCTTAGAAGCTAATACTACTGGTCATATATCACATATATCTATATCTAGTTTGCCCTCTGACTAGTCTAGATTTGAGCATAGACCTCATTGGATGGGCCATATATCAATCTAGACAAGCCCTCTCCTTGGCCTCCCTATCTCTATATTGTATATTCTAGCCACTCTAAACATATGTAGATGTAGTAGGCCCCACTCAATATATATATATAAGGTAAGTGAATCAATCCAACCCCATTGGCATTATCCCTATATACTTACTTATCTGGGAATCATATGTTGGTCTGGCCTTTTCTCTTTACATCGTCCCTCGGTTGGGTTGGCTAAGCTATATAGATCATACTATTATACTGCGGTTGGTTCCTTGGTGATCTATATATGTGATAAACTCATATATACTCTATCCATATCTGTGTATATAGGAGGACCCCTCTAGATATCTATATATGAGGCGATTGGACTAGACTATAGATAGGCATAAATATCCCTTCCCTATATCTCCAACATCTATATAAGGGGGTGCTAGAGATATAAGGCCACACCCTCACCTAGATATTTATCTGGGTGACCCTAAACTATCTATTCCAAGGAATGACCTCATCCTCCCATAGTCTATCTATCTATATATAAATATATAGATAGATAGGGCCAACAAATTGTTTTATTTCCCAATTCGTTCTCTACTGCCAATTATACCATACTAGACTAGACTATAATGTATTAGCTATATAGATTTGAATAAATACATGCCATTAGTGGGTCCAGATATAGATATGTCATAGACACCTCTTAGAACTATCTATATATGGGATAATATCCACCCATTTTATAGTCATCAATTCCTCATTCCTTCTCATTCTATAGAATTATGGTATCCCCCCTATATGTAACTGTAGCTATTCCAATCATGTGGAGATTGGAATAGAATAGATATCTCTCAGTAGGAGTAGTCTAGTTGGGCATAGGTGCCTACATAAATTATACCATACTCTATATTCATTCACACATACTCATGAGAGCGAGGGAATGATGCTATAAGCATAAATATATATTCCCTCCACTCTAGAATATACATATAGTAGGATAATGTATTTATGGCCCTCCTTGACCTTCTTTATTCACACCCCCTAGTTGTCTCGATTATACCATAGGTTGGGTTAAGTTAGATTCTATCACAGTGCCTTAGATATGACTATATATCAATCCAGTCTTGTTGTCTTATCAATCTATCATAGAATAGATACATATTTTGTACGTGATATGATATTGGAGTATACTCTTATAGGCCCATAAAGATTTTATAGAAGGTGGTTGACCTAAGGATTGGGTTATTTCAAACCATGCTTTAGAGGATGGGGACACCATTTATATTGAATCTATTTAGCTATTTATCGTACCGATTATCAATTTAATGAGCATATATATAGATATGATGTTGGCTTGACATTAATTCATGAATGACATCGACCACCTACCCATCTCTATTGATTAGGGGATGTTCGGGTCCATATATCTCCCCTATCATTTTAAATAGGGTGTGAATGAATATTTATATGGGACCTAAAATCAACGTCTATATATGTCGGTTCAAATTAGATAGATAGAAGTGTCTAAATAATATTGATTATTGGGTGGCCTATATACCTATCTATCTATCAATCTAAACCTAATCAGGAGTAACCAATATAGGTGAACCCTATATCTCTGTTATACAAATAATTTCTTGTATGTGAAAATTAGAGATATCTCACCAACGTTATGGGAATAAGTACCTTTTCTTGAATGGAGAAGCTCCATTTATTAAAAATAGAGAAATTATGTACATTATTCTAATAACCGGGGGTGGTTTTTCAACCAGGGATCACACTGAGGTGCTTCCCTACACTTGTGGGGGAAAATATTATAGATACTACAAGGGAGGAAATATCTTGAGAGATAGGTGTAAAGATAATAATGAGAGGGTTATACACAATAAATAACACATTAGAGTTTATTTCTTAAAAACATAATACATATATGATTTCAATGAGAATACATCATTAACATAGAACAAGGAACATGATAAAAATAACACAAATTCTAAGTGCATAACATTCAACAATTACATTTTCATGGAGTTTAAATGAGATGGAGAGGAAACATAAACAAAGGAGATAGAGGAATTTGATCATTTGTTCCTAGAAATAATATTGGAGCTAGTAAACAAGAATAGCCATCCTTTGAAATGAGGAGGCTCTCTCAATTTATAGCTTTACAATGCAACTCTTCATCTACCCCTCAGATGACTCCTCATGTCCCATCACTTGTGACTTTTCAATTGCCCTTAGAAAATACAAATTAAGTACCTCTCTTATAATTTGAGAGAACACTTTTACGTTATACAAATATTTTATTGTCACTTAAGTAAATAGGATAAAATTTCATGATTACATACAATGAGGAATTATAAAGGGGAGAGAAGAGGAGAAAGAAATAAGAGAGGAGAGAAAAGATGCTCCAAATCATGGATGAAGGTGCCTCCACCCTTAATGGAGATCAGGTCTGATGATGATGAAGATGAAATATTGATCTATGATAACCCTCCACTATGATGCACTGGTGAAGAGCTCCGATGAAGATCCTTTGAAAACTTTTCCCCCTTCGAAAACTCTTGAAATGATGAACCTATGCAACATTGTTTGGTCACGCCATGAAGAGGAATGATAAAAACTTGATAGGTAGAGAAAATATAGAATTGAAATATGAATTCCCTCATTGATAAAATACTTCTACTTCTTGATACACTTCCATATCTTTATGAACAAGCATTCTCATGAGGATAATTTGGTGCATTTTTTCCACACAACCATGATCATGATTCTATCACCATGAGAGCACTTATGGTGAATGAAGAATGAAACAAAATAATTTAGATACCAGAGTAAGGGAAGGAGAAATTGACAAAAATTAATTCCATCCATCTTATGATCATGCACTCCATGTGAGATGAAGTGAAATGGTTCTTGGGACAAAATCGGTAGTTTCCCTTTTAGGCACTTTATGCTCACCATATCAAGGAAAGCAAGAATTTACTTGAGAATTAAGGGAATGACTCATGTGAGTGTTGGGATCATTAAAAAATTCACTAAGGGAAGATTTGTGATTTTTTTTAGCTCATTTCATCCATTTACTATTTTTAGCATGTTCATCCTGATTGTTCATTTTTTTTCAGTTTCACCAATCTACCTTTATTTAAGTGTAAAGAAACATTGGGGAATGAAATGAGGTATCTGAATTCATATTTTTCTCAAACTTAATATTATTAGTAATTTCTCTAATGGAGGCTTACTAAAACTATAAATTATTCTTCTCAGCATCATATTCAAATGAAACCAATTGCATAAGTTTTTATATACTCCCCTTAAAGGTGTTTTTGAAAGGATTCTACAATCAGAATTTCATGACAATCAGAGTAGAGGTTTGGGATTAATGTGAACATTTGTGTTTTGGAGCATGAGGGTTTTGGTGAAATTTTTGTATCATAATAGCAAGGGAGCACGTGAAAGGAGTTGTAAAATGACTAATGACAACCTTTACACCATCACTCCTTTTTTTCCCCTTTTGAAACCTGGTTAACTCACCTTAAACACAACCTAGGTCAACCCAACCCAAGTAGAACCACCTAGTATGGTTTTTCCCCTTAAAATAGGGTAAAAATGGACATGGGGACACAAACCTCTCCAAAATTATCCAAAGGTGAGGGGGAAATGAGTGGGGGCATGGAAAATGAGCTTGTGACGATGAAAACAACATGCCTAACCACCAAGGTTTCCATTTAAGTGACACAAGTTGAACTTCTCATGTGGTGGTCAATTTTTGTGTCCCTAGTGTCCTCTTAGACATGGGTACAAAGGGAAATGAGCATGCTAAAATTATGCCAATAATAAAATCATCATGGAGAGGGGGTAAGTGGGATTAGGTGAGAGGAAGACTCGATTCTAACCACCATGTTGTTCTTTAAGTGACACAACTTATTTTTTGATGGGGGGCATACTTTTGTGTCCCCGATGTTGCCTTTTACTTATTCAAATGGAAAAGGGATATCATGGGTGAAAATTTGTGGATTTTCCTAAAATAGATTCATGCCTTCACCAAACACTACCTAAAATAGCCATCCAAGTCCATTTTCTCACCACCAAAGCTAGGAGTAGACTTCAAAGGAAAATATTCCATAATTTTGACTCCAAACGGGTTGATAAGAACATTATCACCATTTTCAAGAGCCATATCTTCCTGAAATTTTTCATTTTGACCCTTTTTAATTATGCCCAAGCCTGTGTGTCGATGAAACAAATGGCCACTGAGGTTCATGATGATCAAAAGAAAAATCAACACCTCTGATGTGAAGGTTTCATCATATGTGTCACATTTTCCTTTGAATGAGGTTTCAACTCTTCCTGGCGTGTCCAATATTTACTAACCTATCTCTCCCTAGAATAAGGGACCTTTCTTTCCCTTGTCAGACAAGTTTCCAGTGCTTCTCACTCCCAAAATTTCAAAAGATTTGGTCCATCATAAATTAAGCCTCGTAATATTTCTTATGAGTATTTTATTACCTTCCAAATCCTTCTGAGGCTCCTAATATTTCTATAACATGCCAAGTAGCTTTTTCACCACTTTCATTTCCTTATACCATGTTAAAAATGGGCTGGTATTACACAAATTGTTCCCAGTCCTAATTTCTCTCCTGGAACTACCTAAAACTTCTTGAGATGATTTCATATCTCTTCCAAACTTTTCTTGTGTGTTTTAATGTTTCCCTATACATTATCGGAGGGTGTTCACTAGGTGTAAAAGGGCCAAAATAGCCCTTTTGGAGCCTTCAGGATCTCTTGTCTTCTCGTAGATCTCAAAATCTTCATGAATATACTTGAATAAAATCCCTTGCACATGAAACACACTTGAAAATTACATTATCATATTCCTCCTAGAAATTATGAGGGTAAGATAGTAACTGAGTTGGTCGGAGGACAGGTTTACATTGATTGGGAGAGGGTTTTTTTAATGTGGGCTAGGTTGTCATGACAAAAAAATTAATTTTCCATGTTAAACATTGTTCATGACAAAAATCTATAACTCACTCCCATAATATATATAGTTGGGCTCATCCCTCTCTATTCTATATATGGTATACACATGTAAGATGCATTATAGGGTGGGTGGGCATGAAATACACCCCATATCCCATATTTTATAGGTCCCCTATCTATCATTCTAAACTCTGGAGTAGGGGCCTTCTATTTATATATATAGGGTAGGGTGGGGTGAGAATCATATATTATGTTGTAGTTCCTCCCATATATATAGGATATATAGAGAGGGGGGTCGGCTCCATCTATGAAATAGATAGTAGGCCCCCATATAGAATTTGGGGACCCTATATACCCATAAAATAGAGAGGGGGGGTCGAGGGCACCCTCCCCCCGCTCTCTCTATTATATGATGACCATAGAGATCTATAGGTCAATTGAGGGGCACCCTCTCTAGATTTGGGTGATTCTAGATTAGATACTAATCTGGGGAGGGGAGGTCCCTATATCTATATGGAGAAGCATAGAAAAACACCCGATATGGTGCCCATTCCCCTCCCCTTCCTCTCCTCTTTATCTTATTTAATATCTAGGGGTATCTCTATACTCAATCCCCATAGATATAAATGGCCCTGATTAACTATATTTTCACTCATGCATCCCCATATCTATATATCTATCTAGAGGTGGGAGGGGTGGGGTCCACATATAGATATAGATATAGATATAGATATAGATATAGTGGCATAGACTAGGTTATAGAGTTATGCCCCACTTATCTCTATATAACCTAACTCATCTCTATACATCACCATCTAGTCTAGTCATGCATAGCTCTATAGTCTAGATGAACATATGCCCCACTCCCAAGAGGGACACTCGATAAATATTGAGTGATGGTGGGATGCCTCTCTATTAAGTAGATGGTTGTGAACCTTTGTATATGGAGCCAATATCGTGGATCTATATAGAGAGAAGGGATAATATAAATAGGTGGGGATTAGATCTATATAGAGTTGTTGGACCTTATATTATATATTTGATATGATTACTTCACCATATATATTATATGCCCTCATTGGTTAACCAGAGGAGGAGGAAGCGTAGGGGTAGGTTGCTCCCCATTCTCTATATCTGGGGGAGGGAGAGGAGATAGATATATAGGTCCAACGGCCCTAATCCTGAGGAAGTGATATTCTACTAGACCAATCTGAACAAACCTCTAGCAACCATATGAATATCTATCAATCCAAATGAATCCTTACCATCCATACAAATCCCCTATATATGGATATGGTGCACTTAACCTTCTTTCTAGTCTAGTATAACTCTCCAGAGACCTCTTATAGGTTGCATACTGGATAGAGTATACTAAGGAAAAGATATATATAGTAGGCCATCAACCCTATCTATATATGGGGTTGAGTAGATGACTGGTAAAATATTTCCCTTAGATATAGATAGATGGGGTGAAGTCGTATCATGACTGTATGATGTGTACATTATGGGTGAGAGAGGTAGCATCTGTTACATATATGATATGACTAATTATATCATAGGAATTAGAATCTGTTATCAGCTAATTTTGACTTCACAAAATTATTAAGCATGAAAATTTCAAAAGTATTCTTTTGTTTGTTTTATCACCCTCATTGCGATCATCTTATTCTTTTGATCATTTTGGTCTTCATTTCATACATTTCGGGTGAGCACTCCTCTCGCCATGTCACAAACTGCATTAATATTTAATTAATTTATTACCTGTTTATTTAATAAAATTAATTTTATTAATTTTTGGGGTTTTTAATTAAATAAAATATTTATTAAAAATCAAACTACAAGTTTTCATTTATTACCGGGGGAAAATAAAATTCCACTTCCAATTTCTGGGAATGTCGAATTGGCTTTCCGCACCTGGATTTCCCCTTTCCTAGAAAATTCTTCTTTTTTCCCCGCCTATAGAATTTGTTTAGCTGATTGACAACCCAACCAATTGGAAAACTGGCAAAAAATCTCCCAATCTCCCACATGGGGAAATAAGATGGGAATTGCCAGCCTGCTTTGCCACTTCCATGGGTGAATGATTAAGATATTTCCCATACATTCTAGTAATTAATTCCCACTACCCGAAGAAAGGGAAGTTAGTTATTTCAAATGGGAAGAAATAAACGGTTATGGGGAAGTTTATTTAATTCCCATAACCATTTCTCTGTCAAACTTAATGGAAGAAGTCATGTGAAGCTTTCCGATTTCCTCTTACTTTTTCTTATTTCCCTAAACATTTGTAAAGAAATATTTTCTTTTCGAAAGATTCATTTTAATCATAGGTTTTAAAGGAGGAATAATTTTCTATTCATTTATCCAAAGAAATCAAAAGAGGATCATTTTTCATGCTTGGAAAAGGAATACATGTTTAAAAACACTTCCACATAGCTATATTCAAGTATAAACCAAAATAATATAGATCCCATGTAGTATAGAAAGCACATGGACAATTGTTATGGGATAAAGCAAGAGTCCAAAATAGTCTAGGTATTGCCCATGTAGCAAAGAAGAAAATAAGTTTGATATTATTTCGTTACCAAGCAAGGAAAGGAAGTTGTTCAAGTTTACAATAAGAAGGAACTGCAAAAAATATCAACAACTCACGTGCATTGGTCACGATACCCACACAATCACAACAGGTCCACGCCAAGGCAAAGAACGTAGAAATCCCATGTTCTAAGAGATAAAGTTCATGCACAGCATTGCAGAAGTTGCACGAAAAAGAAAAAAAAATCCAAGCCAGAGAGGAGAATCCATGTAGGTAGAAATAACATGCCACATTGTAAGAGAATCCGCGCAGACCAAAATAAAAACCAATAAATTCAACGCCAAGGCATGCACATGTAATTTTTCCATGCTAGCAGTTAGAAAAGCATTATCCACCCAGAATAAATTAGGTAGAATTCAACATTTCAGTAGAGAAGGGATTAAAGAACAAAAGTTCCACATTCCAGTAGTGTAGCAGCATTTTCCACACACCACCAATAGAAGGGAGAAAATATACGTTCTCAGACAAGCCAGAAAGTGCTCACATAGAGGTTTTTGTGAAGAAATTCAATGGGAGAATTTCATATAAAAAAATATATCATTTTCATCACACATTGGTGAGAAGTATTCAGGAAAAATAATAATTCATGCATTTTCATAGACCAAAAGTTCTTTAGTAAATTTGGGTTATTCAATAATATCATGCATTCAAATGCTAGCACAAGAAAATTGCAAGTTCAAAGTATTTGTCAGAAGGTCAAAGTAATTTCCATGCCAAGGTAACTTGAATCAAGAAAGGTGAAGAAATAGTGAATTAAAAATATTTAAATTGATCCTACACAAAGCCATTACAATCAGGAGAATTTAATTAAAAATAAATATTATTATTATTTTCCCGATCTAGAATTCAAGCTTAGTCTTGATATTTTTGTTTGTATTAACATTTTAAAAATTTATAATTCGAGATCAATTATTATTATTATTTTTTAAAATAATAATAATAATAATAAATTAAATGACCCATATTTTTCTTGTGTTGATTGTGGTTCAGAGACTAAGACCTGACATTGTTTCCATCATTTTACATACTTGATTCATTTTTTATTAAACTCATAATGGCTGAAAAATCTAATAAATCTACAGGAAAATCAAGGAAGCCAATGGAGAAATCAAATAAGTCTGTGCTCAAGTATGAATTCTAAGGAATCATCCCTCCCACTTCCATCAAGTCTACATATCACAATATCACTGACACAAATCTTGACCACATCAACATGCAACAATTTTGTGATCGGGTGAAAGATGAAGGTAAAACCATGTTCTTGGATAGGCTCTACCATGACAGTCTACCCCAAGTAGCAACATTTCCTATCTTGGTACAATACCCGAAGATGGTCATCACCTGCGCAGAGTATTATGATCCTAAGAGGAGAGGAATTTATAAAGATAATCGCGATCCATTCCTCTTGATCTCACTAGAGCACATTGAGGAATTGCTTGGCATACTTGACTTCCCTGATAATGTTGACATCACTCTAAAGTCAACACCAAATTTTTAGGATGAAACACCCCTCAGATGGAAAAAAATGGTTAATAACAATTGGTTAGTGACCAAGAGGCCTCGAGTTGACTAGCTTCCTAAGGAATTGTGTTGAATTCAGTTCGTAGAGGAAATCGGTGACATGATCACTATCCTGAGCCGAGTCTTTGGTCTAACCTCTGCCAGGATTTTCCACCCATGGATGTATCATTTTATTTGTATCATCCTTGTCAAAAGAGAGTTTTTGGATTGGGTCACTATCATCAGTGATACTCTTCAAAAATAATTGATTGAAGTGAAGATGACTGGATGTTTCTACATGACATCATACCTAACTTATGCAGTGGCTAAAAGGAAGCTATTTTCAGCACTAAAAACAAAAGGAGTCATGGGTACATCAAATAATGTCTTTCATCAATATCCGTAGTTAAGTTTCAAAAACATCTCTCATCATTTCTAGAGAGTTAATGATGCATTCACCTTCCGCGTGATTTGAAACTTGAATAGGAATACGAAGGAAAGATTCTCTAAATATGTCATGGATGTCATTTCCCAGTGGGGAACATGATTTATTCAATTTTTTCCATTTTCCTACATTCGTGTGAGTGGCTTTGCAGGTACTCCATGGAATCTTCATAAGTATGTCAGTGACAAGTGGGAATTAATGGAGATTACATGAAAACTATTCCAAGTTCACTGTCTCCTTAATGACAAACATCATTCAATCATTCATTTCCCAATTCAAATTGGGGAATACCAATGTCCAAATATCTTCAGTGCGTAACTCATGGAGAAATATTTTTCTCTCATCAATATTTATCCATATGTGAAGAGATTCAGTTTGATATCAACAAATATATACAAAATATTCTTGGAGCAAAGTATCATCACAATCCTACCATGGAAGATTTCTTGGCTGCTTATTCAGATGAACATGAAGTGAGAAGGTGAGAGTTTTCTTGCCAAACCCTTTATCAGATCAAGGCCTTTCGTATCATAAACCCTCTAGATTCATTGGTGGATGATGATGAAGATGTTATTGATCCCTCATATGATTTCATTTCCTTTCCTCTATTACCTCAAATTGATTAGACCAAAAGAGATGAATTTTCTCTTAATAACAAGAATCAACTGATAGTCGAAAGAAGCATATCCTGGTATGAAAGAGAACTTGCAAAGTTACAATCAATCCAGGATCATACCTCAAGATTACAAAAATTTCTAACTCAAGGAGGTCTCCAACTAACCAAAGCTTCTTCTTAGTCAACATGTGTGACATCTACCCATATGCATCAAGTAATAAAGAAGTGGTTGCAAAATCCATTTCACTAAAGAAGGTGTCACGAGGTGAAATATCTAAGGGTCCTATCCCTAGTGAAGGAAGATAATGTGTATCAAGAATTTCCACTTCAAGTAGAGATTATTCTACTCACATTGCTGATAGTTCAAAGAACCTCATAGCAAACACTCATCAGTCATGTCTTGCACAAGATTTCACTCAAGTGCAAGTAGTCTAGATATCAAACAATTCTGAACCTATAATTCATGAAAACATTTCTCAAAGTCTCCCTGATGTTCAAGAGGTTGATATCAAGGTTATTCTCCAGAGATTGAGTTCATGGAAATGATTCTTGTAGAATCTAATGATTTTGATAACAATGTGAATGTCACTTCAGACTCAAGGCTTATGTATGCGGAATTGGTAAGGGAAACTCCTTTTTGAGTTGATTGTGAGATCAAGAAAATAAATATGGTTTTCAAGGAAATTGACATTGACTTCGATGTCCTTTTCAAGATTTTGAATGATGTCATTCCCAAGAAGCCTAAAGTGATCTCTTGAATAATGGTGGATGATGATGGAAATAGTTTTGCTAATCTTTTCATCCCACAAGTTGAAAAGGAACGTGAAGTCATGACACCTGTTGATTATGAGATATCCATAGTTGGACTTGGGAAGTCCACATTGGAAAGTGACATGGTGATGGCATGTGATTCAATGGATATTGTGATAAAGAGCCTTGAGAAATATAAATCTTATAACTCTCACCTTGTTTTCCTCTCAATTTTCCCCACCCTTTTGAATCTAATTTTGTGAAAATTGGAGCCCTGCCATGGAAGAAATTCGTGTTTTAAACTCCTCATATGCTTGTTTTCATTTCCAACGACTTTTTTAATCAAAATTCACTCAGTCTGCTGACATTAAAACGTTTTACCTATTTTCAATGGATGGGAAATGATTTTAGTTCTTCTTTTATACATTTGGAATGCGTGGGACCTTACATCTCTCTTTTTTAACCTTTTTTAGAGAAATAAATTCTTCATCGGGAGTAAAAATGGTGTTTTCCCATTTCCTGCAACTTCCTATGTTCTTTTCCCTATCAAATTATTGCTCAAAAAGGTGAATCTACACATTTGTTTCCCATTAGATGTGGTCGAGCGGGTTCCTTTTTGAACTTATCACTTTTGGTTATTTTGGACCAAATGTCAGATTTTCCCCACATCCCCGCCAGTCCCTAATTGGCTAGAGCAGTTTTGGTGGAAGTTTGGGGTGACAGATACATTTTATTCTCTAAGGCATTATGGTGAAAGGGCAAAAAGTTCTAAAAATGACCCGTGGCCCCGCCCAAGTGAAAGGATAAATTTGAGTTGAAATCTGTAGAAAATTAGAAAGGAACATGTGTTCATGTTGAAAAATTCAATGGCGGAGGCATGGACTTTCAGGGGAAAGGGTGGAATTTTTCCTTTTTCAAAACAAATAAAAAGTGAAGCACGTCCCCGTAACCAATTAGGTGATACCATGTGTTGAAGAATCAGAAAGGAACATGTGGCCATTTTTCAATTCACGGGCACTTTGGCAGGCCGGTGGAGGACTTTGGGAATTTTAGTCTTGTTTCCACATAAGGAAAAAAATTCTCAAATGGCCCACAGCCTTGCTCATGCGAAGGGAAACTTTCTAAGTTAAGGCCCGTAGCAGATTAGAAAGGGACATCTGGCCTACGTTGAAAATTCAACAGTGGGGGAATGGACCTTCAGAGGAAAATTTGGAATTTTTCCCCTCTTAAAAATAGATAAAGTATAAAACTGAAGTGCATTCTCGCACCCATTCAGGTGATGCCATGTGTTGAAGGATGAAATTGGAACAGCAGGCCTGTGGGGGAAATTGAGAATTTGATCCTTTTTCACAAAAAGGTTAAAATGTTCCAAATTGATCCGCGCCCCCCTTTTTCCAATCGTGGTGTGCCACATGTTCACGTTGAAAATTCAAAGCGGGTCGGTGGAGGTTTTTGAGAATTTGAGTTTTTTGTTAAAAAGAGTTTAAATGGCATATTTGAACCACATTTCCTCAACCACTCATATGGCACCACATGTCCAGCTTTTGGCGGAGCTGCAGGAGAGCGGAGCAAAATGAGAAATCGTGCTTTTTCTCCCAAATGTCAGGAAATGTAGATTTCTCCCCCAGGGCCATCGTTGTTTGGATCTTGCCATGTGTAGGGTCCAAATTTGAAGATAAAAGGGGGAAAAGATAGCCAAATGCACTCATCTAGTTTTTTACACCATTAACAAACCAGAGCTCTGTAAAATGCAAAAATGGACCATTCTTCATTCTTTTTCTTTATATCTTTGTCGTTTCTCCATGAGATGCATTTTTGGTTTATCATGGAGCAAAATTGATAATTTTGAAGGGATGTAAAGTTTAATCATCTGAAAACAGAGTTTATCAGGCGTAAGCGATAAAAAAGGGAGAAAAATTACCAGTAAGCACTTGAGTGCTATGAAAGTGGTTAAAAGGTGGAAATGGCAGGACCACATGAAGAAGAAAATCATGAGATGCCCCCTACTAAAATAATCATGCTTGAACTAATGAAATATTCACATTTTTAACCTCTAGTTTTCATGAGTGCATTTGTTTCATGTCACTTTCCAAAATCAGATCTGCAACAAACATTATTCCTTTCAAATATTCTTTTTTTGGGGACAAATTATGGATGTATACAAATTTTTATAAGAACATGGTTTTGGCCATGGAAAAAGGATTCTAGTTTTCTAGGAAGGTTGTAAATTCTGAAGTAATTCAATACAAAAGTTCTTTCTTTTCTTAGTTTTCCTCTGTTATATCTCTCTCCTAGCTCAATTCAATGAATCATTTATTTTGCATTCAATAGAAACTTTGTGTTCTGGAATGTGTAATCCTCGGAACTTTATGTCTGCAGATTTGCATCGGTGGTGAAATAATTTATCCTTTTCTATATTTTCTTGGTTCAATGTGAGTAGGGAGATACTCTATTATCTATATTTCCCAAAAGTATTGTTGTTTTCTTCCTCCACCCATCTCTATATTCTTCCATTCCTTCTTATTGATAATCTTTTAAGTATGAAAACATCCCAGAATATCAGGGTCCAAACATTGAGAGTTTTATATTTGTACATTTGGTGTTCCTACTTTCAATAAGGGAACCTCTCCCATCAAAGAGGGGGGACTTGTTGTCCCCTGACTGTGGTTTTAACCCATGTTCCATTCTGAAACCCAACAGTTTTTGGTAACTCCGCTAGGGAATTCAATTCAAATGGATTCCAGTTTTTGAATAAAAACTTCTTGATCATCTTTGATCTGGTGACTCCAAGATACACTTGGGGTAGAATAACCCTTGGAGAAGAAGACCCTCATTTCCAGCTTTTGGATCATCAAGGTTTCTCTCTCCCTTCATCAACAAGAAAAAGAAGAGGAACAAAATCTGCAAGCACTCCTCCTGCTAGAGACAGAACTTCTAGGAGTGACATCCCTCAAGATCAAATCAGTCCTAATTTACATGCTTTGATTCTCGTTGGTGTTTCCGTTCCTCTCCAAACAATCTTTCCAAGGATGGAAGCTCCTTTTCCTTGGGGCCAAAGGGTTGGGCTTCTTGCTCTTCCCCAGCCATTGTATGAATTTCCTAGAGGCAATAGAAAGAATTTCCCTAAATTCAGAGGTGATGGGAAGGTTCATCCAGATGAACATATTATGGCCTTCATTGTTGCTTGTGGTGTTCTCGAAGTTGAACATGAAGATAAATTTGTTAGACTTTTTGTAGAGACATTGCAAGATAATGTTGTTGATTGGTTTTACCATCTCCTTGTTAGATCCATAACCAATTGAAACACCATGACGACCCAATTTGAGTAGCATTTCAAACCTATTGAGGATGTACATGCCCTCTTGGCCCAAATTTCTCAAATCAAGAAAGAGTCACATGAGCCCATGAGGGAATTTGTGGCCAAATTCAACAGGTTGGTTAATAGGATCCCATAAAACACACGCCCTGTGGATTAGATTCTTAAATGTTTCTTCCTTAATGCCCAACTTTCTGAAGTGAGCTATGCACTTAGGAGAGCTAATCTTAACACCTTAGATGTTGATTAAAGATTTGTTGTTAGTGTTGAATATGATATGATCATGTCTGGCAAGCTAAGGAGAGATTCATCCAAATTCAAAGCATCTCCTTCTTCCACATCTTCTCCTGGAGCTAATGCAGATTAGTTGGTCTAGAAACTTGCTAATGATCTTATTGCTCACAAGAAGAAGTTCACCCAGCATACTCCTTATTAGGATGTTCCTAGGAAGAACTTTCAGCCCAGGAATCGGTTGCCCTCTACTCAGACCACACTAGAAATTGATGGCCCGCCTATTAAATTTCTATTCAATGCAACATGTGAAGTCTTGGAGCCTGATGATGAGAAGGATGAGACCTATGAAGAACATGAAGAAGAAGCTGATGAAGAATTAGAGGAGTTGAGTGGATCTCACGTCCATTTTCTCACCACTGAAGGTATAGATGAAGAGGATGATTATGAAGAAACAGTTATAGAGATGAACAATGAATCATATGTTGTCATGACTCATGAGAAAGCCAACAAGAAGGAGAAAGTGGTGCAGCCTACTAAAATATCTAAGGAGCCTCCTATGGTCATTCTAGTGATTGCAAGGAGAGGAAATCCTATTCCAACTTCTTCCACACCAAAGGTAAGTTTTGTTATGCCTTCCTCCTCTGTTTATGCTCCTAAAACTTATTACCCTTCAAATGATAGAGTTGATAATTCAAAATTTTCATCTAATCCTATCAATGATGGTCCATCTAACTCTGTTTCTTTTGACATTATTGACCATTTCAAGAAAACTAAGGTCCAGATCTCAAAAGTTGAATTCTACCAAACCCATCCTAAGGCCTTTTCTAAGATGGTGGACTTCATAAAATCCAAATCCAAGCCTTCATCCACTAGTTCCAAAGGTCTCTTTCCCACTCCTCCTTCATCTCAACCAAGCCTCGTGGTAGTAGTTACTTCATCTGATGGGAAGATCGAACCACTTTATATCACTCTCCTCATAGCTGGCCACAAACTCAGCAATTGTGTTATTGATTCTAGTGCTTCAGATAATGTGATGCCTGCTAAGGTAGGTCATTCCCTAGGCTTAACCCTAACCCACATTTTTGGTTCATGTTACTCAATGGAAAGTAGAGAAGTGCCATTGGTTGGGAGGATTAATGATGCACAAGTAGCCTTTGTTGCTTTTCCAAAGAAGAGATTTTTAGCCACCATTTTGGTAGTTGATATTCCCCTTCCTATGGCATGCTGCTGAGTAGAAATTTTTGCAAAAATGTTAGAGGAGAAATCATGATGGATTGGTCACATGCTCTTACTCCAGTGAATGGGAAAAATAAGAAGCTACTGCCTAAGAAAAAAACTAAATATATCGTGCAAAAAATAGATGACCCAAAGGCACAAATACTTTATGAGGACATTGATCATGGTAATTAAATGACCTTGTCACAAGATGAGGCTAACCATCCTAAGGAAGTGTTTATTGATCCTAATGGAATTTGGATATTGGAATTTGATGGAAGTTGCTCCTTAGCTGGTTCTAGAGCTGGTGTGGTGCTTATTTATCCAAAAATTCACTCTTTCTCTTTCAAGCTCCAATTTGAAAACACAAATAATAAAGCTGAGTATGAGGCTCTCATCCTCAGTTTAGGCATGGAAAAAGAGATGGTGATAAAGAATATCCTTGCTCATGGATATTCAAAGCTGATTGTAAAATAGGTTAGAAATCTTTTTCAAGTGAAGAATAGAAGGTTGAAACATTACAGGAATCTGATTTGGGATTCCATTGATTTCATTGATGCCTTTTCAATTAAATCCATGCCAAGGGAAAGAAATACCAAGGCTGATTCCTTGGCTATCTCAGGATCTTTATTGATCCCTCATCTAGATTTCTTCCAAGATAAATTCACCATTGAGATGATTCATAGGCCTAGTGTGCCTGACAGTGCAAATAATTAGCAGGTCTTTAATGATGATCAACACTTTCTTTCCTACCTTGAACTCAGAGATAATTTTGACCAACTATATTTTGAAGGAAGTGGAAAACTTCCTAGAGAGCATGTGCCCCTAAATGAAGAAGATAACAAAGAAGAAATGGATCATGATGGCTACATAAAACTAAAAGGTAATAATATACCTAAAGGGTTGTTAAGTTTGGAAGAGTTATTTGATAAACATGATAGGTACATCAAGTAAAAAACTTTCAAAGGAGCTCAACAGTCTGTTGACTATGAAAAGATAAACATTGGGAGTCTTAATGAACCCATGCTGGTAAACATTGGAAAGTTTTACACACAAGAGGAGAGGAAAAAAGTAGCAAATTTTTTGAAAAGGTATGTTGATGTTCTTGCATATTCTTATGATGATCGCAAGGCTTTTTCAGCTAAAAGAGATGCAACATTTCATTCCTCTAAATCCTGGGATCAAGCCCTTCTGGAAAAATCAGAGGCACTATAACCCTAAAATTGTTGATACAATCTTTTAAGAGATCTAAAAGTTATTGAAGGCTAAGATCATTTTCCCCATTTACCATTCAATGTGGATTGCTAATATTGTGCTTGTCAAGAAGAAGAATGGTGAGATCCAAATTTTTGTTGATTATAGGAATTTGAATCAATCCTCTTTGAAGGATAATTATCCTCTCCCTGTAATGGATCAAGTGTTGCAGGATGTTACAGGTTCAGAAATGTTGTCCATGCTTGATGGATTCTCAGGATATAAACAACTATAAGTAAGTGTTGCAAATTAGCATAAGACTACCTTTACCACTCCTTGGGGCACCTTTTCTTATAGGAGAATGCCTTTTGGCCTCATCACTATTGGTGCCACCTTTCAGAGGGAAATGGACCTGGCCTTTGGCAGCCTCAAGGGAAAATTCATAGTTGTATACCTTGATGATCTGAGTGTGCTTTCAAAAACCAGAGATGATCATTTCCAACACCTTGAAAATATCCTCCAAAAGTGTAGAGAGCATAGCATCTCCTTGAATCCCAAGAAATATGTCTTTTGTGTCACCAAGGGAAAATTATTGGGACACATCATCTCCAAGGAGGGAATCAAGATTGGTCCAGAAAGAGTCTAGATGATTCAGCAAATCCCTCTCCCCACAAGAAAGAAGGGTGTGCACTCTTTCTTTGGCAAGATCAACTTCTTGAGAAGATTCATACCTGATTTTTTTGAATTTACTTTGAACATAGCCCACATGATGAAAGGGAAATAGACTTTGTGTTGGTCCTCTGAAGGGAAGGTTTCATTTGAAGACATAAAGAAATCTATAGAAAAGACTCTAATCTTAGCATGCCCTGATTATAGCAAAGAATTCATTATCTATTGTTATGCTAATGAAAGTATTCTATTTGTTGTGTTAACCTAGGAGAATGCTGAAGGTCACGAACTCTCCATAGCGTTCATGAATTATATTTTGAGAGCCCGTGAGCTGAAGTACACCATGATGGAGAAACATGCTTTTGCAGTGGTCAAAGTTGTGAAGCACTTTCGTTTCTACATCCTCAATTCTCATTCTATTGTTCTTGTTCCTAATACAACTATTAAATCCATTCTTACACAACAATAATTTAGAACCAAGAGAGGTAGTTAGGTAGCCAAAGTTCAAGAGTATGATCTTGACATCAAACCCACCAAGCTAGTTTGAGGAAAGGGCTTATGTGAACTCATTGCTGAAGGAGCTGATGCCAAATTGTCCAAGGAAGAAGTTGATATCCCTATTGTTCTTTCCCTCAACTCAACTAATGAATGGTATGTCGGCATTGCACACTTTCTTACTTATGGAGAATGTCCATCTCATTTGAGTTCCAAGGATAAGAGAGCCATCAAATTAAGGTCTGCATAATATGTGTTGTGGGAAAATGCATTTTTCAAATGAGGGATAGATGGAATGTTTTTGAAATGTGTTGACAAAGAGCAACAAAAGAAATTGTTCTTGGCCTTTCATGACTAGGCCTGTGGAGGTCACTTATCTTCTGCTATCACAGCCCACAAAATCCTCCATGCTAGATATTATTGGCCTACCCTATTCAAAGATGCATCAAAATGGGTAGGAAAGTGTGAAGCATATCAAACCTTTGTTAGAAAACCCAAATTGGTTGCTTCACCTCTCAAACCAGTGGTGATTGAGGAAACTTTTCAACAATGGGGTTTGGACTTCATTGGGACACTCAATCCACCTTCAAGTGCGGGGCATACTCATGTTTTAACTACCACTGATTATTTCACCAAGTGGGTGGAAGTCGTTCCAGTTAAAAGTACTACTTCTGAAGTAGTATACGGGCTTCATCAAGGAGCACATCTTAATAAGGTTTGGGATACCAAACAAGATTGTCACTGACAATGCTTCTAATTTTTCTTTTGCTAAGATGATGGATTTTTGCTATTGATATGGCATTTCCCTTGCACACTCTTCATATTACTATCCCTAAGGGAATGGACAAGTAGAATCAACTAACAAGAACTTGGTCACCATTGTTCAGAATCTTGTTAATGACTCTCAGAGGAATTGGCATAAGAAACTATATGATGCTTTATGGGCATATAGGATTACACCTAAGAAGGCCATTGGAATGTCTCCTTTTCAAGTGGTATATGGAGTTTAAGCTTAGCTTCCAGTGACATTAGAACTTCCAGCCTTGCATTTGATGAAAGCCATTGAGGATGCCAGCTTTATCAATTCATTGGAAAAAAGAATTATGTACCTCTAAAAGTTGAATGAGGATAGATTGCAAGTGGTTGACAGAACTCATCAACTCAAGGTAAAAGCTATGTTTGACAAAAAGGATAAACCCAGAACTTTTCAAGTGGGAGATAGTGTTCTTCTTTGGGACAAAAGGCATGAACCTCGACGCAGCCATGGTAAATTTGATTCCCTTTGGCTTGGTCCTTTTAAAATTAGACATTTTTCTGGTGAGAACAATTTTTACCTGGATTACATGGATGGTTCTCCTCTCCCACTTCCTTATAGTGGGAAATTTTTGAAGTTTTTCAAAACCTAGGAGTGTTGGTGGTCCCTCTGTACATATTGTATAGTGTTTTGCTTTCCTTGTTTTTGTTTTGGTTGTTTTCCTTTCTGTATTCTCTTCAGTGTTGGTATTCCTTCTTTTTGACTCTGTTTCCCATTGGATAAGACACTAATTCGATCTGATTACCTAGAATTCTCTAAGGTTCTTGATTTTTCCTCTTTCCTCTGCCAAATCATCCCCAGAAGGATCTGGCTATTGTCCTCACAATTTTCCCTACCCTTCGAATCTAATTTCATGAAAATTGGAGCCCTTCCATGGAAAAAAATCATGTTTTAAACTCCTTCGATGATCATTTTTATTTCCCATGACGTTTTTAATCAAAATTCCCTCAATATGTTGCCATTAAAATGTTTTACCTATTTTCAATGGATGGGAAATGATTTTAGTTATTATTTTATGTGTGGGACCTTACATCTCTCTTTTTTAACCTTTTGTAGAGAAACAAATTCTTCATCGAGAGCAAAATGGTGTTTTCTCATTTCCTGCAACTTCCTACATTCTTTTCCCCATCAAATTCTTGCTCAAAAAGGTGAAGCTATGTGTTTTTTTCCCATTGGATGTAGCCGAGTGGGTTCCTTTTTGAACTTATCACATTTGGTGATTTTGGAACAAATGTCATATTTTCCCCGGATCCCCGCCAGTCCCTAATTGGCTGGAGTAGTTTTGGCAGAAGTTTGGGGCGACAGATAAATTTTATTCTCTAAGGCATTACGGTGAAAGGGTGAAAAGTTATAAAAATGACCCGTAGCCACGCCCAAGTGAAAGGATAAATTTGAGTTGAAATCTACAGCAAATCAGAAAGGGATGCGTGTTCATGTTGAAAAATTCAATGGCAAAGGCATGGAATTTCGGGGGAAAGGGTGGAATTTTTCCTTTTTCAAAATAGATAAAAATCGAAGCACATCCCCATAACCAATTAGGAGATACCATGTGTTGAAGAATGAGAAAGGGACACGTGGCCATTTTTCAGTTCACAGGCACTTTGGTGGATCAGCAGAGGACTTTGGGAATTTTACCCTTGTTTCCACAAAAGGTGAAAACTTCTAAAATGGCTCACGGCCCCGCTCATGTGAAGGGAAAATTTCTAAGTTAAGCCCCACAGCATATTAGAAAGGGACACCTGGCCTACGTTGAAAATTCAATGGCGGGGGCATGGACCTTTAGGGAAAAAGTTGGAATTTTTCCCCTTTTCAAAAATAGATAAAGTATAAAATTGAAGTGCATTCCTGCACCCAGTCAGGTGATGCCATGTGTTGAAGGATGAAATTGGAACAGCGGGCCTACTGAGGAAATTAATAATTTGAGCCTTTTCACCAAAAGGTTAAAATGTTGCAAATTGAGTCGAACCCACTTTTTCCAGTCGTGGTGTGCCACATGTTCATGTTGAAAATTCAAAGTGGGCTAGCAGAGGTTTTTGAGAATTTGAGATTTTTGTTAAAAAGAGTTTACATGGTAGATTTGAACTGCATTTCCTTAGCCACTCAGATGGCACTACGTGTTTGGATTTTGACGAAGCTGTGGGAGGGCGAAGTAAAATGAGAAATCACACTTTTTCTCCCAAATGTCAAGAAATGTAGATTTCTCCCCCAGGGCCGTCATTTCTTGGATCTTGCCATGTGTAGGGTCCAAATTTGAAGATAAAAGGGGGAAAAGATAGCCAAATGCACTCATCTAATTTTTTACGCCATTAATGAACCAGAGCTCTGCAAAACATAAAAATGGATCATTCTTCATTATTTTTCTTTGTATCCTTGTCGTTTCTCCATGATATTCATTTTTGGTTTATTATGGATCCAAATTGATATGTTTGAAGGGATATAACGTTTAATGATCAGAAAATGGAGTTTATCAAGCATACACAATAAAAAAAGGGAGAAAACTTACCAATAAGCACTTGAGCGCTATGAAAGTGGTTAAAAGGTGGAAATGGTAGGACCACATGAAGAATAAAATCATGAGATGCCCCCTGCTAAAATAATCATGCTTGAACTAACGAAATATTCACCTTTTGAACCTCTAGTTTTCATGAGTGTGTTTGTTTCATGTCACTTTCCAAAAGCGGATATGTAACAAACATTATTCCTTTCATATATTATTTTCCTAGGGAAAAAATATGGATGTATATTAATTGTTATAAGAACATGGTTTTGGCCAAGGAAAAAGGATTCTTTTTTTCTAGGAAGGTTGTAAATTCTGAAGTAATTCAATACAAAAGTTATTTCTTTTCTTATTTTTCCTCTGTTATATCTCTCTCTCCTAGCTCGATTCAATGGATCATTTTTTTTGCATTCAATAGAAACTTTGTATTCCGGTCTGTGTAATCCTCAGAAATTTGTGTCTGTAGATTTACATCGGTGGTGAAGTAATTGATTATTTTCTATATTTTCTAGCTCAATGCGAGTAAGGATATACTCTTCTATCTATATTTCCCAAAAGCATTGGTGTTTTCTTCCTTCCCCCATCTCTATATTCTTCCATTCCTTCTGATTGATAATATTTTAAGTATGAAAACATCCCAGAATATCAGGGCCCAAAAATTGAGAGTTGTATATATGTACATTTGTTTTTCCTGCTTTCAATAAGGGAACCTCTCCCATTAAAGAGGAGGGACTTGTTGTCCCTTGACTGTGGTTTCAACCCATGTTCTATTCTAAAACCCAACACACCTCAAGGGTGAAAAGAATAAATTGGTGGATTATGTTCAACATCTAATAAATCCCATATCATCCACTTTCCCAGTACCCCTAATGAAGAAAATCTAAATTTTCAAAACAAATAAACACATTGGGCCATACCACTAAATATTTACTTTCAGAGATTCTCATTTTTGTGGAGAGATAATCAAAGTAGCTATTAAGCTCCATGAGGATATTAGTGCATATCTAGATCTAATCCTTTCTTTTAAGGAAGCTTTTGTTTCTAATATATCAAATTTGGATGAGCTATTTCCTAGTATATATGAGATGACAAGTATGAAATATTCAACTTTAATCGTTGAAGGAATTCTTGAATTTGAATGTTGAGGGACACACTTTCTTTAGTGTCTACATCTTAAATCAAGAAAGATGCTTCTCGAGGATTTTATGATCCATTATGAGAGCATATGCAATGAATCCTTCACCTCACTTGACTCGATTCAGGATTTCATAGCTGAGATCCCTTGTGATCATGTAAACAAGAAAAATCAAAGGCGTTAATTAGAACATGTTGAGGAGAAATTTTCACAATTTTTCAAAGACGTATACTCCCACCATCAATTTTTCTTCAGCTTCAATGGAACATTACATCAAATTAAGGAACTTGTTCGAGAATATTCAATCAAATAAGGTCAATCTGAATGATATGCCAGGTAGGATCTTGGAATTTTAGGTGTTTTGTGAGGTTGTGCTTTGACTGAGTGAACCTCCTAAGGAAGAAAATATGTTCAAAACATTAGGAAGGTTTAGATCCTTTCAATTGGTGAAGATAACGGATCCTAATTTCACTAATGGGACGAGGAGATAGATTTTCTTGTATTTGAAAAAGTGGGAGAGTCCATTTCTCATACATTTGAGATATGTGAACCCCACTTTAATGTATAAGGAACTGGATTTTATTATATGTTTAAATGGTATTTTAAGTGGGTTATTGTTAAACTCACTTTTTGAAAAGCTTGGATAATTTAAGTGATTTCTATTTGTAATTGTTTTTATAAAGTTGTTTGAAAAAGTCAAAGTCACTTAAGATTCCCTATTTAATGTGCATATGAACCCTAACTACTTTGTAACCAACTTTTGGGTTATAAAAGGAAGTTGGAGGCTCATTCATAAGGGTGACTTTGAGAGAGGAGAAGAAAATAATTTTTTATGCAAGCTTTACTTCAAGGAAAGAAACTTTGTGTTCTTCTGAGTAGACGTTTTGGAGTTAATGAAATATGAACTTTGTGTCCCATTCATTCTCTCTTGTAACATTTGGTGTTCTTATGTTAATTAGGTGTTAGCATTTGAATCTTGCATGAAAATATTGTATTGGATCTTATTGTCAACTATATTAATACATTTTTCTAGTTCACAATGAACAAGCTCTGATTATCTACTTCCTCATGTGTGTTCCCTTTTACTCATTTGTTTATATAACTCAAACTCCATTTTATTTGTGTTAGTTATTCATCGTTCTTCTTCATGTAATATTAGGCTCTTATTTTACCTAACTCTTTCATGTTCCTTCCATTCATTCCATTCCTTTCCTTTCCTTCATTCCATTCCATCTCCCTCATTCACATTTCTTTCCATTGATGTTCCAAAACACGCCCCACATACAATTTTTAATATACAGATGTAAATACAGTTTTGGTTTTCAATAAAGGTAGCCTCACCTTCATTGAGGAGGGACTTCATTCCCATACTGTTACATGTCATTTTCATGTGTGCAAATCCATATGCTAACATTTATTTGGAGATTCTACTGGGGATTCAAGAATCATTAACCAATGTTTGGTTAGATATTTATGACTATCCCCTCTGCACAAATTCCAGTTCTTCAACCAAATATTGTGCCCAATGAATATTTTCAAGGAGACATTGTTTCAAGCCTTTGAATAGTAGCTTGGGAAAACTGCAAAAGCTTGTAGCAATTTTTGGATATTGATAGATCCATTTATGGAGAAATCTACATTGAAGACCTTAAAAGAAGGGAACCCGCACTTGTGGCCTGAAGACCTCCTAGACACATATTGATTGTAGTACATAGACGTGGCCCTCTTCCACCAAGGAAATGATTTGTATGACTATTACAGGCAACCCACCTATCTTGCAACCAAATATTATTTTTCAGATACTCAATAATACATGTCATTAGATTTGAGGAAAGTTATTTGGGAAAATCACACGAGAAACTATCATTTTCATCTTGCCAGATCAATACTAGAAAACGAAGAATATCAAGATGTGAGACTTGCAAGAATCATCCAGGAACAAAGAGATCGATAAAGAGAGAAAAGAGAACAAGAAAGAGCAGATCAGAATGTTCTAATGATCCCTTTACTATAATGATTTTAAACTAGCAAGAAGGAGGTTTGCATGAGGAGAAAAATCTAACGGTCAATCAGATCCCATTTTTGAATTTCAAGGAAAGTTTGGTTTCAATTTTTCTCCTCCAAAGGGGAAAAATCCTCATAGATCTAGAAGTCTTGCATCAAGTCCTAAAAGATAAAATAAGGAAGGAATCACTACCAGTCAAGCACTTGTTCTTGATCACGTTGTTTTTCCCTTGCATACCACCTTTCCTAAGATGGCATTTAATGTACCATGAGGAAATTCCATAGGCCCATTTGCCTTACTATCTCGACATGACCTCCCATAAGGATCGAGGAAGATTCTTCCCAATTTCAATGGATATGGGAAGACTTCACCTGATGACCACATTTTTTCCTTCTTTGCTACATGTGTAGTTTTATTAGTGGAATATGAAGATGTTGTTTTTCACCTTTTTGTTGAAACATTGATTGAAATTTCTACGGATTAGTTTCATCATCTCCCAAATGGATGAATTACAAACTGGGATGATATGAAAACTAAGTTTGAAGAGAGGTTCAAGATGGTAGAAGATGAGCATGCCCTTCTTGCTAACTATCTCATGCAAAGAAAGATCCAACAGAACCCATGACGAATTTTGTGGCTAAGTTCAACAAAATGGTGAACAAAGTTCCTGTCGGGATTCACCTAAACCCTAACAGACAAAAATGTTTCTTTATTAGCACACAACAACTAGAAGTGTGCTATCAATTGAGAAGAGCTAAAGTGGCTACTTTGGAACTTTCTCAATCCTTAGAAATAGAAATTGAGGATGAATTAATCATGGCAGGAAAATTTAAGAAAAATTTCCTCAAGGTAAAGAATCAAGAAACCTCAAATGCTTCTGATACCATACTCACTAAGTTGGATAATGATGTGCTAGCTTTGAAAAATCAAGTTGCCTAAAGTAGTAAACATGCTCCTTATAAAGACATCCCAAGAAAGAGATACGTTCATAACAAAGCAAAAATTGTAGGCACTCTGACGAGGCTTGTTATTGAAGTGGATCCCACAACTAACACAAATTGTGATGTCATTGAAGAAAGTGATGATGAAGTTAAGGTCATCAAAGTTGACGAAGAAGAGCAAGACTCTGGAAAATCTAAACCTGAAGTTGAAGATCCTAAAGGAGAAATTAATCATCATTTCTTTGAGTATCATTCAGAAGAGGAAGACAAATATGAAGAAATTGTGGAATATATGAATAGTCAATCCTTCATTGTCTTCACACGCTCTTAGAAAAAGGAGAAAATTACCACTAAGGTGGAAGATAAAAAGAGATCCAAGGAAATTCCTAAAGAATCTAAGACTAAGGAAATTTCCAAATAATCCAAGACAACTGAGATTCCTAAAGATTCCAAGGTGACTGAGGTTTCCAAGGTCAAAACTATCTTAAAGAAAGGAGGGCCTTTTTCAAGTCAATTAGTTGATAAATCAGCTAAAAAGAAATTTTTGTCTTCCACATCAGTATCAACCAAGCCCAAAGTAAAGGTCAAAAGTGTGTTATCATCAAGTTCAAAATAACTAGTATCTAAGACATCAAGTACAGTCATTTTTCCCAAATTTGATATCATTGATCACATCAATAAAACAAAAATTTCCATGTCACAGGAAGAGTACTTGAAGTCCAATAAGGATCAACTCGAGAAATTGGTCTAATTTATCAAAGGTGACTCTACTGTTCATTCCTCCAAAGGAATTTTGAAAACTCCCAAAGATAGGAAGACTCAAAATATTGTGGCGGCCACTAAACCTTCAAATGAAAATATTGAACCTTTCTTTATGTCCTTTCTAATCAATGGGTGTAAATTAAGTAATTACATCATAGATTCTAGAACCTTAGATAATGTGATGCCTGCAAAAGTAACACATGCTCTTGGGTTGAATTTTACAAGAACTTTTAGATCCTATTACTCAATGAAGACAAGACAAGTTCCTCTGATTCGGTAGATTAAAGACACTCAAATGGTTTCAGCTCAATTTCCTCAAAAGTGAGTCAAGGTAACCATTCTAGTTTTCGACATTCCCACTTCATATGGTATGTTTTTGAGTAGAAAATTTTGTAGAGATCTGGGTGGTGATATTCAAATGGACTGGTCTCATTCTATGATCCCTATCAATGGAGAAATGAAGAATCTAATGTTGGAGACTTAGTAAATGTTCACAATAACAAAAACCGATGATCCCCACGAACAGGTCCTATTTCAAAACTCAAGTATGGGTAACTATATGATGATTACATAAGTTCATGTACCTGAGGTAACTTTCCAAGATCCCAATGAGATCTAGACTCTTGAGTTTGATGGAAGTTGTTGCTCAACAGGTTTTGGCGCAAGAGTGGTGTTTATATCTCCAAATGGTAAAAATTTTCCTTTTTCTTACAAACTCCAATTTTCAAATAATAACAATACTATAGAATATGAGTCATTAATCCTTGGCCTCAAATTTATAGAAGAGAAAGAGATCAAAAATTTGAAATTCTTTGGAGATGTAGAATTGATCGTGAAGTAAGTAAAAAATCAGTTTCAAGTAAAGAATGATCATTTGAACCACTACAAAAATAAAGTGTTGGACACGATAGAAAAATTTTATGCTTTTTCCATAGAATACGTCCCTTGTGAAAATAATGACAAATAAAATTCCCTAGTAGTCTCAACTTCATTGATGATCCCTCATTCAGAATTTGATCAAGACAAATACACCATTGAAATGCTTTTTAGGCCAAGTGTTCCTGACAATGTAGAAATTTGGCAAGTCTTCAACAATGATCAAAAAATTATATCCTTCTTGGAAAAGAGAGATCATTTTGAACAATTTTACTTTAAAGGAAGTTATTCCGCATTTTGAAAATCAACGGCCTCACCTATTCAAGGAGTTGAAAATGAATATCCTTGCAATGACATCATTCAACTCAAAAAAAAATCCAAAATATTGGTTTTACTTGAAGAAATTTTTGATAAACATGACAAGTTTATCAAAGAGAAAGAGTAGCTAGGACCTACGAATTCTACTGACTATGAGTAAGTTGAAATTTGTACCAATGACAAACCTTTCCTAATTAACATTGGTAAGTGTTTCTCACCTGAGAAGTGTAAGAAATCTGTAAGCCTCCTTAACAAGTATTTCGACGTATTGGCTTACTCATATAAATACTTTAAGTATTTCCAACCTAGGGAAATGGAGCATGTCATACACTTGAAACCTGGTGCAACTTCATTCAGGAAAAAGCAAAGACAGCATAATCCCAAGATAGCATGGACAATATTCCATGAGGTTCAAAATATGTTAGATGCACGAATAGTTTTTCCTATTCGATATTCAACTTTGATAGATAATATTGTACCGGTTTGTAAGAAAAATAGAGAAATTAGGATTTGCATGGATTTTCGCAATCTTAATCAAGCTTCCTTAAGGGATAACCATCCACTACCATTCATGGACCATATTTTGTAGATAGTAACTAGATCAGAGATGTTATCCATGCTAAATGGTTTCTATGGTTATAATCAAATTGAAGTGGCTAGAGACGATCAACATAAAACCACATTCACCACCCCTAGGGTAGGTTCACATATAGAAGAATTCCTTTTGGTTTGATCAATGCCAACATGACCTTTCAAAGGGATATGGATATGGCATTCATAGATTATAAAGACAAGATCATCGTGATATACCTAGATGACTTGACGGTGTTCTCAAAGAAGTGAAAATATCACCTAATAGACTTGGATAAAATATTGCAAAGGTGTAGACTTCATAAGATCTTCCTAAATCAAAAAAATTTAGTGTTTGGAGTTATGGAAGGAAAACTCCTAGCTCATATTGTTTCTAAAGAAGGAATTAAGATCAATCCTGAGCGCGTTCAAGCTATCAACAATCTTTCCTTACCCACAAGTAAGCCTGGAGTTCACTCATTCTTTAGGAAGGTGAAATTTTTGAGAAGGTTTGTGCTAGTTTTTTCTGAGCTAACCAAAGAAATTTTTGACATTATGAAAGGTAGAATCCTTCAAATGGTCGAAGGAAGGTAGAGAAGCATTTGAACAAATCAAGTATGTTATTGCAAAAGATCCTACATTAGTGTGTCCTGATTTTTAAAAGAATTTCATAGTCTATTGTTATGTTTCTCCACACAGGATATTTTCCATCCTGACTCAACACAATCAAGAGGTAATTGAATCTCCTATTGCATTCATCAGTTCCATATTCAAGAAACATGAACTGAATTATGGAAGGAAAACTCCTAGCTCATATTGTTTATAAAGAAGGAACTAAGATCAATCCTGAGTGCGTTCAAGCTATCAACAATCTTTCCTTACCCAAAAGTAAGCCTGGAGTTCACTCATTCTGTAGGAAGGTGAACTTTTTGAGAAGGTTTGTGCTAGTTTTTTCTGAGCTAACCAAATAAATTTTTGACATTATGAAAGGTAAAGAATCCTTCAAATGGTTGAAGGAAGTTAGAGAAGCATTTGAACAAATCAAGTATGTTATTGCAAAAGATCCTACATTAGTGTGTCCTGATTTTTATAAGAATTTCATAATTTATTGTTATGTTTCTCCACACAGGATATTTTCCATCCTGACTCAACACAATCAAGAGGGAATTGAATCTCCTATTGCATTCATCAGTTCCATAATCAAGAAACATGAACTGAATTATGGAAGGAAAACTCCTAGCTCATATTGTTTCTAAAGAAGGAACTAAGATTGATCCTGAGCATGTTCAAGCTATCAAGAATCTTTCTTTTTCCTACAAGTAAGCCTAAAGTCCACTCATTCTTTGGGAAGGTGAAATTTTTGAGAAGGTTCATGCTAGATTTTGCTGAGATAACCAAAAACATTTGCTGACATATGATGAAAGGAAAATAATCCTTCAAACGGTCAAAGGAAGGTACAGAATCATTTGAACAAATCAAGGGTGCTATTGCAAAAGCTCCTACATTAGTATGTACCAATTTTAAGAAGTATTTCATAATCTATTACTACGCTTCCCCACACACAATCTCTTTCCATCTTGACTCAATACAATCAAGATGGAATTAAATCTCCTATTGCATTCATGAGTT
The DNA here is from genome assembly GCA_019776745.2 of Taxus chinensis. Taxonomy (NCBI): domain Eukaryota; kingdom Viridiplantae; phylum Streptophyta; class Pinopsida; order Cupressales; family Taxaceae; genus Taxus; species Taxus chinensis. The sequence continues at coordinate 62,000,060 of CM034155.1, read as the reverse complement.
CCGGATTCAAGAAACATGAACTAAATTTCACTCCCCTTGAGAGGCATGCATACACGGTTGTTAGAGACCTTGAAACATTTCAGGTACTATGTGTTGAATTCACACACCAAAGTCTTAGTATCAGAGAACATAATTAAATCAATGTTGACACAACAAGAACTAGGATCTAAAAGAGGTAATTAGGTCTCCAAGATCTAGGAATATGACTTAAAAATCAAACATACTAAGTTAGTTCAAGGAAGGGGACTCTACAAATTCATCATAGAGAACGAGCTACGAGATGACTCTAAAGAAGAACCAGTTGAAGAAAGTTTACCAATGGTAGTTTTCACCAGTACCAAAGATGAATGATATTCTGATATCGCTTATTTTCTCACATATGGAAAATGTCCTGAGAATATGATAGCTAAGGAAAAAATAGCTATAAAATTGAGAGTTTGTCAGGTAGGTCGTTTGGGACAACACATTATTCAAGAAAGGTATTGATGGCATGTTCCTCAGATGTGTTGATAAAGAACAACAACCTAGGTTGCTTGAAGCCTTTCACAATCACGCTTGTGGTGGTCATTTCTATGGACCAGTGAATAATCATAAGAATTTCTGAGAAAATTATTACCGGCCCACTATGTTTTCTGATGCCCAAAAAATGGGTATCCAAATGCGAAGCTTGTCAAAAATTTGTTGGAATACCTAAATCAACGGCTTTTCCTTTAAATACAGTTGTCATTGAAAAACCCTTGTCAACAATGGGGTTTAGATTTCATCAGGAGTTCTGAATCCAAATTCAAGTGCTGGTCATACTCACATGCTAACTGACAACTACTACCTTACAAAGTGGGTAGAATTTATTACGATGAAACAAACATCTACTGCAGTAATTTGTGACTTCATCAAAGAGAACATATTGATTTGTTACATGGAATTCCACAAAAATATCATGATGGACAATGCCAAAAAAAATTCTCTTGTAGAGATGATAGGTTTTTTGTATGGTTAAGTGATATCTTTATCTCATTCATCAAATTACTACCCATAGGGAAATGCAATCAAGTAGAGCCCAGTAACAAAAACATCATTACCATCGTGCACAAGTTACTAGAAGAAAATCAAAGAACTTGACACAAAAATTTATATGATGGATTTTGGGATGACCACATAACTCCTAATTGGGGAAATCAGAGTGTCTCCATTCCAACTCTTATATAGAACAAATTCTCAAATTCCCATCACTTTGTATTTATCGGCATTATGATTGGCTCAAGCAGATGACGATGAATTCTTTTCCAATGCATTAGATAAAAGGATCATGTTCCTAAGAAAGCTTGAAGAATAGAGAAGTCAAGTGACAAACATGATCGAAGAATACCAATCAAAAGTAAAGAAATTTTTCGACAAAAAAAATAAGGACATAAAATTTCAAATCAATGACTCAGTTCTTCTCTGGGCCAAGAGATGTGAACCAAAAGGAAAGCATGAGAATTTTGATTCACCTTGGCTGCACCCTTTCAAAATCAGGCATTTGTGTAGAGATAACACACATTACTTGGCATATCCTGATGGAACTCATTTTCCTTTTCCCTGATAGCGGGAAATATCTCAAGCACTATGAAAATTGAAAATGGGTCGTTCCTCATATGTACATAGGTAATTAGGTTTTTTGGTTTGTGTCATTTACCTATTTTTTAGTTTCCTCTCTTTTTTCATCTTGTTTTTTTGTACCATCATTTTTGGTATCATGTTCATTAAATTTTTAGGTAGGGGTACATTATTGCATCCATGAAGTAATTGTCCTCAATTAGAGCTAGCTATTATCATCTAATTTTGAACTTCACAAAATTAATAAACATGAAAATTTAGAAAAAAAAATGAAAGTTTTTTTTGCATAAATTATCACCCTCATCCTTGATCATCTTATTCTCATGATCATTTTGGTTTTTCATTTCATCCATTTCGAGTGAAAACTCCTCCTACCAGGTCACAAACCATGTAAATAATTTATTAATTAATATTTAATTAATTTATCATGCTTTTATTTAATAAAATTAATTTTATTAATTTTTGGGGTTTTTAATTAAATAAATATCAATATAATATTTATTAAAAATCAATCAAGTTTTTTTTTTTAATTATTAGGGGAAAATTAAATTCCACTTCCAATTGCCGAGAATGCCAAATTAGCTTTCTGCACCTGGATTTCCCCTTTCCTAGCAAAATCATCATTTTTTCCCCGCTTATGGAATTTCTCCTGTTGACTACCAAACCAACTAGATGGAAAACTGGAAAAATATCTCCCAATTTCCCACATGGAGAAATAAAAAGGGAATTGTAAGCCTTCTTTGTTGTTGCCATAGACAAATGATTGAGTTTTTTCCCTTATTTCCCTGGTAAATAATTCCCACTACCCGAAGAAAGGGAAATTGGTTATTTCAATAGAAAACAAATAAAGAGTTACAGGAAAAACTCTTTAATCCTCACAAAAAATTCCTCCATGAAACTCTATGGAAGAAGTCACGCATAAGAAGCTTGAGGCTCTTTATTTCTAAATTTTTTTGTTATTTCCAAATTCTTCTTATTTCCCCAAACATTTGCAGGAGAAATATTTTTCCAAATTTATTCATATTCACCACAGGATTTTTTCAGGAAAAGGATAGTTTTCAAAAACATTTCCCCATGCCATTGAAGGATATCCCACGTTGAAATAGAAGAAAGAAAACAAATCCTTTCACGTGCCAAATAAAACCAAAATAAATCCAGTTTTTAACGCACGTGGTTTGAAAAGAATAAAAGTCTTCAATGCATTCGTTTTAAGAAGCAAATACCATTGCCTAGCCAAAGAGAGGTAGAATTCAACACATTTAATAGGTATAAATAATTATTTCCATGCCAATTCTAAGCTCCATGCATGTTGAGGGTATATTCCCATGCTAAAGCTTAGTTTCAACACCCATCCAGCAATGGGAAAACATTCATGTGTGGCATTAAGAAGAATAGGAATCCATAAAAAAAATTGCCAAGAAAATTGCATTCCATGTATTGGTGGAATAAAGGAAAAGTCCAAATAAATTGGAGGATAACAAAAATCCCCACATGCCAAGTCAAAGGAATACCAGGAAAAAAAAATCAAAACCAATTATCCACGCCTAAAGCCTGATTTCAATGCAAGCATAGCCAACAGGTGTCATAAAAGAAAATTCCAACACCTCAGAAAAGGAAGTAATGCCTAGCAAGAAATAAAATACACATTAAAAGCACCATAGCAAATGCTTGACAAGACCACCAAGAAGCACATTTGCATGTAGGTTTCAGAGAAGTAGAATCCAAGCAGAGAAGTAGGTCATGTGCCAAGGAAATAAAGAGAAGCCTTGAAGTCCAAAACACCAAAATAGATGAGATTCATTCACATAGGAAAGGAGTATGCTACACATTTATTTTTACAAATCCATTCATTTACCATAACAAGAAGCATTTTATTTGCAGAAAAATCCATGCATCCATTGATTAAGCAAACAACCAATCCATGCCTTGGTCAAGTAGAAGCATTCACAATGTTTCCAACAGTATTTATCTTGGCCTGAGAATCTGATCCAACTGAAGACAACTTGAGGATCATCACATGGCAATAGAAATCATTATCACACATTTGCTAAAAAAATTAAAATTGATCCTCACACCTGCCATGAAGATTAGAGAGAAATTCCACACATGGGTGAAGTTAGAACAAAAGCCACACAATTGCGAGAAGAAGCTTAGAATGATAATTGAAGAGAGATCATGTGAAATTTAATTCAAGATCAATTATTATGTTATTTTTTTAAAACAAGATATATATCAACATAAAGAAACAAGTTATTTAATGAAGAAAATGATAGATGTGAAAAGAACGTGTCGTGGGTTATATCTGTTGAAGTACATCAACTTATGAGCTTGAGTCATTTCGAAGCTGGATTCATTTTCGCTGAAAAATCCAATCAATTGCCTACAACTTTCATCATGTTAAGGAAGCTTACATGGAATAATTTTAATAATTCACGCTCACCTACAATTTGGTATTTTTCATGAAGCCAAATAAAACATCCAGTTGCATTTGATTTTCACCGTGTACACTGTTTCAATCTTGTCGGAAGGCCTACTTTGCAACAATTTTGTGATTTCAGGCCTGAGTTATTTTCAAGGAAGAACCATAGTTCTGGTTTGGCTCTGAATCATGTCCACCTTCATGTAATTATTTTCCATGCTTTAAATTCACAACACCTCATTTTATATTTTTCACATAGCCAAAAAAAATTTAATTTATCTGATTTCGTTGCGTGCACAATTTTTTAGCCTATCAAGGAGACTTACTTTGAGAGTCACACTATTTTGAGCACTTTGATGAATCGTCAAGAGACCTAATTCCCTGTTTATGTTAGATTCTCCCTCATAATTCATAGTACTCCCTTTCCAAGTTTTATATTCCCACGGTGAGCGTTCGATGTTTAATAACCTAGTCTAAAACCAAGAGGACTAGATTTTTACAGTTTCTAAGGACTTGCATGTTTTCTTGGAAATTCGGTAGACATGAGTCAATTTTGACCTTCAAGTATTTCACTGAAGAATTTGATTCTGGGGAAAAAAAATATCTAATACACAAACTTGATGGTACCATTTTATCTATAGACTCCCTCATCTAGTGAGAGTTTCTTAGAACAAAATTTGGGCACTAATCGTTCCCAGGGATAGTCTTCACAAGGCAATTGATTGTAATTTTGTAAGAAGGAAGTAGTGTATTTTACATAACTATACTAGTCACTTGGGTAACCTGTATACAGTGGCTATATCTGAAGTTCTTTTCATTGCAGAAATAAAAGGTTTCATGTGCCATCAAGTTAATGTCTTCCATCATTATCCTTAGTTGCAGTTTCAAAAATGCATGCGCCCCTTCTTTTTAGGACGCACCTTAAGCGATGCTTCACCTTCCCATGATTTCCTTTTCCTACTTTGGAAATCTTCCCCTTATGATCCTTGGATTTCATTCCTCCATTGGGGACACCTCATGGTCTTCTGTGCACATTATCTTTTCACCCTCCTTCGTACCTTTCTATGCCACATCATCTTTTGACACATTTGAAGCTGTGCCACAAACAACCAGTCAAAGTGTGCCAACAGGATGCTTGAAACCTGACAACCAGCTAATGAATGACACATGGCATAAATGAAAAATCACAATGAATTGTTTACCATTCATCTTCACTCAATCCAAATGTGTCACATGTCTTGCAATGCCCACATGACTTCAGTGACATCTTTTGACAGCCATATCTTTTTCTCATCACTATTCATCCGATGTGAAGCATGCTCCTAGTCTCAATATCAATAGTTATATGACATGAAGATACAATGCTAAACAGTTCAAATTCAAATTCTACCATGGAAGATCTGGTAGGTGATAAATGGGATAAACATGATTTTTGGGTATTAATCAACAGTATCTGATCCTGCTTCAACCACCTGATCTTGATATGATATTCCCTCCTTCCTTCTCCAACCCTGCCAAACAGACTTGGTGGAAATGTATTTTACAAATTTGTAGGTAGATTTATAGGTCATTAAATGCTTCTTACCTTTACTGGTTGTATTTGAAATTCAGGTTTTCCCAAAAGAGATGAATTTTCTCTTCTTATTCCATGGATTTATCTATACCAATCCTCGAAAGAAGCATGGGCTCATGGTATTATCATTGAGAACATTTTGGATCCTTACGCATTTTTGCTAAGGACATACCTCATATTTTTTTAATTTCCTAAGTCGTAGGACCTCTAGATCTGACTCATGCATGTGGATATCGACATCTTTCAACCATTGTAGCAACTCTATGCATACGCAGGAAGTAATAGAAACATCATTGGTTGTGACTAATCTTTTTCCGAAAGAAGTTGTCACGTAGGTCAATCTTCTTACCTTTTCTTTCTCATTGTGTGCTTGTTGTGACATTATACATCCCTTGCAACTCCTTATTTAGTTGTGTTCCATGAAACTGATTTGATAAATACCTTTTAGTTGTGCTACGTGTGCCTAGCCTCCCTCCATGCATTTCCTTTCATTTTCACTCAGAACAGATAGTGTCCATCCCTCTTTTTTTGGTGCTATCACCTTTTAGTGTGGTTTCCTTTCATGTCATCCTTTTATCCATGGTCCCTTAGCATTGTTAGCTTAGCTTTCCCTTTCAGCACTAGGAGTAGCAGTAGTAGTAGCATTCGATAGAGGAACTGACCTATTCCAGAGATTTGTCCAAGTATGTAAGTGTCCTATAACTTGGGGACGGTTCCATTGTTGTCACAAATGACTCGGTTCTTCTAGATCTGAGACACGTGTAAGTTTGATGACCAACAAAAGTAATATCCTAAAATCACACTTCTGTCACAATCATGTCATATTAAAAAAATGATGTTATGGTATGGGTTCCAGGGAATTATACCTACCTCGACGCTCCATTCATAGTATGCGAATATCATCAATACAAACTTGGGACATGTCAATGTAAGTTTATTCTGTGATCACATATAAACTGAAGGCAAGTGCTCAATTTTCCTGACACTTATTCTAAATTGATCATAACTTGCATGCATGCACTACGACACCTACATAGTGTGGATGATTCAACTCCAATGGCTCCAAAGTGGAAGTGACCTTGACTTGTGAGTTCTTAGTCTCATCTCCGTGGTGAAGGAACTTCTCAATGACACCAATGGGTCAGCTTTGACTTCCTCATTCTGAAATATAGGTCATAGTTATTGGTAGAGGTCTCTTCAGAATAAAAAAAGCCATGTTTATTGGTAGTGATCGATAATGGGAGAAATTTTTCTACATTAATTGTCTTCACTTAATGGTTGTACAAATCTATTCATTGAAATACAAAGACCAATGACAAGTTTAGTTTTTTGAATCATTAAGCAAGGCCACATCATTTAAGTGTGTCCCTATAAACTCTTAGTTAGAAGTGAGTGTGATACTTCATCAACTAGTATTAAAGTTAGAGCATTCTCGAATTGGATGATCGTGAGTGAATCAGAATGGAAATACTTTGAGATAGTGAAAAATATGAAATACATAACTATAGGAAGTGGATTGTAATCTTGAATCTTGGAAGATATTCTCAATGGTGAAAGATCAAGAGCTTGATTCTAACAATCCAAGGTGGCGTAATGAATAAATTCTCGTTACAAATGAAGAATTCACCATGGAAAGGTTTTCAGAGCATGTGGAGAATTGCATGTAATTGTGAATGGGAATGCGAATAAAGACAAAATTTATCACACCAAGATGTTTCTCAAATGGAGAGATGGATGAATTTCTCAAGTTTTAATCTTGGATCTCTTTTCATTTTGAGGATTACGAATTACAATAGATGAGTTCATTATTGTACAACCTGGATAGGAAGACTCTTGGCCCAATGGATAAGACACTCATTGTAGGTGTCTTGATCTAGGTGGTGTGTTGTTGAATATGATGTCTATGTGTGTTTCCAATTCATTTAATTTGGGGAACCCACATGTACCCATTGCTTTTATTCATGTACTTTTCCTAAAATGACTTTAAAATTGTCATAAAATGATGTTATTGTTAAAATAGATTTTGATAATGTTTTGATAACTTAAGTGGTTTCTATTTTGAGTCACTTTTTAAAAGTTGGTTGAAAAATTCAAAGTCACTTAAGTGCCTTATTTAATTTGCATGTAAATCCTAACTACTTTGTAACCAAATTTTGGGTTATGAAAGGATGTGAGGGGCTCATTTGTAAGGGTGAATTTGAGAGAGGAGAAGAAAATAATTTTGTATGAAAGCTTTACTTCAAGGAAAGAAACTTTGTGTTCTTTTCAGAAGACATTTTGGAGTTAATGAAATATGAAATTTGTGTCCCATTCATTGTCTCTTATAACATTTGGTGTTCTTATGTTCATTAGATGTTAGTGTTTGAATCTTGCATGCAAATATTGTCTTGGATCTTATTGTCAATGTTATTAATATGTTGTTCTAGTTCACAATGATCAAGCTCTGATTATTTACTTGTTCACATGTGTTCCCTTTTACTTATTCTTGTTTAGCTAACTCAAACTCCATTTTATTTGTGTTAGTTATTCATCTTTCTTCTTCGTGCAATATTAGGCTCTATTTTACCTAACTCTTGCATGTTCCTTCCATTCATTCCATTTCCATTCCTTTCCTTCATTCCATTCCATCTCCCTCATTCACTTTTCTTTCCATTAATGTTCCAAAACACCCCCCACATACAATTTTGAATGCACAAATGTAAATAAAGTTTTGGTTTTCAATAAAGGCAACCTCACCTTCATTGAGGAGGGAATTCATTCCCACTTTTATACATGTCATTTTCATGCGTGAAAATCCATATACTAACATGACACAATTTCAGAAGTGAAATCAAAGAGTCATTCTCCAAGTAGCGCCAGCTTGCCACATGGTTAAAGTAAATGTGGAGACAAAGTTGGTTGTTGAAAATTTCAAGACCGATGGAAGGAGACGTGCATCATCTTGGCGTAATTTCAGGAGGCATTTCTGAAATAGAAACTTGAATGAGCACTAGCCCTCCACTTATCTAGGGGTCAACATAAGTCAAGCAGGAAATAGACCAGGGTAAGAAAAGTATAAAGGAACCGGTGGATCTCTCCACGTGTCAGGCTGGTGTAGCTTCAAAGGCAAAAAATGCAAACTGAATCCGCATGCTCATTCTAATCAATTCCTTCTACGTGGTCAGCCTAAATTGAAAGTTGTAGAAACAAATCGAATGGCCCATGTTTTAGTTGGTGAAATAATGTAATGGACGTATATTTTAAAAAAATGGTTTTTCTACCACTAATGTTTCTTTGTAAATCAATAATTTTAGAGGGTGTGAATGATTGGAATAAGTTGTAAATGTTTCTTGCTTTCTCGAGGAAGTTGTAACTATCTATTGCAAGCTATAGCATGGGATTTCAAAGCCATTGTACAGGTGGGAATTTTGATATTCTGGAACTATAATTTCTAATTGGAAGAAATCAATACAAAGTTTTTCTCCTTTTTGCTCTGATTTCTCTTTCCATTTTGCTCTGATATATGAATCATTTAATCCTTGCATGCTTAAAAACTTTGTGTTCTAGTTTATAAAAGCTCAAGAAATTTGAGTCTGTGGATTGTGCCTATTCTAAACTTGAATGGTTCTACTCTATATCTCATTTCCTCAATACATATAAGGTTTTTCTCTACCATCTCTTTTCCTTGAAAGTATTGTCTTCTTTTTCCTCCATCCTCTCTTCAATGTCTTCTATCCTCATGTATTGATAAATTTCCAGGAATAAAACACATTTCAAGATATTGGGAAACCACCATTGAATGAAATATTTTATATTTGTACATAGGTTTTACCCTTGCTTTCAATAAGGGAACCTCTCCCATTAAAGAAGAGGGACTTGCTTTTCCCCTAACTGTGGTTTCATTCCAAGTGCAAATTTGAAACCCAATAGACATAAAAGCATGAAATGTAAAATATATACTAGAGGTTACTATAGAAACTATAATTCATCTTACGTTGGAATGAACTATAATGTTTTTCACTACATGTATCAAAATAAGGGTCATGTTGCTTCAGCAAAAAAACAAAAACAACCAAAACAAGAGAATTGGGTGTATGTTGTATATAAATATGCAAACAAAAGAAAAGAGTCTTGCTTAATAGTGAAAACTGAATTTCATGTGTAAAATGAAGATAAAATATGGTATCTAGATAGTGGATGCTCTAAACATATGAGTTATGATAATGCAATTTCATTTCACTGTTAAACAATGCATCGGGTGTTGTGATATTTGGTGATAAAAATTTAGAAAATATAGTTAGAAAAGGAACATTAAGTCTAGATAATGGAAATACTATCACAGAAACTTTTCTACACGTTAAAGGTCTCAAGAAATTTTTTTTAAGTTTGATTCAAATGTGTAAAGGGGGATACAATATGATCTTCCATAACAAAGGATGTGATATTATTAATGGAAAAATAGGAAATAAATTGCTAAAGATAAAAGGAAAAATAACATATATGTTCTAAATGAAATAAATAATGAAAAATTCTTCACAAGTAAGCTTGATTACGGTTGGTTGTGGTACAAAATATTGGGACACATGAGCTTTGAAAATCTTGTGAAACTAAGTTCTAAAGTATGTTTGAAACAAAGTTCTAAAGTATGTGTGAAACATATATCAAAATATGTAAAACCAGTAGATACACTTTACAAAGCATGCCTGCATGGTAACAAAAAATAATGTCATTCAATTCAAAGGAATAATACTCTATAACCAGACCTCTAGAATTGATTCATACAGATCTTTGCGGTCCTACTAGAACTGAAAGTATAGAAGGTGATTGTATTTCATGTTGCTAATAGATGATTACACCAGAATTAAATGGGTAGCTTGTTTATAGAAAAAGTCAGAATCCTTAAAAATATTGAAGAAATTCAAGGCACTGGTAGAGAATGAGAATAAAAAAAAATCAAATTATAAGATCAAACAGAGGCAAATAATTCTGGTCTAATGAGTTTGATAAGTTTTGTGAAGAAAATGGGATTAGAAGACAATTGTCAGCTGCTATAACACCTTTCCAAAAGGAAATTTTTTCGAGGAAAAACATAACTGTGAAATAAATGGTGAGAACAATGTTGAATGAATCTAAACTACCTGATATATATTGGAGCAAAGATGTATACACAACACTCTACATCTTAAACAAATCTCAATTGAGAGTAAACAGTGACAAGACACATTAGCAACTGTCGAAGAACATGCCTGCAAATGTGAAACACAGAAGAGTGTTTAGACGTAAATAATATATGAAAAGAGATGAAGACAACTTGGGAAAATTTGACTCTAGGTGTGATGAAGGTATATTTCATGGCTACTCAGTAGTCAGCATGGATTACAAGTGCTACAATAAGAGGCTGAAGAAGATCACTAAAAGTACAAATGTAAAGGTCGATGGCATTCCCAAATCAAGCAATTGACACTATAATGGTCATGAATAACAAAAAGATGATGAAGAAATGGAAATCCCAAATGAATAAGTAGATGAAGAGGAGCAAATACTAGACACTAATACTCCCTCAAGATAAGTTAAGAGGGATCATCCATTAAACCATATCATTGGAAAAAAAGAAGGCATAATTCTCACAAGAAGAATATTAAGAGAGAAGAAAAAAAATGAATATATAACACACATGTCAATGATAGAACCCAAAAATGATGCAAAAGAAAGAAAATATCAGCATTTGGTGGGTGTAATGAATGAAAAATTGGATCAGATAAAAAATAATGAAACCTGGGAGCTCATGCAAAGACAAAAGAATAAAAATGTAATTAGAAAAAATTGGGTCTTTAAAGTTAAAGTGAATGAAAAAGGTTAAGTAACAAGAAATAAGGAAAGACTTGTGTGTAAAGGATATGCACATACAAAAGGAATTTATTTTGATAAGACATTTGCACCATTGGAAAGGATGGAAGCAATCTGATTGTTTCTGGCTTACATGACTTACAAGAGGATAAGAGTATTCCAGATGGATTTGAAATTAGATTTCCTCAATGGTTTTCTGAACGAAGAGGTATATCTTGAACAACCTAATGGATTTTCACTAACATAAGATAAATATCACATGTGTATGTTGAAAAAGGCTTTATATGGAATTAAACAAGCTCCTAGTGTTTGGTACAACATATTGGATTCATACCTCATCAAGCAAGGTTTTAGAAAAGGTGTTGCTGACATTAATCTCTACATCAAGGAGGAAGAAGATCATCTGCTTATTGTCATTGTACATGTGGATCACATCATTTATGGTGGAGATTATGATAAAATGACATGAATTTTATAATATGATGAAAAAATAATTTTAAATGTCCATTCTAGGAGATATTTCATTCTTTTTGGGATTGCAAATCAATCCTTCATATCAAGGTATCTTCATATCCCAAACCAAGTACATCAAAGAAATGTTGAAAAGGTTCAAGATGGAATATTTCAGACCTATAAGAACACCAATGGAACTTAGATGCAAGTTGAGAAAATATGAAATATCACAAAAAGTAGATAAAACTCTGTATAGATATATGATAGGAAGTCTAATCCTATAATGCCCGTTTCAACTACCACTTGAGACCAAGAAACAAACTAGGAAAAATTATGGAATAATTTTTTTTTATTAGAAGTGTCTACAACTAAGTTTATAAGGCTTTAGTTTGAAAAACCGGCTCTAGGAAAAAACCTAATTTCCAAAACACAATACCTATCATGGTTTAACCTAACACAAGTGCACTAGGTTTTTAAATTTTAGGGTTACATGTTTTGTTTAGGTTCAGGGAGAAATTTACCCCCATGTCTGCTCTCAAACAGGCCCAGAAGTTTAACTAGATTTTTCTCACATTTAGAGTCATCAAAACTTTTGTAAATTAGGCTCATTTGATAGGAAATTTCCTCACCTTTCCAACCATATAAAGAAGTCCTAACTCCTTGTAGATCTCAAGATATGGCCGGGTGGAGTTTTAGGGGAAAATTTTCCCTTGGAAGTCCGCGGGCTTAGGGGAAGAAATTTTCCCTTTGTGCGGGTCTGTTGGGGAGGGACACATGGCATCCTATGATTGGACATGGGTCAGCAAGGTGAGGGAGAAGGTTAGAATTTTTATTTCCAAAAGGGTTTTAAAAACCAAATTGGCTTGCATGGCCCGCGTGCCCATGGGGACACATGTCAACACCCTATTGTCGGCAGGTGTGCAGAGCCATGGAGGAAAAGTGGGAATTTTTTTCCAAGGGTGCAAAAAGTTTAGTTTTCCATATTAACTTGCAGGCCCTCCCTGCCACGTTTTAGGCCATGATTGGAGTGGGACGTGGGGTTGCGGGAAAATTATAGGAAATTTTCCAAAAGTGAAAATTTCCAAAAGAAAGGTTTTCAAAGGGGGTATGCCCCTCCATAGTGCCACATGGCAGCTTCTGATTGGATGAAAGGGTGGTAGGGTGGCGGACTTTTCTAAGAAATTTTTCCAACGCATTTTTTTGATTTTTCTAAGGTTAGATTTAATTCTTTTTTGGTTTTGAATGGCCATTTTGAAGTAAAACTTTAAATGGCCATAACTTTTGATAGGGAACTCCATTTTGGGCAAACGAGGACTTTCTGGAAAGCTCTCAGAGTCCTCTTTGCACAGGAATCATCAACTCTAGTTTTTGATGAATTTTTTAAGGTAATTTTTGAAGAAAAATTCTGCAGGGTTTATAATTTTAAAACCAGCAAATTTCAACTTATAAGATTTAATTCAATTTTGATATTTCTTCTTCTGAGCATGTAAATTGAGCATGGAGAAATGGTATTGGGTAAGTTTAAGTATATTTTCAAGGTCAAATTTGGAGATTAAGTTGGAATTGATATAACTTTACAGTCCTATGATAGGGAGTTGGGTTGAGAAGTTTAAATTGGATTTGATAGAGTTTTAGAGATATTTTATTAAATGTGAAGTTTAATGTGGGTTCAATAGGACCCAATACATCTAAAATACTTTGTCTCCCTTATTAATTTTATTCATAAATCTGAACTGTACATTAATTGCATTACTTTCAAATGTCAGAGTTATACAAATAACAAAATTCTTCCTTTCACCAGTTGCATAATTAATGTGCAACATTCAAGTATGGAAAACATGCCAAATTCCTTTCTCAAACACTCCATTGATCCAAAAAACACATATATACAATATGTAATGTTAATTTCTAATTTTTAACAACTCATTTCAAAAGATCAATTTTCTGTCATTTCCTTTAACTATTTCTCTTTTCCAAAATAGAATTTCCTAAGATATAACAATCATTCATTTTCTAATACAACAATGCAATTGAGCAAGAACGCAATTATTTCTTTGATTTCCAATAACAATATACAATTTAACTCCTTCTATTTGATTTCAAACACAATACATTTACTGGAAATTCTATTTCTTAATCTCTTTCAAAACAGAGTTATCATTCTTTGACAACAATACAAATTTAAAGGAATCAATGCCATCCTTTATTGATAATTCAAATAAATCTACAATTGAATTCCTTCCCAATTTGAATTGATTTCCACATTTCAAATACAAGTACAGAATATCATTCACATTTTCTTTTCCAAATAAAACAAAGAAGTATAATTCTTCTTTACATTTCTCAAATCAATTTCATATTCCAACTACAAGGTGAACACTTCAAATTTCAATATCAATTACAATCATCCACTAGAAGTGGGAAAGGTTACAATGAAATTTTCTCAAAGGGAATGACTGTCAAACTATGAAATTGTCCAAGCTCCAAATAGCAACATGTTGATTTCTTCATCTTTCATCTTTTGATCACAACAAGGAAGGGGGAAAGGCAACACTCTCCACCCAACCAAGATACCCAATGGGAAAAGAGAAGCCATATTTCCCCATTGGCCCCCGAGCCCAAACCATATTGAAATGGAGCATGATAATTCAACTCATGGCAATATGGACTTCTTTCACATGCAACCAACACTCATATATCACAAAAATCAATGAAGGCACAAATAAAAAACAAGGCAGCAGTTCTCAACTACATTTGAAAATAGTCATACAACATAAAGGCTTGAGCAATCAAGCCAAACAAGAGCAAGAACTATGGAGGTCTCCTTATGCCTCCCATGATGAAATTGGGCATCCAACTAAAACAAACCACTAGGAAACATAACCATCCCATAAACCTTATCCCTCCTCAACCCCTCCTTATCCATCCTCCAAATTTATCCCTTATAACTCCCCCAAAGTAAGAAATGCATGCATATTATTTTCCTAGGTGGATCCCAAACCAACACTCCCTCCTCAAGACAAGTGCCAATGGAAAATACCTTATACCTCCTCTAATATAACCTTATAGTATTCTCTCTACACCATGCCATAAGCATTCTACCCATCCAGAACAAGAATGCAACACAACATCATTCAACAATGCATGTAAGGAGGAAAAAATAACAAATTAAAAAGAAAAGATCGTATCTCTCCACAATCGAGACTTGTTTTCCAAAATACAAGTTCTTTGATGCTTCAGATGCAGTCCCCAAAACAACAATAATAATTCATGCACAAGAAATAAAAGTTCCTTCTACAAAGCAAGCTCGAAACCAAGAAAAATTTGACCTAAGGAAGGAAAGCAAAGTTTTCAACAACCTCCAAATGAGAGGGGATTTTTATTTTTAAAGGAGAGGGAGGGAGGGGATGATGTGGATTCCAAGTGGGATGCCACATCATTTTTCCTCATCCCAAATGCAATCAACATCAATTATAATAAAATCAAAATAAATGTGAATGACAAAATTACTTACATACACAAACTCAACCCATACTCAAAAACAGGAATGCATTAAAATTTAGAAGACAAGTGCAATCAATTCTTACACAAAAATCATTTCAAAACTAAATAAGAAAGGATAAAATCTTCTCCCAAGCCATAGGCATGGTTGGTGGAGGATTTTGGGAGGTTTGGGACAAGTTTAACTTGTCTCACAAGCCTCCAATTTAGCTCCCAAGACCAAATCCGAGTTTCAAAGAGGATGGAGTGTTCTACACTCCAAAATCTACTTTATACAATCTATCATTTCACTTACACAACTCTTACATCCTCTTACACATGCATTAAAGTTTATGACTGCATTTATTACAAGTTTTGACATAATATTTATTTATTTATCCTATGGTTGCACATAATATAAATCAAACTTAATTATTAATCAAGACAAAAATATTATTTCCTTACATTCCACTCCCTAATTAATTTAATTAAAATTTAACTATATGAATCCTACATTATACTATCACATTTGAATACTTAAAATAAGAAGCACATTACAAATAAAAAACATACAAAAATAAGAAAAGAAACACATAATTAAAACACATATATGCCCCATGGTGACAATAATAGAAATCCCCCCGTGGGAAATCCTAACATAACTCAACACACAAATCAAACACAGTTTCCATGGTGACCTTGTTGATCTTACACTGAATGTCAATATGGTTAGTCTCTAGTCCCCCAACATTGTTTTGATTTTTACCTACAAAATAACAATACCTCCTTTGGCCTCGTGGCCATATCAGAACATCCAAGAAGATATAAAATCAACGTATGTATATAAATATAAAATTCAAATCACAACAATATCAAGAATTTAACATTATCATTTTGAATTCAATTTGTAACTATGTCATCATCCAATAGATTTCTATACTAGAGCTATTCATAATAATCAATGTCACATGTCTAAAATTAACATCAATAACCTGTCCATGTCAACTAGTATATCATTATCCACATAATAATAAAAATGTCTCAATGATCCTCAAGCACAATAACTGAATCCAGATCAATATTAATCCATAGTCTAACATCTAACCATCATGCTAATCAAAACATATTAATGTCCATAATAATCCATGAGCTAGTATATACACATCCTGTTACATAAAAATATAATAATATCCAAAATATGATCAATAGAGTCAAGATCAGTATCTAAACAGTGTCAAAGGGAAGTGGGCACTACAAAAACATATCGGTGTAGACACCTAAAATTAGCACCACTAATCCCCATGTTTGTGTCCTCTAGTTCCCCTTCATTATCAGATCACTATCATATTATGCATTAAATCCTTATCCTAAGTTTTATTCCTCCCCATTATATTTACTCCCCATAAATATCATTCTAGAGCTGTGAAATATTGTTTCATTCCTCTTAGAACCACCCAAAACCACTTACAAAACTAAATCAAATAAAAAAAATAGAATCATCTACTTCTCAACCATTTAACAAACTCCCTGACCCGTATAACCATTTTCCAACATATATCATTTGTCAAAACAAACAAACCCTTTATTTGAGGGGTGGTTACAACCTTTTTCCCGTAAAACCCGGAGCTCTAGAGATTGGGTGAATCAACAAGAATTCTACCTGGTTATTAGTAACTCTATATAAACAAGCTCCACACCTTCGTTTGAGGTTAGCTTGCAGGTGGATGTGACCTTAAGACATCATATTACATTTTCCTTGTATCATAGACCTGCCACAGAGCCAAAGATCATCTCAATAATGTTCAAGGCACCAACAATCTCTTCTTCATCCTATGAAATTCATTTATATGCCCAGGGATAAACTCATCAACCTTATTTCATCTACAATCTTCCTCTCTCGGGTGACATCACCTTCTACTCTTCATTCATCAAACTATACATGGTAAGTGGTTTCCCTTACTTCATTACATTATTATGCATCATATCCAAGCTTAAATAAACCTTTTTAGCATTCCTTTTGAGTCCCATATTCTTCCATTATCAACCTATACATTTTCATATCAATCGTTGGTGATTCCTTAATCACGGATGATTCCTCCGAGGCTTGATGACAGATTCACTGACGATTCCCCCAATTGTTGGTGATTAGCCCAATCATCGGCAATTCATGTCAAAAAGGTATTTTGGCCCCCAAGCTTGATTTTTAGACTTCCAAATCACATAATTTATTACCACAAGGCCCTTCAAGTGTCTATTCAACCCTATCAAGCTCCTTTGAGCCATCTTTATCACTCTATCAATTATATTAATCAAATTTATTGTCCTACTCACATTTTTAAGTGCAAAGCCATCTAGATCCTTCCTCCTTTGATCCATTTTGTGGTCCCTAGACTCCCTTTGGATCAGGTATCACCATCAAACCATCATATATCCATGGACCACATCATTCCCTTTGCCTCTGTGTTGTTATTTATATTGTTCATTTTATCTTGTCATTATCAAATTGATTTCTTGAATGCGGATTGACATCCTTGCAAAGAAGTCCATTGACTTTTGGGAACTGGCATTTTCTAGGAAATCTACCATATATCTATCTAATCCCATCATCTTCTTAGTGTTTATGATTTTTAGGTTCCTCCATCAGTGAAAGAAGGAAGGATATTTCATCCATTAGCTACAGCATTCATCTCCATGAGCATCGATAAACCCTGCATCTTCTGAGGTCAGTTTTTTTATTATTATTTCACTGCATTAATTTGAGTATAAAGGTAAAAAATTCTCTGAAAAATTATATTTCTATATCATCTAATCTAACAAGATCCATATCTGTCATCCCCCATATAAATGATTCTATTCGTATACCCTCATCTTCCTAGGAGATATATAATACATAGATAGTGGGCTAGATATTAATATATATATATATGGGTTTTCTAACCAGATACATGTCTTTAATATATCCCTCAAGAGATAAGATAGTGGGGATAGATGGATTTATATAGGTATGAATGTGAATGTGAATCTACGTCATCGGATTTTCCCCCATAAAGATATTTCATGGCGATTGTGGATGTGTTTGATTGTACTTGAATTCTATCTATATAATATGTAGAAAGGGGACAATTTCCATTATCTATATATGGGTGCTCTGTAAATCTTATGTATCAGGGGGAATATCTCCAATGCCTTGTCTATATATCTGGTTAGTCCATATCTCAGGTGTTGGGACAAGCCTTATATATAGTCAATTAGATCCACCTACCGTATTGATCTACCTCACATAGATATAGTTTAGGGTAGGTCGTCCACCTCTCCATATGGTGCCTATTGTTAGTTGTCTAATCATGTTCTCTCCATCCATCCTATCTAGATTATATGGTCCATCCCCATAGATAGATAGGTGCAGCTGGTAGGAAGACCAGTATGAGTTTCATCTATACTCTGGAGTGATAAATCTTAATGACTTCCAATATCAATATAAATATCAATATAGATATCCTAAACATGCATATATCGAGAGGGAGCATATATAGAGTATAGATTTGGTATAGGCTCAACATCTTCCATGTCAGATTTCTCATACAAAGAGAGAAAGGGGAATATCCCTATCAATAACTCTATATGGGTGGGGGCCAACTTCGCTTGGGTGTACCCATTTCTCTATATGTGGTTCCACCAGTGGCCCCCTTAAACTATAGATACGAGATATAGGGAGATGCAAAAATTCTCCCTATCTATATATAGAACCCCTATTTATATTTTTTTCATAACATACCAATTCACCCATCACTACTTAGCAATATCAGACCCTCTTAGAATTTCCTAGGGTCAATCAAATCCATATCATTCCTATATCTAGGCCCCCCACCCCATATATAGTTCTAGATAGGGCCCCCTCTATATAGATATGGGAGAGGGGGGACATATATAGATACGGTCAATCTAATTCATGGTTTATCATATGTAGTCATAGATCTATCAAGGTCCAATCCTTGAACTATATATATATATATGATAGTACACATCTAATATGAATCCACTCATAGATAGGGGCATATATAGAGAGTGGTTGAGAGTTCACCTCCTATATATATATATATATATATATATATATATATGTCACGAAACTACATCTGGTTCATTGATTCATCGCGGATGAAAGAATATGATGATTTACAACAATAATATGATATAGATATCATTACAATGAAAAAAAAAGTTGTAACCTTATTGTTCTTTATTAAAATGAAAATCATTTAAGAGATTTTATTAACAATAGTGTATAAATATAAGTTATTATTATTGTTAAATATACATAACATAATTTATAGTTTCATTATGGATGAAACAAAGGTGTCATTAATGATCATAGTACATTATGGAAAAAATAGCACAACATAAAATATGTTATATTAATAATGTACCTTACAACATAAGTTATTCAATTCATTCAAAATATGATCAAATGATCTATTAAGTGAACCTTTCAAAATGAATAGTAAATGTATGATATTAATAGTTATACGAATTTGGATTGATTGGGTTATTTAAATATGAGATATGGTTAAATTAAATGATAAGAGGTGATAAACATTAAGTTGTGATAAATCGATAATAGGTATGAATAAAGGATAGTAACTCAAATTTATTATAAACTTCTATTATGAAAGGATAATTTGTTATTATACCTAATATCCTATTGTGAAAATGAACCTAGTACTAAACTCAACTAGATAGTTAGTAGTGTAAATTAAGTGTGGGTGTTAAGTAACATTGTTCCATTCAACAGATCCCTACCCATACCATATTAGGATGGGTACGGGAATGGGAGTGAGTACTTAATGATGAAATTCATTAAGTGGTCACTATCTTTCCCATTGGGATCCTAAGATGGGACTTGTTGGCTTGGAAATTTGTCTTGGGGGACAAATTGGTGGTTTCCAAAACAACACTATGGGAATCTAAGTCCCTTTACTTATAACGGTGCAGCTTTCGTATTATGCATGAAGAATAAGTGGATTCAATGGTGGTTTTTGAACCATAGATCCATAGGGGCACTCCACTAACCCTATGGAAAATCCTATAATTTCTTGTAAGGACAGAAAGTGGTCTGAGAGTGGGAAAGGGGAGTGGGAATGAAGGCAAGGAGATCAATGATGGAGGTAGAATATTAGAGGCCTACAAAAATAGATCATAAATTTTATAATATGCATTAAAATGGAAGAAGAAATACAAATTCACAAACCAGAGCTACAAGACTGAATAAAAATTCATTGATCACAAAGTACCAATCGAATCCTCTATCAAAGGGGCATAAAATCCTTCTTTTCTTATTGCAGCTAAAGTAAAAACTTGTATAATGAAAGGAAATGGAAGAAATTTGTAGAAAGGAGAAGCTTGGAAGACTGGTGACTATTGTTTTTTGTCCTTTGTTCGTGAAAATCATTTACAATCTTCAAAAAATCAAATTTCAACCCGTGCAATGACTTCCACAATCCATGAAATAGCTCGCATGAGGCAGTTACAACTTCCGATAATGGCTAAGAAGTAGTTACAAAAATATCTCATCATTTTGCACCATTTCGGATTCTTCTTTTGCAAAAAAATAGCCATGGTGGGAAATGCCAAAGAATTAATAATTAAAATGGTTACAAACTTACCAAATTCAATGTGGGCTGTTAGATTTATCTTTTGCGCCTTTAAATATGAGCCATCCACATGGCAGAAAGTGATTAGAGCAGCCGCAAGGGAGCTCCCTTTGTTTCACAACCTTTTTAGAATTCAGAAATTTGGAACAATTTCCTCCGCCGACCCATTTTGACTTTTCAACATGCATACGTGGCACCTTTGGATTGGATACGGGGTCACAGATCCATTTAGAAAATTTTGAACCTTTGTTAGAAAAAGGTTCAAAGTCACAACATCCTCCGCCGGCTCTGCACTTTTGTGTACACGTGGCACAATTTGATTGCCTGCGGGGTTCAAACTTTATTATTTTCTCCACCTAGCTCAGGCTCGTGGATTTTCCATCACCATTTACACCTTTTTGCTGAAAAGGAAAAGTGACAAAGAAACCTCCGCAGCTCCACTGGTCCGCCTTGGGCAAAAAATACAACTCAAGTCCACCGAGCCATATCTTGCACAAAATAGGGAGTTAGAACAACTTCTTTACCTTTTTGGAAAGGGGAAGAAATTTCCCATCTGATGAAGTAGGTTCTAAAAAATTTTAAGCCTTTAGAAAGTGCCATATTTTAAAATACTCTTATTAGACCATTTTCAAAGGGTAACAACTCAAAAATTTCTAATTCCAGACTTGGAAAAAGAAGGAAAATTTGAGGGGATAACAATGGCTCTAGCTTGGGGACATGGCATGGATTGAATAGGGAGAAAACATGGCATGAGGATCCAAAATCTCAAGTTTTAAAACATATAACATTGACCAGTACCTTATCCATTGGGCCTTGCAGAGTCATGTACAACCTATGAGGAAAGTAATAAGGAAGAAGAGGACACAAACCAAAAACACACCAAAACATAAAATGGAAAACAAAGGACATGACAGAAAAGGGGAAAAAACAAAACTATGTTACAAGGTGAGGGAAAAATCACTTTCATTGATGATATAGCTTCAAATATTGCCCACTTCTAGGCAATCCTAATGGAGTCCCATCCAATTATGATAGGAGAAAAACATTCTCACCACAAGTTCCAAGAATTTGAAAAGGTCCCAGCCACAAAGAATCAAATTTTCCATGACTACCCTTTAGTTCTCTTCTCTTGTCCCAAAGTAGGACAAAATATCCAACTCTGAACTCTCTTGCCTTGGTCCTTTTGTCAAAGAATTTTTTCACTTTCAGCTAATGTTATTTGATTTTATCAACCACCTGAGATCTGCTTTCTTCCATCCTCTCAAGAAAAAGGATCATTTTGTCAATAGAGTCTTTGTATTAACCATCATCCACTGATTGAAGCAATTTGAGAGCTGGCATTTCAATTGTGATAGGGATCTCTACTTCGACTCCATACAACAGTTGAAAAGGTGATGTACATATGGCCTTCTTGGGAGTGATCCTATCATCACACAATGCATCATACAATCTCTTATGCCAACTCCTTTGGTTCTCATCAGCAAGCTTTCGGATAATGGTCACAATGTTCTTGTTACTTGACTCAGCTTGACTATTTCCTTGTGGATAGTAGTCAGAAGAATGTTCTAGAGAGATGCCAAAACCATAACAGAACTCTGTCAATTCTCTTGAAGAGAAATAAGTGGAATTGTCCAAAATAATCTTTTAAGGCACTCCAAAATGGACAATGATGTATTCTTTAATGAAACTGCAGACTACTTCAGAGCTAGCTTGTTTGGTTGGAATGGCCTCCATCCATTTGGTGAATTAGTCCGTGGAAGTGAGCACATAAGTATGCATAGCACTTGAATGAGGATTCAACATGCCAATGAAGTCCAGCCCCCATTGTTGAAATGGTTCTTCAATAATCACAGGCCTGAGAGGCAATGCAGCTAACTGTGGTTTTCCAAAAAATTGTTGGCATGCTTTGCTTTTAGAAACCCAGCTCTGAGTATCAGCAAAAATAGAAGGCCAATAATATCTACCTCTGAGAATCTTATGGGTAGTCACCATTGATGAGAAGTTTCCACCACATGATTGGTTGTGATAGGCTTTAAGAAACTTTCCTTGTTGTTCTTTATCAACACATCGAAGGAAGCAATCATCCATTCCTTTCTTATAAAGCACATGATTCTAGATCATGTACTTGGTTGCTTTCAGTTTGAGAGTCTTTCTTTTCTTATAATCTAGATGAGAGGGACATTCTCCATAAGTAAGTAGAAAATAAATGTCTGCATACCACTCATCACTAGTGGTTACAAAGAGAACTTGTGGGTAGTTTTCTGGGCAAGTTAAACAAGTGTCATCTTCCACTCCATGCTGAAATTTGAGAGTTTCATCTTCAGCAATTAACTTGCACATATTGTTTCCTCTTACCTGATGGGAAGGTCAAATCTCTAGGTCATACTCATGAGTTTTTGTGATCAAATTCCCTCTTTTGACTCTGAGATCTTGTTGTGTTAAAATGGATTTGATTGCACTTCCAAGGACCATTACCACAATATGAGAATTGAGAATGTAGAAGTGGAAATTTTTTATAGCTTTTACCACTGTGAATGCATGCTTTTCCAATTGACTGTAATTGAGCTCATGTTTCTTCAAAGGACAGATCATGAAAGCAATGGGTGATTACAAATCTTTGTCATTCTTCTAGACAAGGACAGTAGATAGAGTGTGTTCTAAGGCATAATGGTACAT
The DNA here is from genome assembly GCA_019776745.2 of Taxus chinensis. Lineage (NCBI taxonomy): Eukaryota > Viridiplantae > Streptophyta > Pinopsida > Cupressales > Taxaceae > Taxus > Taxus chinensis. The sequence goes on along the minus strand of CM034155.1, from coordinate 61,976,389 downwards.
GATGAACTCTTTGTTAAAATTTGGAGATACAAGAGTAGGAGCTTTGGCAATAACTCTTTTTATCTCTTCAAATGTAGTTTTCCCTTCATGGCTCCATTTGAAACTTGATTGAGGCATCATCATAGAAGTGATGCGCTTTGTCAGTTCAGTGAACTTAGGGACAAAGCGGCAAAGAAAGTTTACCTTCCCTAAGAATGAATGCACTCATTTCTTGCTGGTGGGAAAAGATAGTGCTTGAATAGCTCTTACTCTTTCGGGGTCAATGTGTGCTCCATGTTTTTTCACGATGTTTCCCAGAAAATTTCCTTCTGTGACTCCAAAGATGCATTTCTTAGGATTCAAAGATATACCATGTTTTCTACATCTTGCAAGAACTTGTTCCAAATGACAGATGTGCTCTTCTCTTTTTTTCAAAAATACCGTGAGATCATCCAGATATATAACAATGAAATGATTCAGATCTCTAAAGGCCAAGTCCATTGCTCTTTAGAACGTTGCTCTTACATTGATTAGGTCGAAAGGCATTCTGCTATAAGTAAAAGTGACCCAAAGAGTTGTGAATTTTGTTTTGCTGCAATCTTCCTCTACCACTTTGATTTGGTTGTACCCCAAAAACCCATCAAGTAGAGAGAGCATCTCAGATCCAGTGACTTCTTGCAAAATTTGATCTATGATGGGCAGAGGATAGTTGTCTTTGAGTGAGGATTGATTCAGATTTCTAAAATCAACACATATCCTCATTTCACCGTTCTTCTTTCTTACTAGCACAATGTTAGCCACCCACGTTGAGTGGTGGATGGGAAAAATGATTCTAGCATTTAGCATCTTGGTCACTTCTTCCTTGATGATATCAACAACCTTTGGATTATAGGGCCTTTGCTTTTTCCTGAAAGGCTTACCACCTTGCTTCAAAGGAATGGAATGGTGCATTTCTTTTGGCTTGAACGACTTGAGTTCTTCATAGGAGCAAGCTAAAACATCAAAATATTTCTTGAGTAGAGTAACAAAGCTTCTCTTCTCTTCTCTTCAGGAGAGCAGAATTTACCAATGTTTACCATTCTTGGATCTTCTGAAGTACCAATATTTTATTTGTCAAAGTCAGATGGACACCGAGAAGATAACTTCTCCTTCTCTTGAATGAATCTTTCATGTTTGTAAAATAGGTCTTCCAAAGAGACTAAGTCTTTGATAATTTTGTTTCCTTTCAGTCTAATCATTCCCTCATCATCAACTTCATCAATTCCATCAGCTTCTTCCTCAGCAACAACTTCTCTATGAGGATAAACACTTCCTTCAAAGAAGAGATTATTGATATTATCTCTTTGCTCTAAGAAGCTCAAAAATTGATTATCATCATTGAAGACTTGCCAATGATTAGCATTATCAAGTACACTTGATCTGAAAACCATCTCAATGGTTATCTTATCTTTACCAAAGAAAGGATGAGGTATCAATAAGGAGGCTAACACAACAAGAGAATAATTCCTTTTGTTTTGTGCCCTTGGAACGGCTTTAATAGAGAAAGCATCAAATGATTCAATACAATCCCAAACCCGATTTCTATAGTGTCTGAGCCTTGGGTTCTTCACTTGATATTGCTAGTGGATTTGTTTCATTATTACCTTTGCATCGCCAAGGCATCTCAGCTTCTTGATCCATAACCTCTGTAACACTCATTCCCAGAAGAAGGGATTCATATTCTGTTGTGTTTTTGGTGTTATCAAACTACAGTTTGTAATTAAAAGGATGCATTTCCTTTGAAGGCGAATACAGAACAACACTAGCTCTAGAACCTACCCTTGAATGACTGTCATCAAATTCCATCATCTAGATCTGATCTTATTCTTTATAATTGGTAGGTTTTCATATTTTTGTGATGCGAGGAAGTAATTTCCTAACTCAAAACCTTGAAGAAGGATGTTGGCTCTTGGATCATCAGACTCCTTTAATGTGAATTACATCTTTCTAACAGGCAGCAACCTCTTCATTTCACCTTTGACTAGGATAGTAGTAGATGACCAGTCCATTTTAATTTCTCCACCTAGATCTCTGCAAAAACCTCTACTGAGAAGCATGCCAAAGGTGTTGGGATGTCCACCACCAAGATAGTTAGGAGAAATTTCTTGTCGGGGAAGTCAGCTAGAGTTACTTGTGCATATTTTATTCTTCCAATCAGTAGCACTTGTTTAGATTCCATGGAATAACAAGCTCCATTTACTCTAGTTAAAGTTAGGCCAAGGGAATTTGTAACTTTGAATGGCATTACGTTATCAGAAGCTCCGGGATCAATAATACAGTTGTTCAACTCAAAAACATTTATGAGGAGAGAAAAATAAAAAGGTTCAACTCTAGATGTTTTGGTGGCACTGAGAGCTAACATGTTTTGAGATGGATCTGTGGATGGTATTGGAAGGAATCCTTTAGAAGTGGAACTTGAAGATATAGAGCTATTACCTCGTACTGCATTAATAAATCTTTCAAATTGGGTCGGGTGTGTTTACAAGTACTCTAACTCTGAGAGTTGGACTTTGGTTTTGCTTGCGTGCTCTACAAAATCAAATGGGGCAATATTGGACGAGGAGGAAGCTCCTGGGATGAAAAAGGATTTACCTAGATAGGGCTTTTAAGTAACCTTGGATGTTTTGTATGAAGGATTTTCTCCTAAAGGTGAAGTAGTCGGTTTAGCAAAAGGAAAAGGTACAGCCTTTGGCTGAACTATTGGTGCTTTGACAGAGACTCCAATGGAAGGGGAAGTACTCTTAACAATTACAGAACTAGAAGGAGTAAAATACTTACTTGGTATGACAACATGATCTTTGACAGTGACCAATTCTGGTTTTTCTGTAGCAGAATCCATGGAGGGCGGAAATGGAGAACCTTTGTTGATAATCCTCTTCTGTGTGACCTCAAAAGTGGAAACTTCTTTGGTTTTCTTCTCCTTTGCAGCCACCGAGGAGGGAGTGTTCTTCTTGGACTATGTTCTGGTGAAAAAATCGCATGAAAAACTTGGTGTTTCCTCCTCTTCTTCTTCTTCATCATCAATGAATTCGAACAAGCCATTGTGCATATCGACCTCCTTAACTTCTAGGTAGCTCTCATAGTTTTCTTCATAATCTCCTTCAATCTCATCAACTTTAGCTTCCTCTCTTATATCACAGGCTGCAATGACTGGTGGTGCTTCAAGAGCAATCTGGAGAGGAGGTGGTGCAATCCTTTTCCTCTCATGGAAATTTGGTCTTCTTGGAGCGTTCCTCATAGTAACTTGTGACAATTGCTTCTTCAAGGTAACCAGATCATTTGCCATTTTTTGGAACATAGGATCTATTGTGACTGAATTTGAAGTTTGACCCTTTTTCTTTTTGTTTGGGCCCTTCGCCTTTCTAGAAAGGATTAAATCATCATCAGTCTCGATTACAAGGTATTGACCTTCCCTCAATGTTCTTGGTTGATCTCTTCTAAGGAAGAAACCAACTTCTGATGGCAAGGCACTGATGAAGAACCTCTTCGAGTTGTTTTCAAGAGGAACTACATCTTCAGGGATTCTTCTTGTCAATATATCAAATCTTGCTACGAAATATCTAATGGACTCGGAGACTTCTTTCTTCATTTGCACCAATTGAACCAGCAAGTCTTGGCCATCTTCTGTGTTCTTGAATCTACTTTCAAATTCACTCCTTATATCCTCCCAGCCAGTGATAGATCTTGGGGGAAGCATGTAAAACCACTCAGCAGCTTTCTCTTGGAGTGACTCCACAAAAATTATAGCTGACACATATTCATCTTTAACACCCAACACACCACAAGCAGTGATGAAAGCCGCTACATGTTCCTCAGGGAATTGGGAGCCATCTCCTTTAAATTTAGGAAAGTTCTTTCTTGAGCCTCTTGGCAGATCATGGAGTATTCGTGGGAGGGCAAGTGGACTAGTATTTCTTCCACATGGTACATTAGGTCTACGTGCTTCACGTTCATTATCCACCATTCTATTTCTATTTCTAGCCTCTTTAGCAGCTAGAGCTTCTTCTCTTACCTTTGCCTCTCTTTCGAGTCTTTCAATCTCTTCAAGCTGAGACCTAATCGCTTCCTCTCTTTCAAGTTGAATTCTATTCACTTCCTCTCTTTCTAGCTCTTGTTCTTCTTCCTTAAGCTCATCAAGAGTAGGATTAACAGATCCTCCTGATCTCAACTGCCGGGTATACCTTCTGTCAGCCAGCTTGAAGACTTATTGTCTTCTCTGAGGTTCCAAGATTTGTCTTTTCTCCTCCAACTCAAGGGAAAATTCTTCTTCTTGGTCTAAGATCCTTGAGGCAATATAGTAATGGTTTACGCTCTGCCTATTGTGCCAAATAGCCTCCCTTAGGTCTGAAGTGATATCTTCTTGAATGCAAAAGAATAAGGTAGGTCTTTCAAAAGGAGGATGTGCGAGAATTTCCATGATTGGTATCCATGTGGATCATAAGAAACTTCAAATTTTTAATTAACTCCAATGGTATTTAATGACCCTGTGGTCATTTCTATAGTGCAGATGCTGCAAAATCTGCCCCACGGTGGGCGCCAAAACTGTTGGCTTGGAAATTTGTCTTGGGGGAAAAATTGGTGGTTTCCAAAACAACACTATGGGAATCTAAGTCCCTCTACTTATAACAGTGCAACGTCTTTATTATGCATGAAAAAAAAGTGGATTCAATGGTGGCTTTTAAACCAGAGGTCCATAGGGGCACTCCATTGACCCTATAATAAAGCTTGCAATTTCTTGCAAGGATAGAAAGTGGTCTGACAGTGGGAAAGGGGAGTGGGAATGAAGGCAAGGAGATCAATGATGGAGGTAGAATATCAGAGGCCTACAAACATAGATCATAAATTTTATAACATGCATTAAAATGGAAGAAGAATACAAATTCACAAACCAGAGCTACAAGACTGAATAAAAACGCATTGATCACAAAGTACTAATCAAATCCTCTATCAAAGGGGCATAAAATCCTTCTTTTCTTATTGCAGCAGAAGTAAAAACTTGTACAATGAAAGGAAATGGAAGAAATTCGTAGAAAGGAGAAGCTTAGAAGAATGGCGACTATTGTTTTTTGTCCTTTGTTTGTGAAAATCATTTAAATTCTTCAAAAAATCAAATGCCAACCCGTGAAATGACTTCCAAAAGCCATGAAATAGCTCACATGAGGCAATTACAACTTTTGTTAATGGCCAAGAAGTAGTTACAAAAATATCTCATCATTTCGCACCATTTCGGATTCTTCTTTTGTAAAAAAATAGCCATGGCGGGAAATGCCAGAGAATTAATAATTAAAATGGTTACAAACTTGCCAAATTTAATGTGGGCCAGTAGATTTATCTTTTGCACCTTTAAATATGAGTCATCCACATGGAAAAAAGTGATTGGAGTGGCCACAGGCAAGCTCCCTTCGTTTCATGACTTTTTTAGAATTCGGCAACTTGGACCAATTTCCTCCATCAGCCCGGTTTGACTTTTCAACATGCATACGTGGTGCCTTTGGATTGGATACAAGGTTGCGGCTCCATTTAGAAAATTTTGAACCTTTGTTATAAAAAGTTTCAAATTCGCAACATCCTCCGCCGGCTCCGCACTCCTGTGTACACGTGGCACAATTTGATTGCCTGTGGGGTTCAAACTTCATAATGTTCTCCACCCAGCTTGGGCTCACAGATCCGCCATCACCATTTACACCTTTTTTCTAAAAATTCAAAGTGACAAAGAAACCTCCGCAACTTTTTTGGTCCGCCTTGGGTAAAAAATACAACTCAAGTCCGTCAAGCCAAATCTTGCACAAAACAAGGAGTTAGAACAACTTCTTTACCTTTTTGGAAAGGGGAAGAAATTTCCCATCTGATGAAGTAGGTTCCAATAATCCTTGAGCCCTTGGAGAGTTCCATATTTCAAAATAATCTTATTAGACCATTTTCAAATGGTAACAACTCAAAATTTTCTAAGTCCAGACTTGGAAAAAGAAGGAAAATTTTGAGGGGACAACAGGACTGATAGTCCCTCTCGAATAGAATGGTGGGTCCTAGCTCTTACATCTTTGAATATAAACTTAATTTTTTAAACAATGAAATGAGATCCATATAACTATGTAAATATGGTTGTGTAGTGACGGAGACAAGTTTCACTGACATGTGTGCAGTCACAAAACTAATCTTGCATTGCTCGCTTGATAACTTGGCCAAGTAGTGTAGCTAGTTGAATACTTTTTATGTTCAGAAAAACCCTAACTCATGTTAGATATCATATGAATTTTTCCTTGTCTAATTTCGAAGTTAAAACTTAGGAGTTTAACATGGTTCTCAACACCTATTAAAATTATTAACCAAAAGTATACAAGTTATACATAACTTGGTTAGAGTGATGATTAAGGGGGATTTGGCAGATATAAGTGGACCCTTACAACTTAAACATGGTTATCATTTGTTATCAAATGGATTGTAAACATTTAAATTATGTATGGATTTAATTGTTGCAAGTTGGAAATCATTGAAGGCATTCATTGTGATTAAGGGTTTTGTAATAAAATTTCCCTTAATTTGGATGAAGTATAACATGGGTGTTACATTTTAGTATAAGAGCTGAAAGGTTATTAGCTCCTAGAATTATTGGGTTCATACGCTAATAATACATCTTATTCTTGTTTAAGAAAATATTATGGTTAGAAGAAGGATTAAATAACGAGCCTAAAAATACAGCAGCCTTAAAGCTATATGAAGTCCTAGTAGTCCTTTAGGACACTTGAAACCGTGTGGCTACCTTGGAGCAAGAAGTTGTCAATGGGAACGAAGAAGAATAATATGAGTTTGAGATAACCTATGGTGAATGAGGAAGAAAGAACCTAATTCTGGAAATCAGCCAAGGAAGCAAAAGAGCCTATTTAGAAGTTAAATTTTCAAGAGATATCAAGCATATGAGTCCACCCATGTTTGATGTAACAACCATGGGAGATGGAGGTGAAAAATTGACTTAGTGAAATGGAATTGCTATTTCGAAATTAGAGACTTTAATGAAGAAACCAAGGCAATACGGGGTACATTTCAGCTATCTAATGAAGCATCTTTGTGGTGGTACAGACCACAAAATAGAGTTGGGAGTTGATACAGTTAGTATCACTTGGGATCAATCTAAATTTTACTTCCCTAAATACTGGTTACCATGGCTATAATTTGAATAGAAAATGTATGGGTTTCAGAACCTAACTCAGGGTAGGTTGTTTGTGACTGAATCCTCGTTGAATGTTTCAATAACTTACTGAAGTATGTACCACAATATCAAGAAGATTAAATATTCAAAATACATAAATTCACTATACGACTAAACCCAATAATTGCTGGAGAAGTAGATGTCCATGGCCTTCTACTATGGAAGTTGTATTTGAGAAATCCATTAGAAAAGAGTAGAAGCTTTAAGAAATTTTTGTTCATAGGGATGAAAAGTTAAAGAAGAAATTCATCTCACCTTCACCTTTAGCACCTCGAAAAACATGATGGAAGAAGGTTGGAAACAAAAAAAATAATGGTAAAATAACACAACAGTTAAACCTATTGCAAATGAAAATAAAAATGGGAAAAACAATGTTGCAACAAATGATACTAAATTTGAAAAGAAAGGGATTTTGGTTGGATGTTTCAAATGTGTTGGTGACCACTACACTAATAATTTTCCCTAGAGGAATCAGGGGAACAATCAACAACAGAAGATATCATGTTGCAGTGGCTAAGCCGCCAAGATGAGAAACAAGCTACTCCCATTGAAGTTCTAGGTAAATTGTATGGACTTCCTATTATTATTATATTGACTTGGTGTAACCGACTCCTTCATTTCCAGTAAATTAGTTGAAAAAATGAATAAAAAAGATGGTTATATGGAAATTACATGTAATTTACAATATGAAAATAATGTTGTTCTAAACTATAAACCAATGTCTGTTTGACATAGACATTGTAGTTGCCTAGTTTCAAAACTGAAATTGACCTTTACATAGATCCTTCAGGGTCCTATGACATTATTATTGGTGTAAATTAGTTTTCCCAACATAAAGCCATAGTGGACAGTTTCAAAAAATGAATAGAATGTCTAGATGACAATGCAGAAAAAACTAAGCATAGAAGACATAAAAAGGAATTTTGATGTAAGGAATATTTTTGTTATGCAGCTTAAGAAAGCTAAGAGTTAAGGGTTGCATGTTGTATACAATAAAGATTTCTGATAATAGTGAGGAAGGTAAGAATTCCTTTGAGGATTATTTGATGTTATAAGAATACATGGATGTATTTTTGGAGGAATTACCTGGACTTCCAATTAGACATGAGTTTTATTTCACCATCGATATCAAACTTGGTACTAAACTGATATCTAAATCACCATACAGAATGACAACAACCAAATTAGTTGAACTACAAGAAAAGATTCGTGAACTATTGTCTAAAGGAATGATTTGATTGAGTTTGTCTCCTTGGGAAGCACCGGATCATCTTTGTTAAGAAGAAGGATGACACATTACAGAGTATACATCAATTATTGCATGTTTAACAAGGACACAATTAAGAATAAATATCCTTATACCAATGATCAATGACCTTTTCGATCATATGTGAGATGCATCTATCTATTCAAAGATTTATTTATGATCTAGTTATCATAAGCTAAGGATAAATGATGAATACATTCATAAGATAACGTTCCTAGAACAAGATACATGCATTATGAGTTTATAGTGTTACCTTATGGATTCACTAATACACCAACTACATTCATGAACTTAATGAACAATATTTTTTAGGATTATCTAGATAAATTTTTGTTAATTTTATTAGACAACAATTTGATTTATTCTAATAACATAGAATAACACAACAAACACTTAAGAATAGTGTTAGATATGCCTAGAAAAATAAAATTATACAGTAAGATATCAAAGTGTTATTTTTATCAGAATCACCCTGATGATGGTTTCGGTACTGGAATCGAAATGTTGGTATTAATTATCCTTACGCGGTGTATCCAAAAACTCCATTTAACCTCTGACCTACGAAATGAATCTCAAATATTTGATGAAATTCAATACCTTGGGCACATAATAAACAAATATGAGATTTCAGTCTGACCCATAAAAAATCAAATCCATGACTAAATGACCAACACTTAGAGAATGTACATGAAGTTATAAGCTTCATGGGATTGGCTGGTTATTACAGAAAATTTTTGAAATATGTCTCTACAGTGGGTGCACCAATAAGTTCTTTGCAGAAGAAGGAAAAGAAATAATTATGGACTAAAAAGTGTGAAATAATATTTAATATGCTGAAGGAAAAACTTACAACAACACTTGTTTTGAAGATTACGAGTCCCCACATAGAAGATTCACTGTGGTAACTGATGCATATGGTGAAGGTTTGGGTGGAATACTTCTACAAAATGACCATATGATTTCTTATGAGATCAAAAGCTAAATGTGCATGAACAGAACTATGGTCCCCATGACTTAGAACTTGTTCTTTCATAGTTCACACCTTAAAAATTTGAAGATATTATTGTCTAGGAAAATGTTTTGAATTAAAAAAATACCACTTTGTGTTGAAATATATCTTTACACAACCTAATTTGAATGCAAGACATCATAGGTGGATGGATTTTTTGTCTCAGTATTATTTTGACATAAGTTACATTATTTAGGAAAGGAGAACCATGTGGCCGATGCACTAAGTCGTATGAAGCATATTTACACCAATGTGACATTCAGAACACAATTTAGATATGAATTTAATGAAATAAATGAAAACTGATTCATATTATCAACATGTGAAAATGGCATTAGCAACATATTCAAATGATATGAATTATGAATGTTTTAATTTTGTTAATGAATGGGTCTTGTATTATGATAATAAAGTTTATGTTCCTTTGGGAAATGAACCTTTGAATGAAATTCATGAAGTAATTTCATGATGTTCCTTATGTTTGGCATCTTGGAGTGAAGAAATTGATGGGTGATGTAAAATAATAATACTTCTAAAAAGGAATGAAGAAAGACATGATAAATAATGTTGCTCGTTGTCTTCAATATCTATGTGTTGAAGGCAGAGCACATGCATCTTGCTAGTCTATTATACCCTTATAATATTCTATATTACAAATGGACAAGTAATTAGAATGCATTTTATGTAAGGGTTGTCCAATCGTCTAAAAAAAGCATGACATGCTACTGGTGGTGGTCAAAAAAGTTACTCAAATAGCTCACTTCATACCACGTAATTTAAATGATGATAAACGCGTACTTGTAAAATGGTTTGTGCATGAAATTTTCATATTACACAGAGTTCCAAAATTGATTATATTTGAAAGGGATCCTAGAAATGACCTCTCGATTTTAGAAAACTTTAAACTCAACTTTGGGAATGAATGTGAAAATTAGTTCAACATATCTTCCTAGAAACAGATAGTCAAAAAGAAAGAGTTAAACAGGTTATGGAGGATATGCTCAAAATGTATTGCATGGATCAACAATATAAATGGGAAGAATATTTTCCATTGGATGAATTTTCCTATAATAACACTTATCATTCTTCACTCAAAATGACACCTTTTGAAGCATTGTATGGGAGAAAGTGTATAACTCCTATCAGTCGGGATAGAACGAAGGATAGAGAGGTAGTAGAACTAGAAATGTTAACAAAAATTGAAAATAAAGTGAAGCTCATTCGGGAATAGTTGAATGAAGCAACCGATCCAGGTAGAAAAGCTATCTGAAAATATTTAATAGGAAATTTGAGAAAGGAGATAAAATCTTATTGAGGGTAAAACCCAAAGAGAGTTCAAGTGTGTTTGGCAAGTCTGCCTAAAAAGTCTCACCTAGATATGTGGTACCTTTCAAAATTTTGGGAGTTATAAGTCTAGTGACATACTGATTAACATTACCTCCCACATTTTCTAGAAAGCATGATGTTTTTCATATTTCATTGCTTAAAAAGTATGTTTCAAATATAACATGTGTCATAAATTGGAACTCTTTATAGGTTCAGGACCTAATCGTGGCGGAACCAATTAGAGTTATGGAAACTCACAGGATTACATCTCAGAAATCAAAATATTTTTTAATGCAAGGTCTAAAGTGACAAATATTATGAAGATATCGCAACTTGGGAGAATCTAGAGGAAATGAAAATCACAATTTTTCCTTATATATTTCAATGAGCACAAATAATTACTTGACTATTTGTCTACTGATATATTGTACAGTAATTTGATAATAATGTTTACTGTAATGGAAAATTGTTGGTATATTACCAACTATTTTAAAATATTTGTTGTTTTGAGGTTGTTTACAACAAAGATTTATTAATTATGATTGAATGAATTTATAGAAGTTTTCTCATGTTTTTATAAAAATATAAACTATGTTTTTCTGTTTACAGTGATTTTCTTGGACTGTTATTCAATTGATATGTTCAATAACTGTGTTAAGTTAAATCATCAAGGACGATGATTCTTTAAGCAGGAAGTATGTCACACCCCACAATTAAATGATTTTTTCGTATGCTATGATGTTGGTGAATGACTTAATTAATTATAAAAGTTAATTGAATAAGTAGGTATATGTAGTTATATATAAAAATATACACATATTTGTATATGCAAAAACATATAGATACATGTATACAAAATTATATATATTCATTTACCTTCTAACGTTTGTTTAATTTGTATGGCAATTACCTTTCATTGCATTGTTGTATGTTGATTTGGTTGGTAAGACTTAATCGCCAGTTGTTGTAGTTAATAATGTTGGCATTAATTAATAATATTTGCGATGGTTAAGGTTACCTTGCATTATGTTAAGGTAATAACAAAAATTGATTAATGGTTATTGTTAACATTATCCTAAGTCGGTACTTAGACTGCAATGCATATTGTAAGTTGACCATATTGTTCGAAAAATGTTTAAATTCAAAATTTATATCGTTTGGTCTTCAACCACTTGGAAAATCAATTGTTTATTGGTTGTTGTTAAAAAAAATTTCATAGACCACTTTGTAAGGTAATTACTTGTCGGTATTGTTTAATGTTTAAATAATAAGGTTAAACCCCCTAGCCACTGTGAACATGGTCATGGACCATTGACAATGTAATAAGTTTAATGTTTATTGCTTATTGCATTAAAATGGGTCATCAACCACCGTTAAAGCATAAAGTTTAATAGATGAATTTTATTTTAGATGGTCATAGACCATGGGAGGCAATTAAGTTGATTATTGTTAATTATCAACCATGGTCATCAAAAATATTGCTTGGAAAATATTAAGCTTGAGGATTATGTATTATTGTTATTTTAGTCAACGAACACTTTGCAAAGTAAAAGGAAATGGATAAATTTTAAAATTTTAAATAATTATTATTTTGGAATGGTCATGGACCATGGAAAAGCTAATAATTTATGGTTTATTGTTTATTAGTTAACATGGTCTTAAACCATATGCATTTTATTTAAATATTTGGAATTTTTTTTAGGGAATGTACAAGTGGCACTTTCATTTATTAAATGCCATTAAGGAGAGTACATTTTTTCTTGGGGAAGTAGGAAGATTGATTTGCAAGCCAAGATAATGGATGCCCCTCATCTCTCTCTCCATATGCTTTTTTGGTTTTTATTTGGTTTGTGAAGTGTTGGAAGTTGCATGGAAGTATTTATATGAGAAAATAATGGGAGATATGTGTTGGGTGACAAATGCATGAAAAAATTAGAAGCTCTTTTTTAATGGTACGAATTTTGTTTTATTATTGTTGTTTGGAAATTCAGAGTGTTGGGCACATATTGGCTTCAGAAGTTTGTACATTCAAAGAAGTTGGAAAAGGAAAAAGCAAGATAAACTTTATAGGCATGAGTTATTCTACTCTTAGATTTTTATTGTTTCTTATGTTAAAATCTAGGAATATATCTTGGTTTCTATTGAATTGATTTTTAAATTATGCAGAAAATAATGGATAATTTGTAAAACTTTGTTTGCAATTTTAATGGAAATATTGGGCATAAAAGTTTAAGGAGTTTATGGTTTGTTCCATTATTTTTGGAAAATATGCAAATCGACTTGGAGACTTGGTTATTCTAAGTTTCTTCAATACAACTCAATTTGAGCTTGTTAGATAGTCCATTTGGACACTAAAATAATTCTATGTGATTATTGTTTAAAAACTGGGAAAATGATTTGTTTCTTAAACTGCATTTTCTATATGAAAATTTTAAGAAATTTTGAAAAATAAGGGAAAACATATGAAAACAAAATGGGTTTGTTGATTGTTTCGAAATCTAGATTTTCATTTGTACTTTGGAATTCCTTTGTGTTTATTAATATTCAAATGAATTTGTTTTGAAGTTGTTCGTAAAGATGTATGAAGGCATGAAACTTGGTAAAAGCTTGAGTTTTATTGTGGTAAAATAAGAGTTGTCCCTTCAATTTTTTGAATATAGTTTGAAGGAGAAACTTGAACCATATGGGCTATCTAATTTAGATGATTTGATTTATAAATATGGGAATAAGGATATAAATTTTATTTATTTTTAATAGATCATGTAGAGCTTTATTTCTTCTCTTAAATACGTTTTTAGTTTTTGAGAAACTTCAGTTTACAAAGGATGAAGAATTGAAGAGATTTCAGTTTTTGGGTGCATGTGAAAATAAAAGCAAGGTTGTTAAATGAATGTTAATAGAAATCTATATTTACGATTATTGGTATATGTTATACTAAACCATAATTCTAGCAACCTTGAGGTGACATGTTGTTTTCCTTTTATTTGATGAGAGTTAAACATGTCATTGATTTATGTGATCTAGTAAGTAATTAGTGTTTTCATCCCAATACGGGATTAGTTATTGTATTTTTCTTCCAGCTCGATTGGAAGCTCACCTTCATTGGATGTAATATTCATATTTAGTTTCTAGTTAAGATCTCAAGGAGTTGTGCCAATAATATTGTTTATACTGTCAATACAATTATTATGGGTTAGTTGTGTGAAAATGTATGGTTCTCTAACTTGTTGATATCTCCTCTTTTAGTATATGTGTAATTCTAGGTATAATAAAAGTTAGTGGGTGTTCAACCTCCTTAGAGATTGTATGCACTATTTCCTTTAGTTGTTAATAAACAAGAATGTTAGGAGTACTTAGATCATTCATTGCTTGAATAAGATGATTGATAGTTGATTCTTATGAAGATATATGATTCATGCTCTTAAATTCATGGATTGTTGAAAACTATGTTGTCATTTACTGTTTGACATCCTTATTCATGAAATGACGTTTGTTGGATAGTTGATATTATTGTAATAACCTTTGACATAAATATATAGTGAGTTATTTTTTTTTCTCTTGTTGAATAAGACAATTATATTTGAGCTTATGGATACCCTGCTTTGCATATAATCTTATGGTTGTATGAATGAATTGGATATCTAATGTTGAAATATAATAACGAACAGATTGGATCATTGTTGACTTATATAATATGATATATATTATATATTAGCAAATTCATTGTTGAATTGATGTAAATAATATTTATAGCATGTTTATTACAACTTTATTACTTAAATGGCTATGTCTTCAGTTCATTGCATGTGACTTGTTGGAAATGATTAGCATTCTTATAAATTAATAATTCATTTGAACATGATTATCATAGTAATTCAATACTTAAACTAAACTATGAGTAGTTATCAGTTAGGATAATCTTAACATATTTTTTTATTTCAATTAAATACAACAAGATTATGAGTTGGGGAACTCATGCTCATTTCTTAGAACTGGCCATGTATACATTTATCTCTCCATACAATGTGTAGGACGAAGTAACATTATGAAGTGAATTGATTGGATTTTATACTCATGGTTTTGTCATGTATTATTGTTTAAAAATCTACTCAAGATTATTGCATTTAATTGTAATATCGCGAATAAGTTATATTCACAAGTTGTTTTAAGACAATTTTTCCTATTGTACTATTTTGAATAATTGTATGTCATTATTTCAAAAAAATAAGAATTTATCCTTATTAACTTTAAATACAAAAACTTGTTGTTTCATATCACATTCCGTGAGTTGTAAAGGTGTTTTTAATGTTGTTTTATAACAAGGTATAAATTAAATTTAATGCTATTATTTTCTAAAACTACATTTGATTCATTGATTCATTATGGATGAAAGAATGTGACGATTTAAAACATTACTATGATATAGCATATCATTACAATGAAAACAACATTTAATAACCTTATTGTTATATATTAAAATGAAAATGGTTTAATAGAATTGTTATTAACATTATTAACATCAATGCATATATATAAAATTATTGTTACTGTTATACTATTCATAACAGAATGTATAGTTTCATTATGGATGAAACAAAGGTGTCATTAATGATCATAGTACATTGTGGAAAAATAGTACAACGTAAACTATGTTATATTAATAATGTACCTTGAAACATAAGTCATTCAATTCATTCAAAATATGATCAAATGAGATTAAGTGAACCTTTCAAAAACAATAATAAAATTATGATATTAAGACATGTACCGACTTGGAGTGCTTGGGTCATTTAAATATAAGATATGGTTAACTTAAAATATTTGGAATGATAACATTAAGTTGTGATAAATTGAAACTTGGTATCTCAATGCTACCCTTCTTTCATGAACATAGCTAAGCACTTCAAAAATACATAAACATTAACATGATTTCAAAATACCAAAACATCCACATATTTAAAAAAAATACAAAATCAAAACCTACACTTATCACTTGAGTTGTTATCACTTTATATTATACATGTTTTTTTTCACTTGGGTTTGATAGATAGCATGTTTCTTTACTCTTTACACATATGCATTCAGGAGGTATTTTGAGCATCAATGCATGACATACACAAAGTGGTACGCAATGATAGGTGTTGGTCGGACCCTTTACCCAAACCTCCTATACATTTGGGGGCATGTATTTTACACTACATCTAGGTGTTATACTTCCTCATTATGATTGATTACATTTTTTTGTACATGTTATATTTTGAGATAACAATACTAATGCATGTTCCTTGTGCAACGTTTTCATCTCTTGTTTCACAAATTTTCACACATATTGGCTACTATATCATATTACCATGTTCTAACACCCTTATTTCTTGCATATTTTCTTGTGTGTGGGTTACTATTTTCTTGATTTATTTACTTGTGGCATAAGTGCCTTTATTGTCTTGTGGCATTGTGGTTGTCCCATATTTATGGCATTGTGTCTATCTTGTTTACTCTTGCTTGTTCTTGTTTGTAGGCCTATGGGAATTGCTTTCCTTATGACAACATGGGTATCCCATGTTTTCATCTTTATTCCTTTTGTGTGACATTGTTTACATACTTGATATAGCTGATTTCACTATTGTTATACTTGTCTTTTTCTTACATGCATTTGTATTATTGTTTCTAGTATCTAAATGGTTTCTATCTATTGTTACCATTATTTGTATTCTGTAATATAGTTTTAACCATGCACAAACACCTACCCTTTTACAATTATAGGTTCTTCAAGATGGTCACCTCTTCAACATCATTTTCTCTCCTATAGTTTCTCATACATATAGTGCATGGGAACACATATTTTATTTTGAGTCAAATACTCACACATGGTTTTTGCGCATGCCTCAAAAGAGGGGGCATTCATCTGGGTATATTCTATACTTGTAACAAACATAGGTATAATTATAGGGTAACATACAGGTACAAACAGGGAACATGTACTCATAAATCTAATCAAACATATAAATTTAGATACAAAAATACGCATGTTCATAACCATACATATTGGTCAAGAGTGTATGGTATGGTCCTAACGTAATCACACTATTGGTTGGATTTTATTTCGTGAATATGCCTTATGGAAGAACATAAGTACTAGTAACAGTTAGATAAATTCACCTTTTGATAAGGTGAAGTTCCTCTACTTTTAAGAGGGGCGGTTCCCGTGTATGATGGGATTTTTGTATTTTTGGTGCTTTTAACTAGAAAGCATGAAAGGGCAACAAAATTGGAAAAGGAAAAGAAGGAGAAAAGGGCAAAGAAGAGAAAATTGCAACAATTTAAGCATCTGATAAGACTGATAAATTTGGGACACAAATTTCTACAAATATATCTATCAAGGATGTGGAGTTCCTCTTTGGTCGTACAAGATTGCCATACTTACAAATTTGGAAGGATTGGAAAGGGAAGTACATATTAAAAGAAGAGAACTGCACAAAATATAACTTGTCTATCTGGCGAAAAGGCATACAATGAGCGTGAAATCTGGGAAACACAAAGTCTTCATCTCCTTCAGAATATGTTGATATGGCACAAAGTCCACATACCCTGATATCCAACATAAAGTCTGATCACCTAAGCATCAATCATACTATGAAGGAACAACATCATTAATGACTCAATAATAAGCAAAATGAGAGATTTTTTAATTAGGAACCATTAAGATAGCGATAGAAAATCATTTTATTCATAAGGGAAAATTTGTGTGCACCAAGTTACAATAGTATAATCCCGCAGAGGCATATAAAAGGAGTTCCCAAAGAGTCAGAATGAAAATGAGAAGAGGAAGCTTGCAATTACAGCTTAGCCTTATATAGGCATTATGCTCCCAAAAGTAGTTATAAAATTACCTTACCTATCTCTAACCTCGGTTCTCAAGTTAACTCAACTTGAGTTTTAGATTACATCACAATTTACAATAATATGATATTTAATTAATTTGGTGAACAAATTAATTAAAAATATAAGAATTAAAAGAATTTAATATAATAATCCCTTTATGAGTTCCATCTCACTTAATAATGCATCACCACCTCTTTCTCTCTTCTTGAAGAGAGCTTCACATTCATCAAAAATATAATAGCATCGTTCATATCGACATATCGAAAGAGACTGTGAAGATCAATAGAATGATCATCACATTTACATTCCCCGAATCCCAACTCAAGTGAATGAAAATTTACATGAAGAACATGTTTACCTAGATGATGGGAAATGGCATCAACTGTCATAGTCTTCCCTGTCCCTAATGACCCACATAGAAGAATCACTAATCCTTTGGTTGTTTATTGCACAAGCTGGTGGAAGATACAGAGATTTTGCTACACTCTACAATCCTAAACTGGTGAGCCACATCAAGTCCTTTAACATCCGTTGGGATGATGAAGGGTCATACCCATTTTTCTTTTGTGATCTGTCGTAGTATAGTACCAAATCAGTGCATTAACTCTGCCATTCTCTTCGTACATGCAACTTCTCGACATGTTGCTTCCTATTTCTCAAACCAATTTGAGCATTGAATAAACAGTTCAATGCTAGCCTCATGCGTTCCACTCCTCCTGGTCACTAATGAGACTGTAATAATACCCACATCAGATTTTTGGAGAAGCTAAGGTACATGGGAGTTGTTCCATCAGTTCCAGGTTGGCTTTTCAGAATGCGGTGATGGGGCACAATAGTAATGCTAGAATAGATAGGGGAAAGGACTGTGGACCCTAAATTAAGGTGCATATATATATATATATATATATATATATATATATATATATATATATATATATATATATATATATAGATATATATATATATATATATATCCACTTAAACTTCATAAAATTAGATTTAAAAAATACCTTTTAATACATGATGACTTCTTTAATATATTAATTTCTTTTTGAATATTTAAAATATGTTGAGGGTACTTTTTTAAGGTATTTAAATAAGGTGATTTTAAATAAAAAGGATTTTAAGGTGGACCATTACTTGAGGATTAAGTCATGTAGTTGAAGTCTACTTAGGTGTCATCATTTGATTGGTTAAATGTTTGATGTGACTTGATGTAACCTACTTTATTGGGTACTTTTTATTCAATTTTTAGTTGTAAAAAGGACATGTACTTATTTTAATTAAAACAACTATTAACACTTTAATGCACATATACCTTCCCCACCATTAGTCCATGCATAATGACTAGGTCATTTCCCCTAGTTCAGGCACTCGATGAACAAATAGAAAACGGGAACACTTCCCAATGTTCCAAATTTTTCCAAATTCGCCGATTTACTTCAATGTTACTTTTGCACATTGTTTTCAATACCTTTATTATAAAACAAAATGTCCTCATCTCTTTAAATATGCCACTTGGAAAAGAAGGATAAAATACTCAAAATAAGACCATTTAAATAAATAAAGGAGTGGAAAACTATGGGAGAGAAACTTAAAAAAACATTTTATAATGAGACGGTGATGGAGCTTTAAATGGTGTTATCTCAAACCAACCAACCCAAAATATAATCAAGTAAAAACATGTCACGACCAAAAGAAATGGATTAAGATGATTTCTCAACCATGGAATATCAGCATACAGGTTCATGTGGAAAAGTTTCGAATTATCTTATTTTTAGTGACAACAACTGGCTTTGGCTGGGGACATGACTCGGATTGGGCATAGCACAAACAATTCATAGCTCGAACTCCAAAATATTAGGTAATAAACCAATGTCTTATCCAGAAAGTCAAGGCTTAACATAAATACAAGGATACATTCTCATCACTTTGTTGCACCAATGGAACATGCACACACACACAGGGAAATGGAAAGGGAAGCAAGCAAAAACTAGGAAGATATTTACAAGGAAGAAAGAGTATTTACAAAGAGGGAAGGGAATGTAAGAAGTTTACACAAATACGGAAACAAACTGGGATAAGTAATCACCTTTGTGAAATAGCACACTGAAGGTATGAGACATCTAGAGACTAAAAATAATCAACTGGGCATACTAAGTCCTTGTGGAAGTATTACGTGGCTTGAAAATTAAAATGTAAACATGTATACCATCCACATAGTGTTACTTCATGATGAAATTTCCCAATTTTGGTGAAAGGTTAAATATCTACTGAAATTTTCTACCTCTCTGACAATGATAAAGTGGAGGAATAGGGCCATTCAAAGGCTTGTATGACCCTTGACTGCATCCATGTTGATCTTTGTACACCACTAAACTTTGGAAATTGGATTCAAGAGAAATCTTGATCCTCACAGCACCATCTTTCTACTTCAATGAAGTACTGGTAATGCCTGGGTGGGAATTGTAGCAATCATTACAACATGGATCTTGAAACTCATGTATTTCCATGGGATCTTCCTCATAATAAATTTCAAGTGGAATTAGAGATCAAGCACTAAATGAGTTGTCATATTCATTTTCTTTTATCTCTGCAATTTCTATCTTATCCGAGGAAAACAAACTTGTTGCTTTTATAAAATTAGCATTTTTTCTTTCAATTTCCAAAATATTTTGATCCTTAGTCACAAATTGCATTGATGATTTGTCTTCATGATTAGCATGGAATTCAACAAGTGAGAGAATTGATCAACAATAGCATTCTATTTCTCTTTCTTACATTCCGAAGAGTGGGCTGAAACAAGACTGATGCAATCATTAATGTGAAGAAAAGATTCCAAGCATTGATTTCTATTTTTTCTTTTTTTTGAGATATTGTAAGAAGGCTCTAGTGTGCTTATTTCATCAACAAATATGATAGGACTAGTGAGCTCGTTAATTTCCTTTTCTTCAAATTTGGACACTTTTTTTCATTAAAAGAACTCAAAACAGCAAGAGGGTTATCAACAATTACTTCCTTGGTTTCATTGTCATGAAGTTCTTTCAATATAGGAGAGAGATTAGTTTTGTCCCTATTTTCATGATGAGTATCAAACTCCACCAACATAGGATCGTTTCTTTCAAAACAAGGACATTCACCCCCGATGTATGATATATCTTCCAAAAACTTTGTTTCGGGTTGGAATGGAGCCTCAAGTTGTCTGTCTTCTTCATCATTTGAAGGAATATCGAATTGGCGTGCACTAGGCAGAGCAACAAGAAGACATTCATTGGTGGATTTGAAGTAGCGTTGAGGAATAAATACCTTGTAATATGAAGAATTATCATGAGCAACTTCTGGAACTTGAATATTTTATTCCTCGTTATGAAGTGTCTTGGACTCATCCACTGATTGTTCCTCAATTTATTTTTCTTTCTTAGGTGCCTGCAACTTCTTGTATTGTTTTTGTACTTCTTTCATCAATTATATAGACTTTTGATCATCTACAAGTGTGATTTTCATCTGCTTACCTTTTGCAACACTCTCTTGGAACTTAAGCCACATGGATTTAATTACCGGATCATCAAATGCAGCAATTTTTTCACTCTTTGTTTCATTTTTTTACAGATAATACAGGTACAGTTGTGGCTTTGTTTTTTGCACATGGAATATTAGAACATTCTGGAAATGTTTTTCTTACTTATGTTCAAGGGGTTAGAGAAGAGTTTGTCACTTCATACCTCCGTAAAAATTATGCAGAAACTGGGCTTGTTCCAGATTGTCTGGAGCTTGGATATTTTGAATAGGGAGTTCTCCATCTTCATCCCCATCGCTATCATTGTCACTTGTTTACATGGGCCAATAAGTGAATGCCATCTTGCCTTCATTCATGGGAAGGTTCCTGGATCAAGGGGATGAACATGACACAAGTTTGATCCCAAGTAAAGTCACTAAAAATTGTTGGTTGGATTTTATGTCGTTGAATATTCCCAATGGAAGCACATAAAGACTAACAACAGTTAGGGAAATTCACCTTTTGACAGGGTGAAGTTCCTCTACTTTTGAGAGGGGAAGCTCCCTCGTATGATGGGATTTTTTGTATTTTTGGTGTTTTTAACCGGAAAGCACGAAAGGGTGACAAAATCGAGAAAGAAAAGAAGGAGAAAAGGGGAAAGAAGAGAAAAATGCAACCATGTAAGCATTTGGAAAGACTGATAAATTGGGACACAAAGTTCTGCAAATCTATCTATCAATGATGTGGATTTCCTCCTTGTTCATACAAGATTACCATACTTACAAAGTTGGAAGTATGGGAAAGGGAAGTGCAGATTACAAGTAGATAACTGCACAAAAGAGAACTTCTTTATCTGGAGGAAAGGCATACAATGAGCGTGAAATGTAGGAAGCACCAAGGCTTCATCTCTTTTAGAATATGTTGATATGGCATAAAGTCCACGTACCCTAATATCCAACATAAAGTCTGATCACCTAAGCATCAATCATACTATGAAGTAACAACAACATTAATGACTCAATCACAAGCAAAATGACGGATTTGGTAATTAGGAACCATTAACACAATGATAGAAAATACATTGTATTCATAAGGGAAAATATGTGTACACCTTGAGTTACAACAATATAATCCAGCAGAGGCAGATAAAAGGAGTTCCCAAAGAGTCTGAATGGGAAGAGGAAGCTTACAATTACAACTTAGCCTTATATAGGCATTATGCTCCCAAAAGTGGTTATAAAACTACCTAACCTATCTCTAACCTCGATTCTCAAGTTGACTCAACTTGAGTTGTAGATTACATCACAATTTACAAGACTATAGTATTCAATTAATTTGGTGAACAAATTAATTAAGTATATTATGACCTTTATTTTCCAAAGACCTAAATATAGAAATATCTTTAACATTTTTTCTCGGCACATCCATGACAGTTGGAATTGCTCACTATCATGATCCAGTGACTTTCAATGTAATGTAGGTTGGTGCTTTCTCACAAAGTGCAGCCTTTGCAGCTGCCCGAATGGTAACCATGTTTATAGATCAACTGGTAAATTCAAAATGATGACCCAGCTCCTCAAAATGCATATCTTCATCAAGTGGTGCCTATTTATGAATCATTTTCTTCGACATTTGAGACCGTACAATAGGATTCGGCATCTTGAATTCAACATCAAATTTCAATCTACACAACAATCCATGATCCAACCTAACAATTGAGCTTCCTTGTTTTGTGTTTGCAATAAGGATGCACATGCTTGGAAAAATCCCTAGCTCGTGCAAAAAGGAACCAATGACTTCGTTTGACCATTTCGAGACATTGTTGTCATTTCTCCTATAAGACCCAGTTTCAGAGCATAGTCATCAAAGACAAGTATAGCATCCATTAGTTTATCATCTTTAAATGTTGAATGAACATTGGAGCTAGTGTTTGAGCTATTTTCCTTTGAAACCAACTAAGAACAATTTATAGCTTTCAGAGGACGACCTACTTCATATCCAATTGACTCCACAACTGAAGACTTTCCAGCCCCACGAGGACCCCCAAAAAAACATATAGCTCCAATCCTTTCTTGTTGGAATCCCCAATGACCAAGGAGGAGTGCCCTTGCCTTTTCAAATTCCATACTATAATCATGCAAATTAGTGCTTAGTACAAGTTCATCCATTGATTTCATTGGAACAATCCTATGTTTGAGAGACTTCATCTGCAAATTACTACGCATTTACAATCGACATCCTGAAATAATATCATCCTCTGTAACTCTTTGGTTATTTCTATCTCGTGAAATAGTTGTCAGCAAAGAGCTTACCAAATCATTTTTTTATATAGCCTGCAGTCAACTCATATCTTAGTGAAATCTTCATCCAATCAATGTCTTCCCCCACTGAGAGGCGTTCAGATGCAATTTTCTAGATCTTGTACCGTTGTGTATGATCTGGTGCATAAAATTCAATTACACATGTAATACGTCTATGTATTGTCTCATTGAGGTCTGGAGGGCGATTAGTAGCTAGTATAATAATCCCTTCATGTCGTTCCATCTCACTCAACAATGCATTGGACAATTTATCACCACCTCTTTCTCTTTTCTTGAAGAGAACTTCACATTCATCAAAAAAATATAATAGCCTCATTCATATCGACATCTCGAAAGAGACCACGAAGTTCAACAGAATGATTATCACGTTTACTTTCCCCAAATCCCGACTCAAGTGAATGAAAATATACAGGAAGAACATGTTTACCTAGATGATGGGAAAAGGCATCAACTGCCATAGTCTTCCCTGTCCCTGATGACCCACGTAGAAGAATCACTAATCCTACACCATATGTAATAACATCTTCAAGTCCAACTTGTTTTCTGAAATGTTTGAACTTGAAAAGTTGTCTATGTTCCTCAACAAAATTTCTTTCTACTCATCTGGAAGAGAAACTTTTCACATTGACACCTTGGGCTTGTACAAATGGCTTACTTCAATGACCTCATCTATTTCAATGTCAAGACCTACAATCCAATCCAAAATACGGCGATCTAGATCTACCTGCTGGTCCATTAAATCCCCACTTCCATGAGTGTAATTGGCATTCCTCAAACTAATCACTCCTCTAGAGACAAGTATGCTTGATTTATGGAAGTGTGTACGAGCCAAAACCAGTTCCTTGAAGGAGTCAAAGAAGATTGATAGAAAATCTTTCACCTGCAAGCATTTACTTGAATAATAAAAAGTAAAACCATCTCCGGTGTCACCTCGAAATATACTTTTCACAACCGGTGATATTGACACAGCAGTGAGCAGAAGGATAACGCCCTTCTCAAATGTATCTAGTCCAAGATTTTTAGTAAGCACTTCCATTCGAGGAAGCTCTTTGTATATTTGTTTGAATGCTTCCTCAGTAAGGTTAATCCTTTCCTCATGTCGGCTTTTCACAAGCTTTAATTTTGCATATGCTCGTTTCATTACTCGATTGGGAGGCCCGGAGCCTAAAGCGCTCCTTGTTAAATGCTTCTTTCAAATTATCTTTATGTCGTAATTTTGCCATACAAAGCTTCAGGGACAGGACTTGAAATGCATCATCCAAATATTCAAGACTTGAACCATCCACCATCTGAATCCTTTGGTTGTTCATTGCACAAGCTGGTGGAAGATACAGAGATTTTGCTGCATTCTACACTCCTAAACTGGTGATCCACATCAAGGCCTTTAACATCCGTTGGGATGATGAAGGGTCATACCGATTTAGCCGACCGGCTTTTCAGAAATGCGGGGCACAACAGAATTGTTCCTCGAGTTCCATCAATACCTGACTTAACCGCATAGGACCTCCTTGCAATGCTAAAATCGGATAGTTCGGGCATTCCATGAACAAATATAAAATGGGAACAATTCTCAATGTTCCCCATTTTGCCAAATTCACCGATTTACTTCAATGTTACTTTTGCACATTGTTTTCAATACCTTTATTATCAAACAAAATATCCTTATCTCTTTAAATATTCCACTTGGCAAATACTCAAAATGAGACCATTTAAATAAATAAAGGAGTGGAAAACTATGGGAAAGAAACTTTAAAAATATATTTTGTAATCAGACAGTGATGGATCTTTAAACGGTAGTATCTCATACCAACCGACCCAAAACATAATCAAGAAAAAATGTGTCACGGCCAAAATAAATGGATTAAGATGATTTTTCGACCATTAAATATCGTCATATGGGGTCATATGGAAAATTTTCCGATAGTCTGATTTTTAGCGACAACACACGTTTTTTCCCAGGGGACAATTACATCAATTTTCTTAATAGTTTCATATTTTCAACTCCAGTTATATGTTTTTACATAGTTTCATATCCAATTCATACAATTACAGGGGGCATGAATTACTTCACCATCACATTCAGTTTCTACTAGATTTTTAGAAATCTTGGGGGCATGAACTTCCTTTCTCTGTCAACATTTCAGTACATTATAATTTCTACTCAGTTGAGTAGCACATAGGAAGGGTATGCGAGCACTCATTCTCTTTCTATTGTTTGTCTTTATTTACATAATCAGGCATAGATCCATTTATAGTGGTTTGGTATGTGGGGTTATGGAAGGTATTAAAGTGGATAAGTTCTTCATAGGTAGAGTTTCTTTTCCTCTTGCACTTAAAGGGGAAGATATCCAAGTTATTGAATAACTTTAATGTGTGGTCTTCTTCCTTAGCGGGGTGTTTCAACACTTCATTCTATTTATTCTCTCCTCGGTATTCTGTGTTCGGTTGCATGCACCAAACACTCTATTTTCTCCTCAGAACATTTGGGGATTGACCGCCCCCAATTGATTCTATAAAATATGGATTTTATTAAGAATCTAAGAAGTACAACAATGTAATGACTGAAATATACTGAAATGTAAATGTTAAATAATAAAAATGAAATGAAATGAAAAGGGGAAAGGTACTGACCTGATTTGGACTTACCTCGTAGTGATTTGGGACTTATCAGAGTGATGAAATGGCAAAATAGGATGTCGCAACGAATCTCAGAAAGAAACAACAGAGATAGATCTATTCAAACTTGGGCACCTAGGGAAGGACAAGGGCACCTAGGGCACTCTAGTCTAGAATTTGGGCGCTCTGGTCTGTGGAATAGCTCAGAATCTGAGTTTGGTGTGATCACTAAGCCTTCACAATAGTTTTCCTTTGGTCAAGTTTGTGTCGCACTTAGTTCATTGGTGTCGCTATAAATCTTCAATGAATAATCGCCTATAAGACCCCTTATAAAAGCATCAAAACCCTAAAAAAAGAAAGATGCAAATGAATGGTTCAGACAATCCTCAGTTGCCAAATGGCAAGACTTATGACTGAGCATTGCACTACATCTCAAATTCGATGTAGTTTTATGTGCTTTTGTGTGCAATAATGTGCCTAGGGTGCCCTAGTGTCAATGACGTCAAAGTAGCGGGAAATAGTTAGATAAAAAGCAAAATAGTGGACGGAATAGAATAGACTCCCCTTCCTATACAGTGTATGATGCAAAATAGTGCCCAAATGCAGTCCCTTTCTCTATGTAGATAGCTATCCCTTAGTAGAAATAGTCTTCCCTTAAGATAATGTGTATATTGTATTTATATAGGGATCTCTTGCTCAAATTTCTACACTAATGACCCCACATGCTGACTAGTACCTAAGGAGATGGGAGGAAAACCTGTAAAGACCGACCTCAAACATCTTAAACAAAACCATGTGTGACGAGGACCAAGGTGCCTAGAAAATAGGACCATGGCGCCACAGTCACCCTAATCCCTATCTAGGCACCCTAGTCAATAACTAGAGACGACAATTCAGTGAACCATGACAAATAGGAACCCCTAAAACCTGATCTGAACTGTGTAAGTGAGTGACGAATGTGTGAGACAAGCAACAACAAAGACCAACAAGATTGACGACTAGACAACGGGATGGGTCATTAGTGAATAGTTATCTTACGCAAGATCTATTTATAAAACAATACACTTGACTGTATCATAATAGTAGTAAGTGTGTGATTTTGTGACTACATTTTCCCCCACTTTATGTTGGTGAGACAAAGCTCAGTAACATAAAGTAGTTAGATATACGTACCTGATAGAAATCCAAAGAAACCCATGTTGTAAAAGAATGCGCAGATGTGGTAGAAGAGCGTATCGAATGTGAACATATAGCATGACGAACCATGGATCATCATGTTGATCCATGCAGCGTAATGAGATGACGAAAAACCATGGTGAAGTGTATTAATTGAGAGTGATGATTGTAATGTTGAATGCTTGATGATTTCAAATGTTGTATGATGATAATATGGTGGGGTAGGGAGCGATCAATTCCAACCTGATAGTGTGTGTATAGAAAATCAGAGGATCTAGGAATCCTGTCGCTAGAGGAAGAGTGTAGGGAGAAACGTGTGTTATTCTCCAACCTTTAGGTACATCCTTAATATTTAGTCATTGCAGATGGACTCAGATCAAATTTTCAGTGGTTTTGGATCCAAAGATTTCGATCAAACGTGTTGACCCATATAGGAGCAGTATAGGAAAGGAAATGATGTCTCATTTCTCCCACTCCAAGGGTGTCACCAAAATGTGAGATGGATTCCAAGTTAGCTCATATGGAAGAAACAAAAAATGTAGAATAACTTCCCATGTTAGTTCATCTGGGAAAATAACAATGTAACTCCCAAGCTAGGTCATCTGGGAAGCCAAATGTAACTCCCAAGTTAGGTCATCTGGGAGGCCGAATATGTTGTATTGTGTCGATTGAATGGTGTGATTTTGATTTTTATAGGTTCAAACATATTTAATTGGTTGATTTACTGATTGGTTTACTCGTAGAGAGATTTTACACCTGTTTCCCCCAGGTTAGGTCATTAGGGGGGATTAATAGAAAATGATGAAATGTTGCATGGTGTATTAGTAAATGTTCGAAAAATAAAAATTAGTGATGTTGAATGAACAAGTAGTGATGTAAGGGGAATTATAGGATGATCTCAATCGTATTTCCCCCTTTCGGTGAAAGTAAGCCCAATAATAGATAATGTAGAATAAGTATCACGAAGATGTGTAAATATCGAGTGAAGGAAAACTGCATATAGAAATATTGTGTGTGTGTCATATGTATAATACGATAGTGGGTGAAATTCTGAAGAGAATGGCGCAAACGGGATAGAAATCAGAGTAAAAACACTCAAGATAGTGGCAAAATCGTGCGACGTGTGTTAGTTGAGTAGCGAATGTGAAGTATGACCATAGTAGAGTGAATAATGAAAAGTTTTTTTATTCTATTAGGTAATAAACATGGATCGGATCCCAGAGGCCTTACAAGATTAGATACATTGTGAAAGTACCCAGGTACAAGTAAAAAGAGAGACATGACCAGAAAGAGTTAAATAAACTTAACTCAAGAGAAGGAAGGTCCAACAAAACAACCATCCATAAGAATTATCAAAACAAGCAGTTTGCAAAACACGCAGACATAGTTTGCAAGAAGTCTAAGAAAAGTCCAAACCTACAGAACAAGAAACTAAATTATCTTGTGGAATTTAGGGAGTTGTCTAGAATACTGGGGGAACCTCATGTTAATGCTTGCACTCCAGATCTTTCTGAGTTTCCCTCCCGCCTTCATCCTCCTTGGAGCTGCTCAATCTAAGTTGGAATTATCTATTCTTCAGGATTAATTACATAGCTTCTAGTCTCTTCCTCATATCTTTGACCAATTTTTCCAACTCTGATATAATCCCTCTTATGTTCTTTTGTAACATGTAGATCTTTTTGGATGCACCAATGCATTAAATCATCCCATCTCTCATGTCTGAGTTAACCTCTTCCATCACCTGCACAATCATCTCCAAATGCCACATTTTTTTGTTAATATTCTCATAATTTTTACCCTCTTCCTCATAGACTTTACCTTTCCCCTTAGAATTCCCTTCATTGCCACTAGCTTCTAGAACCCTAGTCTGCAAGCTCGCCTCCTCCTCATCCCTGTTTTGGGGACCCTTACCCATGCACTTTTTGGCGAAACATTCTGCCAAAGTGATATCATCCTCAGAACCACTACTAATAGCAATCTCCTTTAGTAAGATGGGTTTTCCATTTTAATACGGAAGAAGAATAATCCCTTCATGAATGGGAGCCTCTAGCTTCCCATTTTGAAAATCCTTCATAGAGACTGAGAGTGACATGAATAAAAAGAAAGGAATTCTCAACATAACCCGATGCCTAAACATATTCAGCAGAGATATGTGGTGCATGTATATCTTCTAAAATTTACCTTCGAGAGTGATATACCGCATAATATGATAACAAACTTCTTTCCACACCTGAGAATATAGGACCTAGCAATTCTATTAGTAAGAAAATAGACTCTTTCCTTACCTTTAAAAATAGTGTTGATTTCATGGTCTCTGCGATTCTAGTCTTTGAAGATCTTCATACCCTATGTTTCCATGCTCATAACCTAGGTGATAAACTACTCAGAAATCTCTATTTCCATCCCTTTGACAAGCAACCCTTCCATTATTCTATGCCTTTCTGAACTCCATAGTGACAGAGGGGTCATGCCCAATCAGCTTGGAGATATACTCCTTGAAAGCCCCCAATTCTAAGCATATGCCACATTGAAGGATTGTTAATGATAGCCCCATGACTTGAAGGTTCAACACGAAATCTATCACCACCCATGGCTTCTCTGTTTACCCTCCAACACCAAACCAGTCACTCAATAATTCTGTAAGGTTTGAAATGAATGAAAATCCCCGTATTGATTCCACAACACTTAAGCTCCCTACCTTGACAAGTGCAAAAATGATATCCCTCATGTGACAAGAAACAATACATTATGACCTTTCATGGTGAATAATATTATTAATAGCTAAGGGGATTTCATCACCCTTCACCCAAAATTTTAAATCATTGTTATACACCCCTAAGTTAGCCAACTTATCCACACATTTATTACCATTACGGGGTGTGTGTGTGTGTGATACTATAATTTTCAAATGCTTTAAGATGTTCCCTAACATCCTGTAAAATATTGCCAAGTGTCCATTTCTTGATGAGATTACTTTTAAGGGCGTTCACAATGAGCAATGAGTCCCCTTATATTTGAATATGTGTAACACCCTTTTCCCTGGCTATGTTAACCCCCCACAATAAATCTCTAACCTCCGCCACATTGTTGCTTTGAAGACCCAATGGCCCAACATATGCCAAAATCTAGTCACCCTTCATGGTTTCTAATAATCCCCCCTCCTCCAGCCTGACCAGGGTTTCCCTTCGAATCACCGTCAAAATTTAGCTTAAACCATTTTTCCTCTGGTTTAGACCATTTAATTACTGGTTTGGTCATTTTAACGTCGGGAGGACTAAAGGTGAACTATTTGAGGACTTCTGCCTCCACTCTAGGACATGCAGCTTTAATCTTTCCCTTGAAAAGTTTGATGTTTTATTTGATGGAAGAAAAATAATGAGCACTAACCTTTTTGATGGTAGCTTTCTGGTTTCTGAAAATAATATCATTCATGTCCTTCCACAAACTCCAAAGGAAGTGGGGAAGCGCCATCCTCTAGGAAGCCACCAAGACAAGAAATATGAAAGGACACTCCCATTGAAGACATAAGTCAGCTATGGTGTTAGGTTATAACCACTAGATCTGAAACATCTCCATCATCGAAGAAAAAACCACTTGAGAAAAATGACGCAATAAAAAAATATGGTTAACACTTTCCCCCTACTTGCCACATAAAGGACATTTATTGGGGATAACCATGCCTCTCTTCCTTAGATTATCCACCATGAGGATCTTATTTTGGACCACCAACCAGTAGAATATGTTAACCTTGGGTATGAGATATTTCACCCAAAGCATATTCCAATACTCCTTCTAGATAGAATCTTTAAAATTTAGAAGATATGCAGATTTAACCGTGTAATTTATTGACTCCTCTTCTTTCCAAATGACAGTCTTCTTGCTATTAGAATATATGAATATGAAAATTCCTGATTTTATTATTAATTTCAGTGAAGGGTTGTAAATCTCCGTTATAGCTGGGTGGAGGAACAATATTAACCTATTTATGCCCCTCGTTACTTGTAATCTAATAGTCTTGAACCCAGACTATACCAGTTTCCTCTAAATATTAAGAGACAATTTTCCAAGGCTCCTCCATAGCAAGGGGTTTATCTTCAATCCAGCAGTCTTGTCAGAAGGATATTCCATTTCCTTTCCCAATGTTCCATTTAATACCCTTACTCAAAATATCCTGAGAAGCCACAAAGGATCTCCAGAATGTGGAACCATTAGGAAGATCATTCTGCATTAAAAAAGTTTCCATTCTGCCTATATTCCTTAGATATTTCTTTCTGATAATTTCCACCCAAATTCCTTCCTCTTTAATAATCCTCCAACCAACTTTAGCTATCAAGGCTTCATTCATTAATTTGATATTCTTCATACCCAGACCCCCGCAATTTTTTGGTCTAGTGACTTTATCCCAAGCCACCAGGGGATATTTAAACTTTTCCTCTACTCCAACCCACAGGAACCTTTTCTAAATCCTTTCCAAAGCATCAATAATTTTTGCAGGCAGTTTAAAGAGTGACATAATGTAAATAGGGATTCCTTGAAGAGATATTTGAAGGAGTTGAATCTTACTAGCCTAGGTAAGAAGAGCCCCTTTCCATGTGGTAAGCTTTCTATTAACCCTCTCTATCAAATTGTTCCAAATAGAAGGATCCAACTTCTTATGAATGAGGGGAATTCCTAGGTAGGAGTCTGGAAAGGTTTTAATTCTACATCCAAGAATGCAAGCTAATCTGATCTAAACTTGCTCCTCCACATTTATAAAAAAGACCGCACTTTTATGAAAGTTAACCAACTTCCCAGAGACCATCTCATAATCCTTCAGCACCTTCCTATAGTTAGAGGCCTCTTGGATAAGAAAATTTCCCCAAAAGGAAATTATCATCCACAAATTGATTAAGACAAATAGGAGGTAAGCCATTAGAAATTTTGATCCCTTGAATGATGTTTTGATATAAATCTTGATTAAATAACCTACTCAAGGTTTCAGCTATGATGATATAGAGAAAAGGGGAGAGGGGATCACCTTTCCTCAATCCACGCGCCGCTTGGAAGAATCCTTCAGGCTTGTTATTGACAATAATAGAGAAGCTAGCAATGGAGATATAAGTCATAACCATATTGATGAAGAGGTCACAAAAACCCAACTTGACCATGATAGCTCAGAGGAAGGGACCAGAATACCCTATCATATGCTTTGTGCATATCTAACTTGACTAACATAGATGATCCACCTAAATTCTCCACCAAGTGAATGGTCTCTTGAATAACAATGATGTTATCCATAATTTGTCTACCAAGTACAAAGGCTCCCTGATTGAGAGAGATGAACTTTGACAGCACCTTCGTGATCCTGTAGGAGATGATTTTGATGATCAATTTGTAGATGGTTTTGCATAAGTTGATAGGTCTAAAATCATTTATATCTTTAGCTCTTGTCAACTTAGGAATGAGAACCAGAAAGGTATTATTGATATGTTTAAGAAGGTTCCCTGATTTGAATAAGTCTTGGACCATATCCACCACCTCCTTCTTAACCACTTCCTAGAAATGTTGGAAGAAAAATGCCAGAAAACCATCTGGTCCCAGAGATTTATCCGATTCCATATCAAAGATAGAAAACATGATTTCTTCTTCACTAGGAATAAGGGAAAGATCTATGTTATCTTGTTGCAAGATAACATTTTGAAATAGGTCAATATCCTTGTTCCAAGTGGGAATCTCTAGAACAGGTCCTGCGAGAAAGAGGTCCTTAAAATAACTAATAACATTTTCATTGATTTCATTCTCATCCT
Organism: Taxus chinensis; assembly: GCA_019776745.2. Lineage (NCBI taxonomy): Eukaryota > Viridiplantae > Streptophyta > Pinopsida > Cupressales > Taxaceae > Taxus > Taxus chinensis. Next base: position 61,943,285 of record CM034155.1, on the reverse strand, counting down.
TAGTAATTTCACCATCAGCTCACCTAATTTCATTAATTTTAAGTAGATTGGCCTTTGTAGTAGTTGTGAAGTGGAAAAACCTAGTATTTATATCACCCTCTTTTAGCCATTTCACCCTAGACTTTTGTCTCCAGTAGACTTCTTCCTTGGCTAGAATATCATGAAACTCAATGAGTAGCTTTTGTTCATGTTCCTTAAGCACAGGGTTAAGACCATATTCCTCCATCAGCTCCTCAATAGTTCACAGATCCTCCGCAATCCTACTTTTTTCCTTAAAGATATTACCAAATGTCTCCTTATTCCACACTTTGAGTTTGTTTAACATACTTCAATTTAAGTGTCAATCTGAACATCAGGACACCATGCACCTGCACCTCCCACCATTCCTGTATCCTATTGTGAATATCTAGGTGCTCCAACCACATCTTTTCAAATCTGAATGGTTTAGCTTTCTTTAGTATGTCCATTCCCAACTTCAGAAGAATCATATTATGATCTAAACCAATCCTAGGAAGATTGGTTAAAGAATAAAGTTGGTTTATCATACATTGATGACTAACAACAAACCTATCTAGCCTAATTTGGATAAGATCAGACCCAGTTCTTCTATTAGCCCAAGTAAATTTTGGACCACCCAGTTCAAGGTCAAACATATCGTTCCTCATTAGAAAATCAGCCAAATCCTCCATGCTATCAGTATAAGAGATAGAACCCCCTTTCTTATATGTTGGAGAAAGAGGCGTATTAAATATCCTCTAATAATCCAATCCACATCTTTGAAGACTAGTCTGAAACCAGAAAGATCTTCCCATAACTTCCTCCTTCCTCCAACAGAGTTAGGAGCATAAATGTTAGACACAATCCAATTTTTTTAATTCAATCTCCATGAAACTTATAGCCACATGAAAAGGAGAAGAAATTTTAAACTCACCCTTAATAGCCTCCGGATTCTAGATGGTCACAATACCCCCTGAAGCCCTGGTAGAACTCAACCCTTTCCAATGTCCTTCCTTCCAGATAACCCTACTAACCCATTTAAATCTATCAAGATTCATCTTAGTTTCTTGTATCAGTATAATGTCTGGCTTGTGTTTATTTATAAGATCCTTCATAATTCTATGTTTTCCCAGGTTGTTCAACCCTCTTATATTCCATGATAACACAATCATTTGTTCTTTTTTGTTTGGGAGAAAGCCACCACCAGGTTTTTTGTATACCCTTTTCCACTTCCTTCTTAGTTGATGTTTCTCTTATTTCCTTGTTTGTCTTCCTCCCTTTAGATGTCAATTCCTTTCCCACATCTACTCCAGTGTTACTTCATGTGTTTGGTTTTGTCCTGTTTACTTGTGTGATTAGAGATGACATGACCTCTAGCATATCTGGAACCTCTTCCCTCATCAGTATCTGAAAATCATTTGAGGTTATGACAATATCATCCTACCTCTAACCAAAATAACTATATCCGATAGACAAAATCTCCTCCAATGAGGGCCTTAGAGCCACCGTCAATGCATAGTTTCCTTCAGATTCAGAGAAAAACTTTGTTTTAACCTTTTTCAATATTGGGGAAGAAATATCCTCCACCTGTACATTCTCTTGGGTGTTCTTGTTCTGATCTTCCTTACTAAGAAACCCCTCCCCATAAGTCTCTGAGGACTTTGGGGATGTGGTTTTGTCTTCTTTGGGGACCTCCATCTTAGGACCCTTTTTCGAACTAACAACTTTACCATTTTTACTAACCTACCTCCATTCTTCAGTCTCTTTACTATTGTTCTATAGAGGAATTTTGGGATTTGATTCCTATTTTTTCTTTTTAAGGGGAAAACCCCTAAATTCATGCCCTACATATTTACATTTTCTTCATGTAAATGGAGAACGTTCATATTCAAATATTTGATTCCAATCACCCAATTTGGAAATAATTTAGATATTTCCCTCCAATTTTTCCTCTTGACACATATTGACACAAAATATAGCATGAGTTAATATATTCTTGGATTTGGTAACAGGATCAATCGCTATAGGAGACCCCAAAATTTTGGTAATCCCTATAAGGAATTCTGGCTCCCAGAACTCAAGGGGAAAACTAGGAAGGTGAACCCAGATAGGGAACTCAGAGACAAATTTTTCAAAAGGATTGAAAGCACGTTCCCATATTTGGATAACCACATGAGACTTCCCAATAAACCAAGGTCCCTTAGACAATACTTTAACCAAATTTTATTTACCTGACAAGGTAACCAAAAAATAACCATTTGCATACACAATTACCTCTAGCTCCGTTCGATGCCCATCTTCTCTTAGCCCAGCTGCAAAACAGATCGATGTTGGGGCATAAACCCAAGCATTTCGCAAACAATGCATTTTCCATGGAAGCTTCTGCTCTATCTAAGAAGATATCTAGAACCTGAAGAGAGAGGCACCCCTTCTCTTTCGATGGCTCCATCCCTTCAAAGGTTTTTTTGTCTAATCTCTTCCCCACCAACCTTTCAGCCCACATGGTCTCCTCCATGGGCCCATCCTTTTCGGCATTACCTGATGAAATCATGTGTTGCTTCCCAGATCCCAGTAACCGCTTCGGATCAACAAAGTCCACAGAAATTTCCCACCCACCTCCCAAATTCAAATTCTTCACTCCTACTCCCGCTCCCTACTCCATAGGAAATTTGTAACCGGATAATCAAAGTGTTATTCAAACAACACATAGTCGTAGTCATATAAATAATGAAAAGTGACTATAAATAGTAGATTGAAAAAGTGATTAGTCAACTCATTTGTCTTTTGTGTGAGTGTGAGAGTGAGCTCTAATTATACACACATGTCACAATTTAGAGAACCACGACCTAGCCATGGCATCATGTACGACAATGGAATCGGTAAGTGTGATTTTTTTCCTAAAAAAGCATGTGCAGTGGTCATTTTTAGTGAATGTTTACAAATTTTGGGATTTTGTTTTTCTCGACATTGAAGACCTAGATAAGAGCGTTGAAAGTGTTAGTGACCCTCGAGATAGGAGCACCCAGTCTTGGGCATTGGTGTCCTACTCCTGGGCGCCCCAGTCCAGAAAGTGTGTAGTCAGTCCTAAGAGGTGTAAATGTGATTTTTACTTGTGTAGTAATGTCGTAAATGTGTATATTTTCCTATGTATAGTTTTCTAACACATTGCTTGGTGTTGTTTGGTGTTGTGTAGAGGGATATCCATTTGAGGGAGTTCCACGGGGGTTGCCATTTGATTACTTTTCTTGGGTTAAGTTTATCGGATGATGATTAGGAGGTTATGGACTGTGTCATCTTGTGGCACATAGCTACGATGGGGGGTGTGCCCCATAATATGCCTATGTTGACTGTTATATGTGAGAGATGGTGTTTGGATACTTGTACATTTTGGCTACCCAAAGGAGAGATGAAAATTACACTATCGGATGTATATCACATAATACGATTATTGGTTGTCGAGGAGAGGGTACACGTCATGGTTGTGGAGAATATGGAGAGACAGATGTGGGTCGCTAGGCGGTATTGTTTTGGGACCCGAGTGTCTGTCGAGGCCCATATTATTTTGGATATAATTTTGAGGTCAGGGGTTCTGTGCTTACGGAATTTTATAGCCATGGTTATTGTGTCATCTATTACATTGGAGGGAGGTGGTGTGGGCATCTTATATAAGATGTGTGATATTTTCCAACAAATATAGGAGTGTACTATGTATGCATAGGCACAGTGTGTGTTGGCCCGCCTATATAGATATCTCTACATATTCACACAGGAGGAGCATGGAGGTAGTATTTTTGATACTACTTTGTTGCATGAATGGGCCTATGAGCATATAGTATTATTAAGGCCATTTGGTTGTCCGCAAGCAAAGTGGGCTAGACAAGACATATTTGTTAGGATATTGGTTGGAGTACGTGGGCAGAGGATGGATACTAATACTTATAGAGCCTTAATAGATCATATAGGTCTAGAGCCAATGATATGGAGGCCATACCAAGATTATGGAGGATTTTTAGAGGATCTTGTAGAGTTATGATGCATACGGAGGACTATGTGTTTAGAGGATCAGTTTCCAAGTGTGAGTGAGTTATTTCAAGTGGAGTGGGTATCTCGATAGTTTGGTATGGTCCAAGATGTGCCCCTAGATCCATATGTGTGGTTACAAGCCATTAGATCATCTAGGAGGGTGTCAAAGATAGACCAAGGCCCACAGGAGAGCAGCTAGTACCTCCCAAGCCAAATGAGATTGATGCAACCATAGAGCCGATTGACACAGATGATATGGGGTGCATGGAGGCATACTATACATAGTGGACAACACATCGATGGGTGTTATTATTTCCATTGTTTATGGATGCAGTGGGATTACCACATGGATGAGTGTAGGGGCAAGCACATGCCTCTGACAATGTAGCAGTGGAGATAGCAAAGCGTTAGTATCTAGATAGTTGTATTATATGATTGGTTATTTTCTTACATGATAGTTATGGTTTCCTAATGTTTTATGTTATTGTTTGCATTGACGAGTATTAGAGCTTGATTGTGGACACATATATCCACACATTGACACAGAATGTGTTGACGGACATACTTTCGGGTGGAGGGATGTTAGAGCATATGGATGACATTGTGGGAGAGCATGCTCATTTGTTTGAGTTGGTAGCTATAGCAGCAGCGACATGTATTGTGCTACTAAGTAAGACGGACGAGGCACGTGAGGAGACACGACAAGCGAGAGAGACAGTAAGTGGTGGTCTATTTGTGTAGGATGTGTTTACACAATTTATCACACTATAAAGTCACTTATCGGAGGAGTCTACAAAGAATACACTACAACATAGGCAGGTGGAGAGGTATAGGGGTTGCGATCAGCAGCGTCAAGCTAGTGGCGAGGCTTCTAATTCTAGAGAACTTGGATTACCAAATAGTGATATTGATGATGAGATATGATTTTTATTGATGTATTTGATGTAAGGAAGTTTCCCCCCCAGCTATGAGATGTTTTTCTAACTTTGGTTGTACTCAATATATATATATACATATATATATATATATATATATATATATATGTATATATACATATATATATATATATGTATATATATATATATATATATATACATATATATATATATGTATATATGTATATATATATATATATATATATATATATATATATATATGTATATATGTATATATATATATATATACATATATATATATATATATGTATATATATATATGTGTGTGTGTGTTTGTGTGTGTGTGTGTGTGTGTGTGTGTGTATGTATATATATATGTAGATATATATATGTGTGTGTGTGTGTGTGTGTGTGTGTGTGTGTGTGTGTATGTGTGTGTGTGTGTGTGTGTGTGTGTGTGTATACAGATTTTTTGGCCTATGATGAGTATACTCACTTTGTATCGATTATAATGATGTGTGATTGATGTTACTTATATATGATTCTTGATGTGTTTGAATATCATATGTATTGGTTGAATTGATTTGTAATGAGTAATGAGTAATGTGATGATGATATAATTTAGATGATAATGAATGATGTCTGTGAGATATGTTTGTGGTATTGTATAGTGATGAATGATGAAATGTATAGCTTGTGAATAGTTGGTTATGCTGAATTTTTCCCTTTAAATTCAGGACTTGTGATCAGGGGGAAAGATTAGTGATTCCCCCCTTGTAATGCATATATATGATGAGGTTCATTTAGATAAGACCCTCTTGAGGTGATTCAATAATGAACCATGTATTTTTATGTTGAAGATGTCTAAAATTAATGGAATTGATTTGAAATGTGGTTGCACTATGGGGTGTGTCAATAGAGCGCATGAAAAGGTTCTTATTGTATTAGCTCGTTTGAGCTAGGTTAGAGGATGAAGGTTTGAACGATAATAGAGATGAAGTGTGTGGATTGTTGGTGATGTGATCATAGATCACGTATCAATTACCGAGGATGCATAAGTGGTGGATTAGCGATAGAGAATAAGGCGATTCAAGGTCATTAGACCTGATCATAATATGAAGATGCAAGTTTTATTGAAGAAGGAGAAATAGCAGTTTGATAATTTTTTGAGTGAGAGTGAGTTGATAAAGAGACCGCAATCAATTATTGAAGCAACAAGGACATTAGGTGATCAATGGTGCATTTGATGGATGGACTAGATGGTTTCTTAATGCATATTAGGGGCTTGTATCCTTCTTTTATAGTTGGTTCCTTGGACTAAATCAAGTGTTTTTGTTCCTTGTGGGGTTGGTGCCTCACTAAATTGAAGGGTTGGTAGCTCCTTGTAGGGAGTGTTACCCTACTAAACCGTTCAGGTGAGTTGGTTCTCCTTGTGGGGTTGGTGCCCTCATCCTAAATTGTTAAACATGGAAATCGTGAATGTTCTATTTTAGTTATTTTTCTTCCCCTTGATGGTTTCCCATATAAATATGGTGTAATTACAATGTGTTCTCTCTTGTTTCATGTTGTAAATGATGTTGTGGATGATGTTGGTTACACTCTTAATAAGATCACATTCATTATGTGTGTTGAATGGTTTGTTTGACATGATGTATGTAAGTTATGCGTAAATTAAGTAAAAAAAAATGCATCACTGAATCACCCCCCCCAAGTCAGTAATTAGTGCTTCTAACACTCATGATCTCTTGTAGTCTACATATATCATCCTCCAGTGTTGAGGTCCTAGGCTGATCTTAGTAACCAAGGAGTTTTACCCCATGTGGGATCTCATCGAAAAGATGTCAATGTTGCAGAACTAGAAATTTGATGTAAGTATAAGATCCACCTAAGACTCATCGGTTATAACATTCCTCAAGACTAGGGAAAACATATCAACCATAGTATCTCATGTAATGTTTTTTCATATCACCAGTAGTAATGATTCACATACGCACATTACACAGCAAAATCATAGAGTCCGAATCAAACCATCCTAAAAAAAGAGAATGAGTCTCTAGTACCACTAGGATGTAAGAAGTCATTAATGCTAGCATAACAAGTAGCTGAATCTAAGATGTAGTCCATGATAGGAGTTTTCCCTGATGTAAAGTAATAGATAATCATGGGCTAACTCTATGTCTCCTTGCTTACCACTGATGGATCAAAACCAACATTGAAATGCCTCATAGTCTTCATCGATATCTGATAATCTTCCTCTATGAGATGATCAAATGGGTTTCACCATTTTGAACAATGGTCATGATATGATCAACTCTCTGTGAAAGTGCTCCTTAAGTGGTATGATCTTTATCCCTTTTAAGTCAAAGCAACATGTTGATTAAGGTTCAGACATCCTAGGTAAGGAACCTTCTCTAGTTACTTTCCCTAACTTGACCTTGGTAGACATGATAATATTCCTGAGCCAAGGATTCTTGATTTATGTCTTTTCCCTTCAGAGGTACAATAGGGTTATCCATAAAAATTTATCCTTTATCATCAATAAAAATTCTTGAAACCAAATTTGGTTTCTTCTAATGTTTAGTGAAGTAGTTGAGATTTTAATTGATCAAGGACATGCATGAGAGATCAGATTTCTTCTAGATGGGCCATTTACTTACACTCATTTTGAGCCAACTTCACTAACCAATAAGGGAATTGTAGGGATACCATTGTGAGTAGAGCAAGTTAGAGTTGTGAACCTAGGCCTCAAGGGGAAGAAAGGATGTAAAGGAATAATAGGTAGATGAGGGAGTTGAAAGAGTTGTCTTGATGATGGGCATGGAACGTTACCGTAGAGGATGGGTAGGAATAGGAATCAAACATCCCTAAGGTGAGATGGGTGATAGTTAAGTGAAATAGGTATAATAGATGAACTTTGGAGTAGAGGGTGGAGGAGTAGGAATTATAGGTGAAGAAGTACAGAGGATGAGGAGAAGTTGATTATTGAGGAGAAGGGAGGGATTTTGGGGAAAATGGGGTAAAGTTAAGGTTGAATGATGGAGGGATAATTACTTCATTGGAAGTATCACTAGTAAAAACTCGGTTTTGATATATGTCATTAGATCAATGGTGGGGAATTGATGCATCCAACATAATATGTCTTATGTTGAGCCTTAGTACATGATGGATCCATGAGAAGTACCTTATTCCCCACCATGTGAATCATGAGATGTAGCTCAAAGTATTGATCTTTATCTTTGAGGTGGGTCCCTCTGCATATCTGTACCACTTTCCTTCCTCTTCTTTCCCTAATAGAATTTATTTAGAGGCCTCACTTACAAATGTCACTTGGCACAGTCATGACCTTAATTGTATAACATGGTTACAATGAGTGAAGTCTCTTGCAATCAAAAACAATGCCAATTGTAGGTTTCAATGATATTATTGATTTTGTACATGTCATTCGATGGAGGTTAAGAGTTGTTGTTGAAGTATTGATCCAAATAGTAACATCATGATATAATGGTTGGAATTTAGTGATGGTGGCCTACAAATCATATGTCATGGGATATGACATTCCCATCACCATTATGAATCTTTGAGAAGGATGATCCATCCATTTCAAATTAGGGTTGTTTTGGTCAAGAGACAAAATATGAGATCTAAGTCCACCAAAATGATTATCTAAAATTTGTGTTTTAGTAATAATCTAAGTACTACAGTGTAATAACTGAAATTTACTAAAATATAAATGATAAATAATTTATTTGAATTATTTTAAATTAAATAGGAGGGAAAAGGATACTAACTTGAAAAGAACTTACCTTGTAGTAATTTTTGACTGAGACAGAGATGATGATATTGGCATGGAGCTGAGTGTCGTAATGAACCTTAGAAAATTAGTAGAAGTAGAAGATCTGTCCAGATTGGGGCATGGGGAAGGATAAGGGCGGGCATCTGGTCTAAAATTTGGGTGCCCTTTCTCTAAAATAGCTGGCTGTCATGGTCTGGTCACGTTAATGACTCAGGAAAAATATTTCACCTTTTATCAGGTTGGTGTCACACTTAGTTCGCTAGTGTCACTGTAAGTCTCCAATGAATAATCACCTACAAAACCCAAAACAAAATCATCAAAACCATAAAAAATAAATATGAAAATTAATGGGTCATACTTTCCTCAATTGCTAAATGGACTGGACTTATGACTGAGCATTGCACTACATCTCATAACTAATGTAGTTATATGTCTTTTTTATGTGCAATGGTGTGCCTAGGGTACCCTAGCGTGCCAATGATACGCCAAAGTAGTGGGAAATAACTAGATAAAAATGAGGAATGGTGGATGGAATAGAACATAACTCCCCTTCCTATACAGTGTGTGATGTAGAATAGTGCCCAAATGCAGTCCCTTGCATCTATTTAGATAGCTTTCCCCTAGTATAAGTAGTTTTCCCATAAGGTAGTATGTATGTTGTTCTTATATTATAGGGATCTCTTGCTCAAATTTTGACACTAATGACCTGACATGCTGAAGAGTACCTAGGGGAATGATAAGGGAAAACCATAAAGACCAACCTTAAACATATAAATGAGAACCAAGTGTGACTGGGAAAAGGGAACCTAGAAATTAGGACCAAGGTGCCTGGGATTCCCTAATCCCTTCCTATTAGCCCTAGTCAAATACCAAAGATGACAACTAAGTGAATAATGAGAAATAATAATCCCTTCGAGATGACCATAACTATGTAAGTAAGTGATGAGTGTGTAAGACACACAATGACAAAAACCAACTAGACTGATGATAGAACTAGGGGATGGGTCATTAGTGAATACTTTTCTTACACAAGGTCCATATATAAAACAACATACTTGGTGGTATAATAATAATAGTAAGTGCATGATTTTGTGACTACACCAGTCCTTTAGAATATTTAGAAAATAAAATATTCAAGCATAAGCAAAACACAGTAATTTATCCCTCCATAGAACAAATAGGTGTATTCCTTCCTTTTTACATCTCTTTCATTTCATTTTTATGCGAATGCAAATCTTTCATGTTACACTTTACATTTGAGTTGAAGTTTAATTTTTTATCATGGACATTGACTACATTCTATGTTGTTGGTTTCATCATGGAGCATGTCAACACCAAACACAATAGGATCCTACAAAAAAAACTTCAAGCAAAGAAGAAGTGTGTCTACACACTCAAGTATGTTTTCATTTAAGCATGTAATTTCATTTCATACTTAAAGGGGGAAATGTAGACACTCAAATTTTTTAAATTCACTCTTTGACACTACTAGTTTTTGCAATGCACTCTTGCTAAGATAAATACAACCTTCCCATTCCTACTTACCATATTTTGAGGTCTATTATCCTTGCACATTGACATGTCATCAAATTATGACCACACAGTACATAAAATCCATAGAAAAACATCAAGTAACAACTTCCAAACTTTAGATTGCATGTTTTCCTTCCTTGTTTAAGGTTGTATAGTCTGATCAAGATATTATATTTGTCCATTTCCAACTTATACAGTCTTAGACCGACATGTTCTCTGACTATGATTTCAATTTCATATTCTTTGGTGGGTCTTTAAATCTCTTTGGGACATCTTTTCTTATATTATTCATCTACAAAACCCTATATAAGCAAGTAAACAATACCTTGTTTGCTAACTTGGAAATCCTATCCCACCATATTTATACACTCACTTCTAACACATAGAAAAGACACCCAAGGCTCTCTAAATCTCATAATAACACACCTAAAATCATTAGGGTAGCAATATCTACAGGCCTAAAGCCTCTTACCAAGTCAAGACATCATTCCCTCTCATCTAAAAGTGTTCAAACACCCCTTACCCAAGTATTTTATCAAGAAGCCAACTCAACTCAAGCATTGTCAAAGACGGTTTTCAAATATAGTTGCATTCATTCATATATCACATGTTATGTGGAAAAAGATGTGTGGTTTCAGGCCTTTTTAGAGTAGTGCCAACATCTACATTGCATGGGGGAGCCCACAACCCAACTAATGTTTTTTTTGCAATACTTCCCATCCATGATTAGGCTTTGATATTATGATCAGAGTATTCAAATAGCTTCGTAGCATGATCACATATTAGGGTTTAAAAGCGACAGACAGTTCCAGGAAAGCAACCATCTCAGAAAGTTTTAGAGTTTATATCTAAGCAAGTTCAAGACCGTACATTAGGTTCAAGATCGTTGATTTAATATAATTTGAATTAAATCTTATTTCAGAGTAACTTTTATAACAAATTATATTCATGTGATTATATACAAAAATATTCATTTTACAAGTCTTTAAAATTGATTAACTCTAAGTAAATGCTAAGGGACCAATACTTATCTAATTTCGACTGATATGGAAGTGATCGGGACTATCTAGGTGTTATATCTAGATAGAAATAGTGTTGAGATGGTTGGCTGAGGGTTCTAGAACTTAGGATTGTACTAGACATAAGCACTCTCGGGAGGACAAAAGTGCCTTAGGCGTTGGCGAATGTTGTACATGCATATGACTATGTGAATATTCAGGATCTGATATTTTCTGGGTAGGAAGATCTTCACTTCTATTTTTTCTTTATCACTTGTATTTCTCCATTAGGGTTTCGATCACACCTATAACCTATAAAACAAAACCTTTCTATTTGTACTAGATCATAAACAAACTAGATCTAAATAAAATATGTAACATGTGAAGTTGTACTGACCCCAGCAGTCACCCGATTAGTGAACTTATTACCAAGAATTGCACTACATCTCAGACTCCATGTAGTTATTTGTGCTTTTGTGTGAAATGGTGTCTTTAGCATAGGTTTTCCCTTGCACCAATGATGTAAAGATAACATGCTATGGATAGATAAGATGCAAATGTGTGATATCGAATTGAGCACTTCCCCTTCCTATGTAGTGTATGCAACCCAAAAATGCAGTCCCTTGTAATGGTAGTGATAGTATGTAGATGAGATTGCCCCTTAGAATTGCCATCCAGAATAATAAAGTGTATGTTGTGTATATATATGGATCTCTTGTTTGAATTTCGACACTAGTGACCAAAGGACAACTACGAGCTCAAGATAAGGATATGAAGACTACAAAGGATGACCACAAATGTCAAAATAAGTAAAAAGAACAAAGAGAATGAGAGCACCCAAAATGGACAGGAGCGCCTACGTGCTAGTGTCTAGAATGGGTGTTGGTGTCTTGGGATAAATGACGACATATGTGAAAAGAAAAACAGACAGGGATCCCTGTGACTTGACCATAACTGGGTACAAAAGTGACATATGAGAGAGAGAAATGCAATAGAAACAACCAAAAGCAAGAAGACGAACAAAGGATTGTGTCACCGGTGAATACTTTTCTTACTCGAGATCCATGCATATAACAACATACTTGAGGACATAATAAAATAGTAGTATGTGTGAGATTTTATGTCTACAGATGCTTAAATTAATTAAGTAATATAAATATACAAATTATTATAGATTTTAATCTTAAATAATTAGGGTATTGTACCTTGTAAACCAGAGAGGTTGTAGAAACCTCAATAACCTCATGTTTAGTGGAAAACATATCCATGTGAAGTGTGAAGTTATCACAATGTGAAGCCATGGAAACTAGGAAAAGGAGGTAGAACCTATTGGTGAATACATATGCATAGTAGTATATTGTTAAGATTTTGTTTTATTGAGAGTGAGAGAATTCTTGTTTCTTATGAAGGATGTTCAACATTCCAAAAGAAGAAAAAGAGAGTAGTCAATTTTGTTTATGAAAAATTTTCCTAACATATGTATAAGTAGGTAAAAGACACATAAAAATTAGTATGCAAAGAAACATTACACCTGATTCTATGAGAGAGTATATGATAAAACATTGTCACTGTTTATCATTGAGATATTTTTTATGGGGTTGGGAGTTGTAAATTTTTACTGCAACATTAAGACAGTGTAAAATCGGCAATTTCACATTTCTGACAAATGGTCTGAATTTTGTTTATGAGTGGCCACCAAGGATGAGAGTTTTTTATAGATCTCACTCCAAGAGAAGAGTGTTGGGGAGAGAGGTACTTTTTTCTCTTGTTCTGTCGATGCTTCTCAAATGATAAGTTCCACTATAGATTGGCATGTCCTAATTTGTAACCAATTTGTAACTGAATTGTAGCTAATTGTAACTAAATTCCTTAAAGACTAAATTTTGTAATTGAATCCAAGTGTATGATAACTTAGATCCATGCTGTAAATTGAGATCAATTAATTGAATGAGAAACTGTCTGATTTTTCCCCAAGGACACTAACACCTAGGTTGGACAGTAAGCACCTGGGACCATTCCTGGGCTACTAGGTGATACCTTCTGCTCTGATGTTTATGATCCAAGTTTGATTGTGGATGACTATGTAACTATGTACCTTTTACAATTCTATACTATGTTATTTTTTATGGATCTGTGTTTGTGTAACCAGGGTGATTTGCACCCAATAGTTTCCCCCCTAATTTGGGGTGTGTGTGACAAATGTATAGGATGTGGCCCAAATGAGAGGACCATTGATGATATTATATATTACATAGATTGGATACTTGTAGGGGGTAGGGGACACGCATGGTAGAAACCAAGGAACATAGGGGGCAATATGGACATTAAAAACAAGTGTTAGTATAAAGAGCTAGCATAGTGATATAATACAATGTAACAAGCAATATTATGTAGAAATCAGTGACATAAAAATTATAGGTTGCGATCTTGGGACATCGCTCATCACATGTCACAAAAAAATTAGATTTCAAGCATTGACATAAGAACCATAATGATCAAGCATCTAATAGATAAATATACTTAGAGTTAAATGCATCCATATCCAACAAGAAGTTTAAATAACCATGGTTGTATAGTATCTTCTCAAGCTTTCAAATTATACACATGAAGAACCACTTAGCATGTTATTTAATATAATTAGTATGTCAAAGCATGCATAGATCAATGTTCAATTACAGTAATTCAGTGATAGTAATCTAAGAAGTATAAAATACCAATTGTAACAATAGGACTTATGATTGTGAAGTATGAGAGTAGCAAAGTCTAACATTTACCCCCACGAGCCTTTGTGGGACTAGTAAATAAAATGTGGAGCATCATGAATCACCTTTAAGAATATATAAAGGTTTCCAACCATTCACCTCAAGCTACCACATGAATGTGCATGTGTGTATAGATCAAAGATAATTCCATACTAAACTCAGATAATCCATAGGAAACAAAGTGCAAAATGTAAATGGTATAAGCTAACAAGAGTCAATTCCCTTCAATAAAATTGGAGATCCTACGTGTAAATGTGGTGGTGTATCCTTCAATATTTTCCAAGATATGAAGATGTTCTCCCCACTACTTCACCTCTAGTGAATGTGTGTGATATGAGGTTCATTTAGGAATCTACACCCTCAACAATCAAGTATGAACATTAGAAAAAGAGCATGTTCATTTACCTAATGATATGGAGATGAGATTCATATACCATAGGTTAAGAAGTTGGACTATAGTACATTAAAAGCATTTGGAACAATGTATATCTTTCTTTCTTATGTAAAAAATTTGATGTCATTAAGGAAACACATGCCAATACCTCTTAGGTTTGATGGTGGGAGCTGCGGAAGTGGGGTTCTTAATGAATCCAAGATTGTGGTGTAATAACAACTAGGGGTAGGTTGAGAGGATGGAGGTATAACTAGAAGATGCAATATGACATGCTCAGAACCTGAATGGGATGGAATTAATGACCTTAACAAGATGTTTTGAATGAGATAAGATAACAGTTGTAGAGGCTCACCTTCATGGAAGAAGAGAGGGAGAGAGTGATACACGAGAGAGGTTGTTGAAGGAAATGACACCCCTATCTTCTAACGGTTGGAGCCTATCATGAAGGGCATAACAATCATTTCCATGGTGTCCATTAATGTTTCAAGTGGAAATTACAAAAAGGGCAAGGAAATCGGTGAGGGGGGTGATGTTACCAGGTAAATGAATTATCCACTGTATTCTAAGTTAAAGTACATAAGATATCATGTGGTCTAAAACATGTGAGAAGTATAATGGTCCATGGGTGGGAGGTGGTACCCTTTTATCTAGGTGGATGTTAGACGAGCAATGGTGGAGGGGAGGGATGCTTATGTGGAGGAGGAGATGGTGACTGTGAAGGGAGTTCAATAGGTGGGAGAGAAGAGGAATTAGTAGGCGGGGAGGAGATCAAAAGAGGTATAAATAGGTATCATTATAATCATCCTCAAGTAAGTATTTTTCCAAGTAAATAATTTTATAATAAAGAGTAGTAAAGGAATCACATGTATCATATAACATCTTTTCATTTAAATGAGGAATTAAGCCACAAAAAAAGATATATTCCATTTCTAGATCAATAGGCTAAAAAATTAAATGGTGCATGCAAAAATTAAAGCGTAAAATATAATCTAGAATTGGTATTGTCTTTCCTTGATGCAAACAAGGTAAGCATTCATATGTAACTTTAGTCCCATTATTAGAAATGAAAATTATAAGGAATGCATCCTCCATATCATAATAAGTTTTAATAGATCCATTAGGTAAATGAGTATACCACTGAGGAACAATATCTACAAGACTATGACATAAAGCTTTTAGTAACAACCTATCATTGGAATATGAACACGTGGCTAATAAAAAAAATTTAAGATGTAAGTAAGGATTTCATGTACCATTGAAAAGATGATAAAGTAGGCATAGTGAAACCCTTAGGAAAAATGGAATTGTGAATTTTCTTAGGGATGTGATTTCCATGAAGTGGTATTATTGTCAATAGAAGCATAATAGTATTTTATCTCTAAGGTAAGGGTATGTAATTTTCTGTACAAATCATTGAACAATATGCATGATAGAAAGGATGTCTTGCAGAGGAATGGTTTGGGTAGTGAGAGGTATGTTGAGGGGTTAGGTATTTCCATAATGAGTGAACATAGGGACTTGAGGACAGGAATATGATGTGGAATAAGGTAATGTATGTGGAGGCTTTAGAGGTGTACTATGTGAGGAGTCAAGTGGTATATTCACACATCATGAATGCTATAGGAGATGTACTAGGATTTCAAGGCATTAGTTTCAACATGGAAATCATTACACTAAAATAATTTTCAGACATTCAAGAAGAGATATGATGAATACTATTCACATTTAACAATCATAATGCAATAAAATCATGTTCATTAAATTATAATTATCATTATCATAATTATAATCAATATCATTCTTATATTTTCATAGGAAATAAGTTTCTTTAAGAAAATCATGCATCATAAATGAATCTTTTCATTAGTCCTATCATTTACCATAGTACAAGGAGGAGAGGATGGAGCAACATTCATGTCTATAGTGGGTGGAAGAGAATATTCATCAAGTCTTTTGAATGGCCATAGAGACAAAGAAAGAGTCAGGACTTGGGAGGTCATTAAATCATGTTTCTTGGAATGAAAGGAGTGATTTTGATAACCTGGGGTTGATACCATTTTTAGGATGAAATCCCAAACTTAGCATTCATAAACCCCTAAATACAAATAAAAGATTGGCAAATATTCATAAATGGTGTATTTTGGAGGTTGAAACCCCAAAATGACCACTTTTTAGCACATGAGGGATGTAAGGACCCAAGAAGGTTGAGAAGGATACAAAAACACTAAAAAGGACTCCCTAGACCAAAATGATTTCAAGACAAAACTACTTGAAATCCAAAGTTTTCTTATGTACAAGTTTTATGCTAACTACATCATATATCAATGACATTCTCCATATATCGCACTAATTATATCATGTATACACAAAAAATCTAGCTTGAAACAAAATAGGATTAACTCTAACATAAAATGAAAGGGAGTAGATTAACTCTTCCTAATATGTACCTCAAGATGATCTAGGAATAGAAGAAAAACAATCTAACATGCTGGATCAAAAATAAACAAATGTCAAACCTTCCCTTCATTGAATGGAGGTGCTTCTTGAATTTGTAGATACTTAAGCTTAAATTAGTGCCAGGTGATTCCGATAACTTTTTGTTGTAAGTGACTATTTTGGATGCTTGTTGACTATGTGCGAATGTTTAGGCTATGGTATTTTTTTGGGTCAGAATATCTTCACTTCTATTAATGTTCTTTGTCATTTTGGTTTCATTTGTTAGGGTTTTAATCACACTTGTAACTTGCAAAATAAAACCC
Source organism: Taxus chinensis (assembly GCA_019776745.2). Classification (NCBI taxonomy): domain Eukaryota; kingdom Viridiplantae; phylum Streptophyta; class Pinopsida; order Cupressales; family Taxaceae; genus Taxus; species Taxus chinensis. Next base: position 61,926,130 of record CM034155.1, on the reverse strand, counting down.
TAATTATCTGCACAAGCTCACAAACACATCAGATTTGAATAAAATTATGTAACATGCAAAGTTTAGACTAACCGTGACAGTCACTCGACGAGTGAACTTATTACCGAGCACTGTACTACATCTCATACTTCATGTATTTCTTTGTGCTTGTGTGTGAAATGTTTTCCTTATCCTAGGTTTTCCCTTATGCCAATGACACCAAGATAGTGGGCTATAGCTATCTTTGATATAATAATGCATATGTGTGGTATGGAATTCATCACTTTCCTTCCTATGCAGTGTATACAACCCAGAATGTAGTCCCTACAGATAGTAGTAGTAATGTGTAGATGTGATAGTCCCTTTTGATTTGCCAAAAAAAAATAATAGTTAGTATGTTATGTATATATGAGTCCCTTGCTTGATTTTTGAAATTAGTGACACCGAAGGCCAACCAAGAATGCGAGATAAGGATAAGAAAAAAATAAGGCAGACCACAAATTCTGAAATGTGCAAAAAGAACAATGAGGACAGGAGCGCCTAAAAGGGACACGAGTAGATGGGCTCTAGTGTCAAAACCAAAAATTACAGATGTGATAAGTTAAACATACAAGGATCCCTTGTTACCTAAACAGAAGTGCATACAAAATTGAGAGATGTAGAAGAGAGTCACAATATAAATCAATCAAAGAACGTAGAGGGACAAGGGAAAGTGTCACCAATGTGTATTTTTCTCACTTAGGATTCATACATACAACAACATACTGATGGAATAGTAAATTGATGATACCTACATAGTTTTGTGTCTATAATCATATGGTACGGTCTTTGTAGAGTTGTACAGTTCCAAACCAGGGTATTTTCCAATCACAATCTCCATAATTAAGCATCATAAATCAATATCTTCCTATTTCAGCGTGCATATTCCTAGAACTTCCTAGAATCATTTGTAATTAGCTAAGTGCACTCACTACTTTAGTTTTTCAAGTTCTTATATTTTTTAGCATATCAATTACAAGTATTTATGTGTTATTCTGATATAGGTAATTAATGTTAGAAGTTGACTAATCAGAATAATCACTTGTTGTTAACACTTGCATCATTTAGTGTACACTTAATTCAATAAATTTAATTTGGTTTCACATAAATCTAATTAGGGTGTAAACACAACCTTTGTGCATTTCGGGTCACCATAGTTAGTTAGGACTAGATATCTTCTCGTTGATTTTTCCTCTTCTCCATTCATTTAGATTCTCTCTTGGTGATGTCTCTATGGGGATGATTATGCATAAATTGTCACACACATGCTATATGTAAGTATTTCTAACCCTCCATATTCTTTTATCTTGCACATGTATGTTGTATGTATGTTGGTCAATCATTTTTATTGAGTAGACTATATGTATGTTTTATTTGATCTATTTAATTGTCTTGTTATATTACACCCCTTGGCCTTACCCACCCCTTAGTTACTCTTATTTTTGAACCCTAGTAGGATACATATCTTTATCATAATCGTATGCCTTTGAAACCTATAGCTATCATAGGGTTATGATCACTATCCTCTAGAATTACGACATTGGCACTTACTGAGTGTCTTTATATCTACATCGTGTGTCTACTTAGATCGGATCCTTATATTTTAAAACCCACTTGGGAACCTATCTTTTTCCCGACATACACATAACCAACTAATAAGTTGGGTGTTTTATTTATGTGTGTGGCATCCCTTTCAATGTTTTAGATCAACATACCAACATGATGTAGTGCAATCAATCAATGATTTTCTTAAAGGGCACAACATCACATGATATGAAAAAGTACACATCACATTATTGGAAAAAAAACATGTGGAATATTAATTGCAACCTATAAAGGATTCATGGGTTGAAGCATGGGTGTCACCTATTTGTGATGGATGGAAAGATGTGACAAATAGGCTATTGATCAATGTGGTTATCATTTTCCCTAAAGGGGAAATACTTTTTAATGTTTTTGTTTGTGAGAGGAAGGTGAAGAGTGCCAAATTAATTTTCAACATCCTCATTGATTCCATTAAGATAGTGGGACCTCTAAATTATGTCCACATTATAATGGACAACACAAAAAAATTCAAAGCTACAAGAATTTTGGTTAAGGAAATTTGGAGGCACGTATTTTTGACACCTTGTGTCATTCATTCCCTCAACCTGATATTATAAAAATGGCCACAAAAAATTTCTTGGATCAAATCATTTTATGAGGTGAATCAGATCCAAATATTCATTAGCAACCACCACATCTCCCAATCCATCTTTAGGAGCTTCTTGAAGGTACACCTATCAAAGGTAACTATTATTTTTATTCTTTGGAAATTTTAATCATTGAATTAATTTTATAAGTTTATAAATGTAATTTGTAGAATTTTGATTTTTTAACATTTTATTTGTTTTTTATTTTATTCATTTTTTTCTTACTTGTTTGTTGAGTCTCGATTATCTTCACACACACTCATCTTGAGATGACTTGTAAAGATGAAAAATGCATTGAGTGGCATGGTTATTGGTGAAAATTGTGGTATATGCAAGCATAAAAACATTGAGAGATCCACAAACGTGAAATGTTTGATCCTCAACGACAAGTGGTGGGATTGTGTTACTTGCTCATTTTTATTAGTCTATTGTGAGTATATTCATATTTTTTGATACAGGTCATCCATGTTTGGGATAGATTTATGATAGAGTCAAAGGAATGATTGATTCAATTAAGTCCATCATAAATGATGAAAGAGAAATATCCTACAAAGATATTCTTCAAAAATTGTAATCGTATCTCATTGAGATGTAAAACAAAATGGCCAACCCAATGCATCTTCTTTCTTTTTCCTTAACTCCAAAATCCTATAACATGAAGATCCTATTTTTTCCCATGATGGTCACATGATATAGGGATATGGAGGTTAGTGAAGGGTATTAGGCAGAATTTATGATACTCTTCCTTGATCTGGAAGTACATGATAAAGTGTTAACGATCTTTGTAGATTTCATATCCTCTGGGGATCATTTTGTTAACGATCTTTGTGATGAGTACAAGATAGATGAGTATTTTTCATGGTACATCCATGGGAAAGCATAGCCCCCACCTCCAGGGAAATGCAATAAAAAGTGTCACACAATTAAGATTTTTATTTTATTTTAATTTTAACTCTTTTCTCTCCACATTTCATTTTAACATTTTACTTTTAAAAATTAATTATAAATTTTGCATTGACTTTGCAATTTTCCTTAACAGATTGTGAGTTATTCTTTAGGTGGGAAGAACTCGAGTACATACCTACTTATCCACTCAGTTAACTACAACAAGTTAGGAGAGAAATAGGTAAAAACATTGGTCTTCATCCATTCCAACTTGCACCTTTTTACAAGCAAGTAAATTAGGTACAAGAAAAGGGAAATAAAATGTTGGGACTAAGACCTAGAGACTACAAACTTGGAAGCATATGTTTCCCACCTTTCATTGGTAGAACCAAAGTGATAAGGTTCTTCACATGACAAAGCTAATAGGAGTGACACAACTACTCATGGCTCTACTGAACCACATGATGGTGTTGATGCTCTTCATGAATACACTTGAGAGCATTATGATTACAAATATAATTAATGTGTTGTTTTATCTTCATTTTTATGTATAAATTATCAATTTTGCACAATGTAATTGTTCTACATTTGACCAATGGATATTATGACATTTGGCATTGAATTATCAATATGTTGTGTGGTTATTTAGCTTTTTGTGTACTCCTTGTATATTACACGGTAAATTTTACTTTTTTGGCTATATTTTTTTTGTATGGTCATCAAAAGT